>JAGPOW010002118.1:11081367-11096062 GCA_030014935.1 Caiman crocodilus | reverse complement strand
AGTGTTTGCTTACCAAGTGAAACCAATTTTTGTGAAGAAGGCCTGCCCAAGGCCTGTGCATCACTTATATCCCACACCGGTTCTTGTTATCAAGACTAAGCTTTATACAGGATTTATGCTGTCCCTCCCTGTAGACGTCACACGCCACATTGCTTTTTATAAAAAAAACCAACAGTCAGCTGACCTGGTGAATGATGATACACAAAAATCAAAATCCCACGTCAAAACACTCATTTACAAAAATGAAGACAGAATCCCACATCCTTTGATGCACTGTTCCAAGATATCAGCAATCAACACTTGAAGTGATTAATATACAGGAGAGAGAGTTATATGTGCAGATGCTGGAAGAATATGGAGGGAGAGGGGAAAAAAAGCAAATCATTTTACTTCAGCAATAACAGATGTTGAAGCATCATCCAACAGACATGTTACTTTTAATACAAAGTGGCTTACGAAGTGAGCGAGGGGGTAGGGATAGAATCAATGCCAAATTACCCAGCTATTTCAGCATTTCCATTTTAATGAGGATCCTGTATCATTTTCCTTTTCTAATAATCATATGAAATGAGTTCTGTCTTCTTGATCAGTGCGACAGAATCAGCTGTTTTTAAATGTAGATTTTTGTTCCTTTAGGTTCGAGCTGTCCAACTTCTCAGCAGTGAGGGCAGAATGTCCCACAGGCCACACCAGAGGGGGCCAAGCACCCCCAGGCTGTGCACTGCATGGAAACCCCCCTACCGCTCTATGCACCTACTCCTCTCCCCTCCCCACCTCCTCTCACATGCCCAGGCTCACCCTCAGTTTCCTGTGCTGTGATGCACTGCCTTGCACCCTGAGGAGGGAAGGGAGAGGATGCATGAGGCAGAGAAAGGAAGGGGAGCCGGGAAACTCCAGCTGCTGTTGCAGTTGGAGTGACTGGGGGAGTGGCACCCAGCGGGAGCCCAGGACACAGTCTGCTGTCATATACACTTGTATAAACTCAAAGTAATCCACTGAAACCTATGGCCTGTGGATTTATGATGATATAATTAAGAAAAGATTCAGACCCTATTACTCTCTTTAAAATGAAAAACACCACAGGGGGCCGTACAAGCTACTGAAAATCCCCAGAACAAAGGGATTCCAAAAACAGATTAAAGCACTTTTGCCCCATTCCTGAGCTAAGCGATGGGGTATTGGAAACTAGAAACTTGTGCCAGTATCGCATCCTTCCAGGATGTGATATTATACATTTTTATAACAGTAGAAGTTTCGGCATAGGTTCGGTTATACTGACAAAAGAGTGCCATGTGCTGACTTCAGCTCAACACAATGGAAACTGCAGGCTCTGGGTTTTAGGGTTTGTTTCTTTTGTCCCAAGTTAAATAGACCTGAGGCTTCCCACACCTTTGCAATCTTTGCTCAGTAGGCAAGACCTGAGCCTGGTCTTGAGTAAGGGGGTTTAAGGACTCCAGTAACTACTGTGCCTTGGAAACTGTACCTTGTTTGTGTGCCTACTCTACTTATGTCCCATTAACTTGATTTTTCACATCTCTTAAAGCCAGAAACTAGGTTTAAAGCATGCTGTGAATGCCTGAGCTGCTAAGCTGTTCTCACTGGAGTATGTGAAGAGAAATTATCTGCAGGTTTAATTCCATTGACTTCAAGGAGGTGCACCAGTTAGGTATTTGGTCTTTTATGTACACTAGAAAATATTTAGCTGCTCTTACCCAGCTCTATTTGATTTCTGCCCAAAAAGCCTGTTGATAGAGATATCACTCTCTGATCTATCAACCCACCGAATGAAAAAGTCTAAAATTCTTGGTCTTGGTCTAAATTCTGAACAGATTTATATTTAGTCCAGTTCCCTGGATTTTTCTCTTACTTGCACCTGGAGCACAAAGGCAGTTAAGGTGAAAGCTTGGGAAATTAAAGCTAGAGAGCTAGATTGTGCTCAGCTCCTTGGTAATTTGAATGGGAGTAATCACACCCAGTAGTATGTATTTGCAGAACTGGGCCTTGAGGGGTAGTTAGTAGAACAAATAAGAGGGAAACTTTAAATATGGAGTTAGAACCTCAGCTGGTGTAAGTCAGCCATCAGATGCCAGTTTACTCCAGCTGAAAATCTGGCCCATGAGCTTTCTTTGTAGTTGCACTTGGCATTGGTATCAGCAGAAAAACTCCAGACAGTTGAGACCTGGCCTGGGCTTTCTCACCTATCTGTTAACTTTGCTTTCCCTATGCGCAGTGCCAGGCCTTGTGTACAGAAGGGATTTGCCCCAATTACAGCCAGCAGTGCATCTACACTGTGTGAAACCCTAATATAGACAGGCAATTCACACCGGGTAAGCTCCCCCACTGCAAACAGTGACCTTAACTGTTTGCACTAGGGGTTTCACCACTGCAACTACACCAATGGCTGGAACTGAGGGAAAAGCCCAGTGCGTACAAATCTCTAGCCCAGTCTTTATTGACTCATGTCTTTGAGATCTCAGAGGTATACTGATGAGCTAGCCAACAGTAAAGGATTGGTTACTGAATACCAGAATGGTGAGTTTCACTCATTATTGATGCATTTTAGTCTATAACGTTTAGCCATAAAGTCTATAGAACCTTTGTAGCAATGAGCTACTTTATATTTTGATGGGCAGCTGTTGGATGTGTTTTAATAGCTACTGGAGTATGGCTAGAAATAGTTTTTCTCTTTGCCATTCATGAAGTGCGAGTGAAAAGATGAGCTGAAAGTGATATCCAACTGAGGGGAAATGAGGTGTCACGTACCTTTCTGAAGTTCCCTCCATTATACAGATATATTACCAGCGTTCACTCCTGGAAAGCAGGAAGCTTAGTCAGGAAAAAAGCACCACTGAGCAACTGTACAAAACCACTTCTACAGCTATATGTTTTAATCAGATGTAGCAGAGGAGAAATGGTAGCTCAAATATATTGTCTTTGTATGCTGGACTAATAAGGGCAGGAAAGTTGCACTAGCATTAGCAGTAATCCTGCAATGACTCTGAGTTACACTTCAGTGAATCTAATCAAAGTAAACAGCAGAAGCTTAGCTTCCTGGACTCCTTATTTTCCACTGCTAGGGAATCGATAGATAGTCCAGGATAAAAAAAATCCTAAAGGTTCTTCAGATCTCTGTTTCCAAAATCTGGACCTAGTCTTGATTCTTGCTTAAACCATGCCCTACATTATAATTTCTCTGTAGCCTCCTCCTATCTCTGTGCATGCAGTTGCTGTCCTCATCCTTTGTACCAGCATCCTCAATGGAGTCTTCTTTGGTTTTCTCTCTTCTTTGTGGCTACTTCTGCACATTCTTGATGAACTCTGCAGTACAGGCAATCCTCAACTTACGTTTCGAGTTACGTTTTGTACATACAATGCTTATAAATTGACACTCTGTTTCAACTTTCTGACGTCAGTTTTGACTTTACAACGCTTGATCTGATGCAACACCATATCAGCAAACAAGTTCACTGTGCCACCCTTGTCCCTGGAGAACATCTGCCCAAACTTGCTTGGACACTTTCTTTAAGAAAGCAGACAAGACTCCAGAAAAACCTGCAGCCAAGACTCCTGCGAAGACTCCAGCCAAGAGCCCTTCAAAAAGTCCAACTAAGAGCCTTTCAAAAAGTCCAGCAAAGTCACCTCAAAGAAGTCCTTCCAAATCAGTGTGATTGCTATTTACAATATAGATCCATTAATGTAGTTATATTATTCATCTATAATGGATTGAGTACAAAATTCTGGGTTATTTTTGGTGAAAATACAGTATCAGGCCTTTGTTCAGGAACCAAAACCTATTTATAACATTGTTTCCTATGGGAAAAACAGTTCCAAGTTACAACGTGTTTTGACTTAAGATGCAGTTTTCAGGAACCAATTATGTCGTAAGTCCGAGGACTGCCTGTACACAAGAGTTGAAATCAGAGGTGAATAAGGATACTAGAGGCTCTCAATAAGATCTTAAAGTATGGGTTGAGATGGGAAACAGGGGACAGTACCTTAATACTTGCCAGTTAAAAACTGTGGAGTTGAGAAATTTTCTGAGGGGAAAAGAAACTAGCATTTTTGAGACCAAGAAACAAAGAGAAAGGAATGACACTATTTTTGTTCAAAATCAGGTTTAGCTGGAAAAAATAAAGCCTCTATTTTCTTGTGACCTGATTACTTCTAGATCTACCAGTATTTAGTTTTCACAGACACAGAGGAGAGTCCATTTGACAATTCCTACTGGAAACTATGTAGTAGTAACATTACCTGGTTGGTTTGTTGTTTGTACTATTACCCCCATCTACGATATAAATATTGCTTTGTGGGGAGTTGAATATTGTGTGCAAATAGCTCAAGGTTTGTTTAAGTATACTCATGGTACATACTAATCATCTGCCAGATCCCAGACCTGGTCTAATGCCTATTGAAATCATTGGGAGTCTTTTCTATTTGCTTTTACTGAGCATTTGAGTCGGGGCCCCTAAAATGTGCTTGGCACTTACAACTCTTATTGACTTCAGTGCTCAGCTTTACTTATGAACAGTCCAAATATAAATGATCTTAAAAGAAAAATGAAGAGTGCATTGATTAATGGCAGTTTTTTCCCTGCAGCCTAGGATGTCCAATTTATTTTTAGCTATTTATATACTGGCTTTTTAATATATTTGCCCTCTTTTTATTAACTTTTTACATGTATGAATTCCAAGCTTATTTAGCCCTTAAATGCTCTGGAGATGCAGAGAGATTTTCTTTAAACCCTCATATTTAAAATTAATTCCATATGGAAAACTGAATGGAAGCCTAAAGGTTAATCTTCTTTGCCAAGAATGGAAAACTTTCCCTTGCAGTTTTCACCTTGAGGGCTAGACAAGTTTTCCTGCCTGAGGCTTATAGAAGGGCATTTGAGGTAAAGGATCAATGTGTTAACAGGTGGGTGTGGAACATCATATTTTTTCTTAAATATGCTTTGAGTATTTGTCTTTTATAGAGCAAACTCCTTAATGGGAAGAAATGGAGTGGAGAAAAATCAGAAAAATGCAAATTAGGTGCTTATTTTAGGCAAATCAATCTCTATAAGACTCATAACTTACCAAGCATGTGTTTAGGAGGATAATTATTATAATTGATTAATGCAAAAAGCTTATTTTTACTCTGCGTGCAGCATTTAGACAGCTTTGCAGCCACTCCCTCCAAGCCACATGGTTCAGAGCTGGCAAAGGAAAACTTCAAAACAATTTGTAGATAAAATTTCAGATTTTTGCAGCCTAAATTGTATTCTCCAAGTATCCCACTCCCAAACATGTAGTTCTTCATGAGCATCACATTTGCAGGTGTCAATCACATAACTGCAGGCATGGGCAGCTCCTAAAACATGAGGTTCGGATCAGATGGGCAAAATGTTTGAAATATTAGACCTTAATGTATATAATATTTAGGAATGTCTCAAAAAGTCCTAAAATATCAAATATATTAATAATGATATATACTCACAGAGCTCTTGATATCTAATGATCTGAACATTTTAACTATGACAAATGGCATCAGAATCATGAAACCCCTTTAAATAGTTAAGTATTATCCTACTTTACACATGAGGAAAAGGAGGCAAAAAAAATTATATAACTTGCCTAATCTTACAGAGTGGGCCAACAACACAAGTGCCTTCTCACTGCCAGGCTTGTGCATTAGCTACAAGAACATGTTGCCCCTGCTTTTCTTTGGGGATTTTAAAAAGTGATACACAGCTTCATGCATGCTTCAGGACTCTGGAAAGTATATACAAGCGGGGCACTTAATTTATCATGATATGCTTAATATATGTATGACAGTTTTCAGAGAAATGTCCCCTGAATGGCACCAGTTTGTTGACTGCTGAATTTTCCAAACCTTTAAACTTGGGTTTCCGTAATAACTACCCAGTCCATTTGGTTCAAGTGGCTTTGAAATGGATTTGAATACAATTTATTTTTTAAAAGTTCTTTTTGCATAGCATTATATTGTTCAGTAGCCTCCGCTCCTCCAAAATTTCCTGCCCAGGCATATGCATAAAAGGTCTGGGTGGCTCTCATGCATAAGCCATGATTCAGGAGGATCGACAGTTGCCACATATTATCCAGTGCCTGTTATATCCATTGACTGTCATATTTCCTTTCATTCTTGGGCAATATTACAAAAGTACCCAAAGGAATTAAGAGCTAAAGTCCCATTTTCAGAAGTGATTTAGAAATGTAAAAGGCACCAAACCAGCAAAGGCACTTTTAAAAATCCTAATAGGCCTCTTTCAGTGGTAACTGCCTCTGAAAATCTGATCTTTTAAGTTGCCTTCATAAAGGACATTTGTGAGTTTGAGTCATTTCAATGCTTCTGATAATCACCCTGTGGCTGGTTAAATAGGAAATATTATCATCCAAAGCCAAACCTTTAGTCCATCTTCACATATGTATAAGTCTTATTAGATTCAGTAGACACAAAAGCTAAACAGATTCAGTCCAAAAAGACAAGGCAATTTTTCTTACCAAGGAAACTGATCCTTTCCCTTTTTTGTGTCCTTGTGAGAAGGTATGTACCAGAATTCACAGGTTTGATGGAACCTGACAGGGCTGCACCCGAGCACCTCTAGTAACGGCATCAAACATATAGCCTTTGGGCTGTCAATTGTGCACCTTAGCTCCTGCACCATCTCAGCCCCCAGGGATGGTGGTGAGCCATCAGAGAAACTTTCCTAGGTGTGCACTGGAACCTCTGGATCCTTCAAATCAGGAATTTCTTTAGCTTAAATCTAAAGAAATTTGCTCTAACTCAACCAGAAGTTATGATTTTGACACAAGAAAAAAAACCTGACATTCTATAGTCTTTTACACAGGAATTTAGACTAGGGACATCTATACATGTGCTCCGGGGTGGAGGGGTAATTTTAATTAGGGCAGCTCGGAGAGTACTTTTATGATCTATGTACTTTTATGCTAACTGGAGTAGTATAAGGTCTTACAGGAACATGTTAAGATAACTCAAATTACTTCAGTGGATATTCCTTTTATCTCTAAGCTAAGTGGATGCTCAGGCCACGCAGAGACAACCTGTGATGGGTGTAACATCCTAGACAGCTCTGACATTTGCACAAACAATAGCTATAACCATCCACTGCATTTAGTTCGCTTAGAGATGGAGAGCAGTCAGTCACCTGGCAGTGAAACCTACATACTTACTGGAAATGCCAACTTGCCTCTTTCTGATGTTACTTTTCTCTCCTTTCCACACAAAGACTGAATGTCTGCTCAGATAGTATGAGGTATGAAGCTGCATCTCCTGGCTGCTGAACTGTGTCTGTGAAATGATGTTTTCTCTTTATACGGCACTCTTCCCGTAGCATTGAGAGGCCACACAATATCACCCTTTAGGCTGCATCCACGTGAGTACAGGCATGCGTTTGCAGCAGCACAAAGAGTAGCGGCACAAATTTGCCACTACTGTGTGCCACAGTGCATGCTCCAGTGCATGTGGCTGTCTGTGCACTTTGCAGTGGGACACATCGTCCTGCTACTCCATGTGCTGTCGGGGGAGCTGGCTGAGGCACAGGGTACTGCAGCATGGGGGTAGCTGGCAGGCAGCCCCTGCAGTGAGGCACCTTGTGCTCCAGAAAAAGTTTAAAAGTACCTTACCCTGGGGCACCAAAAATCTGCACACTGCACCCCGGCCAACTGGGGACTGGCTGGCTGGGGCGCAGGGTGCCTTGGCACAGGAGCTCAGCAGTGCATGGAGACAGGGGAGTAGGCAGCTCCCCTGTCTCCACGTTTGTCCTGGCACTTTGGTGCGCTTTGCGCTGCTTTTTCCTTCAGGTTTTTTTGTTGTTGTTACTGAGAAATCCTGCTAGCAAATTCTGCCCCAGCACTGCAAAGTAGCAGTACCATGCATGGTTTAATGTGCAACGCATACAGTTTCTAGCACTGCAGAGGTTTGTGGTACCACAAACTGCATGCGTCTGCACATGTGGATCTGGCCTCAGAAGCTATTTATACAGGCTTAAAATTTGACCTTCCTTTAGAATAAATTTCATTGAATCATATTAAATCCATGGGAAAAAAGTTCCTCTGGTCTAAAGAGCATATGGAGTACCACTATCTAAGGCTTTGAGTGCTATCATGGTAGACTCTGACATTCGAATACTACAGTGATGAAGGGCATAAAAGTACTAGTGAAAAACAGATCTAAGCACTAGTTAAAAGCTTGGCTGTGAGTTCTGAGAAGCCTGTTTGTCCCTCTCGGTGACATATAGTTCTCTTCGGCTTAGGTATCGTTGTGAGAAATGTGCTTGGATGTATATAAGATCCTTCATAAATTGTTTATGAGATCTGTGGGGAAAGACATTTAACATCCCAAACGGGGCTGTTTGAGCAACCACATAGTTCTGCACATATGTATAAATGCTACAAACTTCCCATCTTTAATACGATGGCATGTAAGCTGTTTCTTTCAATAAAACAGTGACCTTGGTGTTTACAGAAGCATCTTTCTTACAAAACTGACTGATCCTCCAGTGCTATACAGATGAGTGATGTGTAAGTAACTGATGTGAATCACCGGAAGGGAGTATCATTGCTGGTTATCTTGATATGAGGAATACAGGCCTGAAGGATAAATTAACCACAGGATGGATAAAAAAAAAAAAGCTTTAGTTTCTTCTATTAGAAAGATCATCTGTCTAATCAAGGTAGCTCATAAGGAGCATTATCAGCCTAAAAAGCACATTTAAAAAAACCCTCCTTATGATTTCAATAAAATCTTTACTCACTAAAATGCAAGGCAATTTTTTTAAATCTAATTTTCTTCTACTGTTAATGTTGATTATGTGTGCAATTCATTCTACTTACCACAATTAAAGCATATTGGCTAGTAAAGCTGCTTGAGAAGTCTAAAAAAATTAATGAAAGATTTAAAAGTTATTTACAAAAACTCTCAGAAATGTAATTCATCTTTTCTATAAGAGAATATGGTAAATAAGTAATATTTTAAGTTGGGTTTTTTTAAACAGGCTTTAAAAAACAAAGACTTTTGATTCCCATTTCTTTCATGCTTTGGTTAAAAAATAATTTTAAAATAAATACATTTTTCACCAAAAAATGTAAAATGTGTACTTTCTATGACTTTCCCCCTAAAATTATACTTTAAAATGAGAAAAAAAACCCCAAACCCACAAACTAATTTGTGTAAGGATTTTACCCATGTTTGCTGGTCAGTTTAATTTCTAGCAGTTTCGCATCCCAATTCTTATTCAAATGATGTCAAGGAAAAAAAAAAGGTCATCCATATATTTCATAAAATCATAGAAAATGAGGGTTGAAAGAGACTCAGGAGGTCACATCTAGTCCAACCGTCTGTGCAGAGCAGGTCCAGCCCCAACTAGATCATCCCAGCCAGGGATTTGTCAGGCTGGGTCTCAAAAACCTCCAAGGATGGAGATCCCATTACCCCTCTGAATAACCTGCTCCAGTGCTTCACTACCCTCCGAGTGAGAAAGTTTCTCTTAATACACTAAAATCTCTGCTATCCGGCATTTAACCAGAATTTTTGGCCAGCCAGCCTACCTATGTTATCCTCAGGCCCTTTTACCAAGTAGCTATCCTGTGTTACTGTTTACCAAAGTATAGGGAAATGGTTTCAGGGAAAGAGGATGTCAGGAAAATCTCTAAAAACTGTATAATGCAATAATCTCTCTTTCACTCTTAGACTGAGTCTTGAGGTCAAGGACTGTTGCTTTCACCCGAGTCTGAATTATGTTAATGCCTTAATGTACTGTAGCTAATACATTGGAAAGGGATTGTATAATGGCTTTTTGAGTGCAATCATACTTCAGCCCAAATCTGAGATCTTTGGGTCTAAGCCAGGGGCGTGCAAAATATGGCTTGTGGGCTAGATCCAGCCCACCAGCCCATTCTATCCAGCCCACAGGGCCCCTAAAAGATTTAGAAAATTAATATTTATGTGCTGCTGCTGGCTGCTTGTCAAAGATGACAGGAGACAGGGGCAGTAGGACCCAGGGAAAGCCAGCAGCCCAGAAGCAAGGCGCGCCCAGCCTGGCCCTGCCTTCTGCCCATGTGCCAGAAGCCCCATGCTTAGCAGAAGTTCCTGGTCGGGGCTCCTGGGGCTGTTCCTGTTTCCCTGAGACTAAGGGGAATTCGGATAAGAAGGTGATGGGGGGAAGACAGGGGGAGGACCATGGGGATCACCCCAAACCTTGGGACTGGGCCAGGCTGGTTCCTGCTGTGTCCCAGAGTCCAGCCATACATCCAAGTGCTACGTGGTGATGGAGTGACTGGCAGCCATCAGGAAAGTGGGGAAATGGCAGCTACTCCCACTCCCCACCCCCACCTGTAGCTGCCATTTCCCTGCTTTCCTGTTGGCCGCTCCAAGTACTGGGGCCGGGAGTCAGAGCTGTGTGTGTGTGTGTGTGTGTAAGATCATAGGGTGAGTCCCACACCCCACCTTGCACTGCCATACACACAGACCCCCACATCCATATCCCCTCACACAGCCCAGCCACCCTCTCCCCTACACATATCCCCACAAACCCCATACCCATCACACCCCACATACCCACACCCCCTCATTTCCTTACCCCACACTTATCCATCCTACGCACCTACAGCCCCCACAAACCTACACCCACCTCCCCATGATATACAAGAGTAAGACTTCATTTTAAGCTATTGTGCAATCACCTCTATGTACACTACAGAAACACATGGAAATCATGTGTTTGTGTAGTGTACATAGACAAAAATATTTTTTGAAATCAAATTAATTAATATTGTAGATGTTCACTTTTCAGAGTATAATTTGGAATTTTTCTGGGTCCAAAATGGCAAAAACCCTTGCTGACAGGCATACTTCTGGGGACAAGGGGAAGGACTTCTGGTGGCAAAGGTCAGGGGTTAGGGGGCAAGACTTCTGGTCACCAGATGGTGACCAGGGGACAGGGCACCTGTCAAGGGGTGGGGCTACCCATGTAGCCCTCGACAGCTTGCCAAAACTCAGTAAGCGGCCTCTGTCTGAAATAATTGCCTGCCCCTGGTTTAAGCTTAAGCAGTCGATTCAGGAAGGCTGTAAGCATGTGCTTAATTTTAAACACAAGTAGTTCCACTGATTCTACTCCCATGGCTGTAATTTGACCAGATGAGTAGTCCCACTGATTACACACTTCTGTTTTGCTGAATCAGGGCTTCAGGAAAGAGTATATCTGATGCCTTCAAGAGAAATGTGTTGATACTGCACGTGTTCATCTTACAAGCCATTCAAAGTGTCCAGAAAACACTCATTTGAAACATGCTATACTCAGATACCAAAGGGCATGCTAAAGTTCCTAGATAAATAGAACTGTTCATGTACAGCAGAATGATCTATGTACAACTTCTGTGGCAAAAGTATGGGACTTAAATACCCTTTTTTCTCCCATGCAGACAGCATGACATAAATTTATTTTCTGAAGGAAAATAAACACTGCTGTCAAGTACAGAAATATTTGAAGTGACAGCACATCTGCTGGATTCTCAGAATCCACTGTATATGAAGTACCACTTCATCTGGGCTTTTGTAATCCAAATGAATGTCCCTCAGACTGAGGAAACAAAGCACTGGCATATATTCTTTGAAAAGACAGCAGATGTTTTAGCTAAAATAGTGTACATTATACCTGCTACAAGGTGCTCCTGGAAAGTCTGAACATGACTGGGGCTCTCCTGAGGCCATCAGGAAATCAAACACCCAGAGCTGACTGCTCATTCGGGCAGAAAACTATCAGCAAGGGCTCTTAAACTAACAGAATACTCCATGTACAGAGTAATGATTGTTGCCTGTCTAACCAGAGAAGCAGATCTTCAAACTCCTGAACCAGTAATTCCCAGGTCACATGTAAATGATAACCATTTCCCAATCTCTCCCCCTCCCTTTATCTTTTCTTATCAAATGGGTTTGGACTGAGGGCCAAAGGGATTTCATGACATGAAAGGTCAGCTCTGGAATTAAACAGAAGACTGTGC
Organism: Caiman crocodilus; assembly: GCA_030014935.1. Taxonomy (NCBI): domain Eukaryota; kingdom Metazoa; phylum Chordata; order Crocodylia; family Alligatoridae; genus Caiman; species Caiman crocodilus. Next base: position 11,084,045 of record JAGPOW010002118.1, on the reverse strand, counting down.
TTGCGTTTGCACCTAACCACAATAAAATTGCAAGGTGCAAAGTATATGAATAGTGTTATGTGCACTTGTCCCTACTGATGATCACCACGACCTGCAATGTACCCGATGTGTGTTTAAAAACATCATAACCACAAAATAACTGTGTCATGTGCTGCTCTTTATATACTGCTCTGATATACTACCTAAGTGGCAAAAAACAAGAAGCTTGATAGCACCAAGCATAAATGGTAGTTCGATGAACTTTTATGGACCAAACAGGGAGACAAACCCCTGTAATCTTTATTCAGACAAGTATTTGTCATTTCCTTGGAAATTTTTCCCAATGGCTCATAGTATTTGAATCCCAAGATAACGTAATACTACCATGCAGGGGGGTCGGACTCGATGATCTATTGAGGTCCCTTCTGACCCTAGCATCTATGAATCTAGTATATTTTCACAGGCCATGGACACAAAACTGTTGGACAGTGAGAGTATCCTAGTATGTTGACTTGGTGCAACTATGCTGATTCACAGCCTCTGAAAATCCAGCCCAGTACTATTTTCAGCCAGGGTAGCAGAAGGTTATGCAGGACAGCATGGCCACAAAGTACTTAGAGATATTTTTGCGTAATAAGGCAAAAGAGGAAGTGCAATGGAGCGATTTTAGGTACACTGTGAGACATAAAACTGCAATTAAATTATTTCAGCTTTCCCTACAAAAGCCACAAATCCCTAAGAACTAGTTGCCAAGATAATTTAACTTCTGTGGCTCAATTCATATTGCTCAGGGAAAAAAAACATAATAAAAAGACATTTCATGGCTCTGTTTACCCAATGGCCTTTATTAAAGAGCCAGGGTATTCCAAGTGCAGTGATCCAATGACTCAGTTTGCAGCACAGGAATCAAGAGACCTTGGTTCTAGTCCTTTTTCTGCCAAAGACTCTATGTGAGTATTTTGGATATTTTTTGTCTCCGTTTCCAACTTGTAATAAGTTTACTGTTATTCATTTGTTATAGTGTTGGAAGTTTATGGTTAAAAAAGCATGGTAAGGCCTGAGTATTTTGGAGCGTGTTCAAGCTGTACGTAGTCTGTTACATCTTGCACCTACCAATGCAGATGGATGCTTAGAATGTCTATGGAGCATTTACACTGGTAAGTATGAGAGGTGCAAGAGGTGCTCAGGAACAGTCAGTGCTGCCAAGAGAAGTAATAACTTGGTCTTTCCTACAGCAAGTTATGCTGTTTTTCCAGGGTATCAGCACAATACTTTTGGGCAGGCATGTCACAGATTGGCCCACACTGCCCCAGAGTGCCATTCTGATCCCCTCCCCCGGCTCTGCTTTCTGTTCCCTGCTCTGTGCTCCCCATGCCGAATCTGCTGTTTTGCTTTCTTAGGGTTACCGTACGTCCAGGTTTTCCCAGGCATGTCCTCTTTTTGAGTGCTCTGATCTCTGTCCAGGTAGTTTTGCGAAGTCTGAACAAATGTCCAGGATTTCGTTCTGCTCTGCTGGTGGGAGGAGGGGGAGGGCGATTGGAGGCAGTGTGAGTGGGGCAGTGCCTGCTGGCACTGGGGGAAGCTGTCTGGACACTGGGGCTGCAGCAGGGCAGGAGGAGAGGCATCTGCCCCTTCAGCGGGGGGTGCTTTGAGGGCAGCGGAGAGCTCCATGGTTCAGCTGGTGGGCCAGGGGCCTGTGCCCATGATTGCAGAGGAGGAGTGACCAGGAGATGCTGTGAGTATGGGGAGGGGATAGGGACATGGCCAGGCCACCTGGCTCAGCACAGGATCTCCAGCCCAGAGTGGGGGTTTCCTCCTGTCCACACCAGGGCCAAACTCACTCCACCACCACCTGCATGAATTGGAGTTGCCATGTTCTGACTTGGTTGGGCTGGAGGCAGCTGGGGGTCCCCTCCGGCAGGGCTGGGGGAGGAGGGGGCTGCAGGTCAGGAGTGAGAGGTGTTTGGGATCAAGGGCACGGGGTGTGGATGGGGGTTTGTGTGTCAGGACTGTGGGGCACTGACAGCGCCAATGCGTGGTGGGTTGGAAGTAAGGATCACCAGCAGGTACAGGGGGGCTGTAGCTTGGGAGTGACGGCATGGGGTGTGGATGGGAGCTTGTGGGTCAAGACTGTGGGGCACTGGCGGTGCCAAGAGGTTGCAGATTGGAAGTGAGTGGTGCCCCAGCAGGGTCGGGGGCTCCAGGTTGGGAATGAGGGGCACCAGCATGGCCTGGGGAAGTGGGGAACTATGGTTTGGGAGTGAGAAGCACTGGCAGGGGCAGGGGGCTGTGGGTTGGGAGTGAGCGGCAGCAGCAGGGGTGGGGTGTGGGTGCTGTGGGTTGGGAGCGAGATGTCCTCCCCCAACGGGTGTCCTTTTTCAGAACTGGAAATACGGTTACCCTTTCTGCTTCCTGCCTTGTTCTCTCCACCCAACCTGCCACAGTGCTGCCTGTTCCCTCCTTAGCCTGTGCCATTTGTGCTGCAGGTTGCTCTAGTATGTCTGTGGATTGCTCATGCTTTTATTCATACCTGCGATGAAATTGTGCACATAAGAAGAACCTTTAGCTCCAAAGCAGGCATGCTTAGGGCTCCTTTTTGTCCTGTCTGTTGATACAACACCAGGAAGCTCAGGGTTTTTATTTAAGATCTGAAGGCATTTTTTGTTATCTCTTGCCATTCTTTTGTGGCACACAAGTGA
>JAGPOW010002118.1:11056049-11071896 GCA_030014935.1 Caiman crocodilus | reverse complement strand
CTCTACAAAGAGCCCTCAGACATACTACTAACTTCATAAGCCAGGACTGTTAACAGCCTGCTGTAACAATAACGCCACTAAAATTTCAGGGTATGCTGGAATGTTTTTGCTGCCCTTCACTGGCAGCAAGAAAATTTAGGATTTACCTCCTTAAACAGTACAGCAGCAAAAGCAAGAAAAATTAGTTCTTAGTCTCACCCTCCTTCTCCTCCATGTGCTCCTGCCAAGCCAGGACTCCCTACCTCTAGCATAGGGAGGGTTTACGGCCTATTCTGCAAATACACTGACACAAATGCCCCCTTGCTGCGAGTCCACTGATTCTGGGATGTGTGTGACCACTTTTCACACGAGCCCTGACCGCAGTGAGACCACTGCCAGCCATCAGATGACACCGGTTTGTTTCCAGGGTTAAAACAGAGATCCCATGCAGAGATGTTATCTTAGACATTTGAAAAGTGCGCGCCAGAGTATTGTTCAGGAAGACTGAAACTGAAAATACTGAAAGCTGAATATTGTCGAGGACTATTCAGAGTACTGCCTGTGAATGAAAGTGAACCGGTACTGAAACATCACTTGTGTCTGCGTGCTCTTCATCGATTACACCAAAGAAAACGAGGGCCAACCTGGCCGTTTCCCTCCCTTTCGACGTACATTTTTGTATTAGAGACGGATCGAAGGGGATTCAACGTCACGCTGCCCGTTCTTCATCCTGGGGCTGATCTGCGTTCGCCAAACTCACACCTCTATTTTGCCCTGTCGGGGCTTCGCCTGCTAGGTAACGGTATTGTTTTGCTCCACGCGAGTGGCGGTTGCTCACTAACGCACGATTCTCAGGGGCGACGGCGTACGTCTATTCGGATCCTCCTTGGCGGCTCGGCGACTGGTCTGAGGAAGGGGGCAAGACTGGCATTCGGCTCCCGTCCCCCATTTAGAAATAATTCTCATTTTGGAGGGTCGCTCCCGGCCAGGAGTCGGTGGAACAATCTGCAAAAACGACGCGCTGGCGGACGTTTTGCCGGATGCAGCGGAGGAAAATCGCAGCTCGCCAGAAATGCTTGGCCTGAACATACAGCTCCACTGCTCAGCTCCCATCAGACCAAAATGGTGCTTGTCCAGACATGAGAGAGTCTTGGAGGAGATCTTCTCAAGAGACCAGCTGTCCAGTCAGCTGTCAAATGCCAGGTCCCTCCCCTCCCCCAAGGACTCTGCCCTCCCCATCCTGTCTCAACCCGGGACCGCCTCCCCCGCCCCGCCCCTGCTACTCTCGGATTGGCTCCTGCCCTTGCCCCTCATGCCGGCGCCGGCGCTCATTGGGCCGCTCACGGGAACCTCGCCTTCAGCCATACTTTTTTTTTTTTTTTGCGGGACGAGCCTCCGCGGCACCGGCCGGCGGCGCTGGGGCCGGTGTTGTGATTGGATGGGGGCGGCTCTCGCGGAGCCGGGCGGGCCGGGTCCCATTGGCTGCGGGCGGGGGGAGGGGGGCGGCCGGCTGCGCGCGACGGCCGCTAGCTGCTGGCGGTGCTGCGCTCCGCTCCGCGCGGCTCCGGCGGCAGGTGAGTGGCGGCGCCCTGTCAGCACCGGGCCCGGCCCCTCGGTCCCCCCCGCCCGGCTCTGGGGGGCCCGGAAAAGTTCCCAGGAGCAGCTCGTGGCTGCCCGGGGAGGGATGTAGGAGGCCCGCGGGCCGGGGGCATGTGGGCATGGCAGGGGTAGCCGCGCCGGGGCTGTGGAGCGGTGCCCGGGGGGCCGCTGCGCACCCTCCTCGCGGGGGGCGCGGGGTCTGACCCTCCCCCGCCTCTCGACACGCCGCCGCCGCCGCCGCCGCCACCGCCGCAGGATGGAGTGCTAGTCGCCCGCCACGGCAGGAACCTCGGGGGGAAAGGGGGGGATCCCGCCCCGCCCGTCCCCGTCCCGTCCGCCGGTTCGGCTCCATGAAGACGTGAAGCCCGTTGAGCTCGATGCGCTTCGAGGCGGGCCGACTAGGATGACGCCTGACTCGTGCTAAAGAGCAGCAAACTTCGTGGGGGTTTCGGTCCTTCTTTTTTTTTTTTTTTTCCCCGGCCTGGCCCAATGACCGCTTGACCCAGCCGCGAATCCAACCCGAGGGCGGGTTTTTTTGGTTGTTGTTATTATTATTATTATTTTTTTTTTTGGGTGGTTGTTTTTGTTTCGGTTTTTTGTTTTTTGAATGTCGCTCTGTGGCACGACGGCCAACGCAAAAATGATGGCGGCTTACAATGGCGGTACGTCTGCGGCAGCAGCGGGTCACCACCACCACCATCACCACCACCTTCCTCACCTCCCTCCTCCTCACCTCCATCACCACCACCACCCTCAGCATCACTTGCATCCCGGCTCTGCTGCCGCGGTACATCCCGTACAGCAGCACGCCTCTTCGGCGGCTGCCGCGGCGGCGGCTGCGGCGGCGGCTGCGGCGATGTTAAATCCAGGGCAACAGCAGCCATATTTCCCATCACCGGCACCGGGTCAGGCCCCTGGACCGGCTGCAGCGGCCCCAGCTCAGGTACAAGCTGCAGCAGCTGCTGCAGTTAAAGCGCACCATCATCAGCACTCACAACATCCACAGCAGCAACTGGATATCGAACCGGACCGACCTATCGGATATGGAGCCTTTGGTGTCGTCTGGTGAGTATGGAGAATCAGCTGAACTCGTTTTTTCCTGTCATTGTTTAACGAGTCGTCATTCATGCTTATTTTTGTCATTCGGGCCAGAAGACCAGAAAGCTGCTTACTTGCAGATTGCTTTTGATGATTCATATCTATTGTGGAAAGTTGGCTTCACTTGCGTGAGTGGACAGAACAGGGTTTATTGTGAAGCAGCAACCCCTCACGGATAGGCCGCACCGTAAACCAAGTTGAGTTTTGGATGATACCATTATTTTGAAGCAGATGCAACCTGTTTATACGCCTTGTATAAATATTGTATGACAAGAGGGGAATGGCATTTGGTTTACTTATAGATGAGCTGTGCACACACTTAGGATAACACTTAGTAGAGCGCACATTTAGACATAGGAAGTACGTAGAAAACATATGAAAATTGGTGTCTTGGGTTAGTCAGCTGTCAACATGTTGGTCTTGGAGACTGCATTTGCCCTGCAGCAGCATATTACATGCCACCCAGGACAGTGACACCTTAACTTCGCACATTTCTTATGAATGTAAATGGGTTTCACTGTCTTCCTGTATTTCTGCATGCTCTTTACTTCTTTCCCAACCCCTAGCCACTTAGGTGTGGGGCTCTTATCTGTCACGCTTACCCTCTTCTTAAAATAATTTGTGACCAACCTGAAAGAGCTTGTTTAGTTAGCACTTTCCAGGACCATGAAGGAAACGGTCCCCTCCCCCCACCCCTTTTTTTTTTTTTTACAATACTTTGTTTTTTGAGAACAGGAAATTTACCATAAGGCTTATGGTGCATTAGAAACGCCAAGCATGTATGGGTTTTGTTTTTTGAGACCAGGCATATTGCAGCACACTTCCTGTTCACAAATACGAAGTCAGAAGCATGAAACTAGTTTTACCCCACAAAACTTTTAACTGTATTTATTCAGTATAGGTTTTAGTGGTATTTAAGAAATGTTGTCTTTGTTCCATCCCATCATTTCATTTTGCTGAAATAGACGTAGTCTGCTTTTTAAAGCTGTGAGTCTCATGGTAGATCAGTGCATGCTGCAACTCTGAAGGGTTTTACAGTAGAAGCCTTTGAAAAGCAAGGTTGCGCTTCCTTAAGACTGATAACTGATAAAGTATCAGACAAATGTGTTTGTTGTAAAATATGGTTTTAATATAAAATACAAAATGCGTGGCTCAAACTGTGTAAGGGTTAAGGGAGTAGGTTAATGTTTCAGTTGAATTGCATCTTATTTTTACAGTCTCGTACCGTATATTAATTAAACGCTAATTGCACAATGCCAGAAAAATGATTTACGTTTTGTGAAGGGTCTGCATTGCTGTACCTGGGTTAAAGTGCTCTTGCAACTATACAGCATAACCTAATTTTAGGCATGAGATAGTCAAAATTAGAGAGCAGTCCTTCATACAGATATATAACAAAATATTTCTATCTTTCCTTTTATTTTTATCTTTGGCTATTGTGTGTGTTTTTCTTGCCTAGAGTTATTGCAGTCTCTGTTAATTTAGGCTGGTCGGTAAAATCAGATCCCATTATCTTTATCATCTGGTGCAAACATCTTGTTAAATATACATTTCCCTTGGTCTCTGTTTTCCCTTCTCTGTTTGAAAACAAAATTACACAAGAAGATCTGCTTGCATTATTTTTAATTATGTAAATATTTTATTTTGACACATGAAGATAGAGCGTCTAAATAGTAAGGTATATCAGCATTAACAAATGATTAAAAGAAAGGGGGAAAAATCCTCTTATAGAAATAGGGACAATATATAACTATACAGATGACAGACTGCAGGTAGAATGAGGGCCAAATCTTTCATTGATATATTAAATGGGACCCTGATTCTGCAGTTGGATCCAGGCTGATGGAGGGGTCCCTCCTACCTACAATTGTAGGTTTGGGGCTATGGCATTCATTTTAAAGAAAAGCTGAAGTTTTCAATTCAACAGTGGTTAAGATCACCATGGGAGCACAGAGATCAAGGCTGACCCTGGTATAGCAATTTCTATATTCCTGTAGAGTGGAAAAATACATACATATTTGCAAAACCTAATACCAAGTCCTTAGTTTGTTCAGTGGCTTCTGTTAGGCTTGTCGCATTGAATGATGTTAACTCTTACAAGTAAAATGCATCCTGGATTTAAGAGTGATTATTCTTGGGCCTAAGTTTGTTTTACACAGGAGAAAATCTGTCTGGTGCAAATGGAACCCAATGTCTCTAAATCCAAAATTACTTGAGGTTCTGGCTGTATAATGAATCTCTTCTCTTACGAACTGCCTATCCATATCTCATCCTGAACACACTGTAGCCTTAATTAATGGTTCAAAAAGGTAATGCATGTAATTTTGAAGGAAATTGGTCTTATTTCTGCATATAGATGAACCATTTGGAGAAGTAATGCTTCTCCTTTACATTCAAATGTATTGCAGAATAGTTAGCCTGCTAGGATTTGATTTATCCTTCTTCTTAGTTTAGCTGGTGAAATAAGTTATCAATAATGGACAGTTTTGTAACGGTATTGAATTTCCTATTAGCCTGCTGGTAAAGATTTTGACTTGACAGTAGGATTAGTGTTTGTTGTTAACAGCTGCCTGTTTAGGTTTTATTTACAGCTAAAGATTTCAGTGTATTTGGGTGGTATCTTGATATGGTTTGGTGTAGGCAGTGTTCTGCTCTGGTTCTCCCCTCATGAACAGCCAAAGCATCATGCTTTAACATTTTCATATTAACTCATGCAGACTTGTATTACTACGTTGTTGTTTGTGCACACGGAGTATATCCCTGTTTATCTGCACAATGCAATTATCTTTGACAAATGTCATCTCTCTTGCTACCTGTTGATTTTAATTTAATTATTATTATTTTTTCAACCAGTTTGACTTGGTTGGTTAAGCAGCAAGGCATCTCTAAAGGAATAAATAAATCGTTTTAATTTTCAAGGTCTGGCATATTTTAGCAATGAATAAACAGGTACAAGTAGTTAGTTAACCAGACTAATACCTTGAAAACATGGGGAAAGTGGAAAATGGTTGTTGAGGCAGGAAAAGTTTAAAAGTACCTTACCCTGGGGCACCAAAAATTTGCTTAACTACAGTCTTTGTTGGCAGGCAGCCAAGAGTCCAAGGGCTGCACCTAATATGCTGAAACCAGTTTGCATACGTCCTTGTTTTTAAAGGGTCACTGTCAAGCCAGACATGAAGTTTTTAAGCATATAGCCTTGTAACTCTATCACTAGTAAAGGGTCTGCCTATACTTTTTAAATCCTAAATCTGTTTTTTGGAAGATGCGTACATCCTTAGGACATGCAGGTGCGTGAGGAGCTGTCCTCACTCCTTGTGCTGGGGAGACATGCTGCTGCCACCTGGTGGGATTCCATTTCCAAGAGAGCAAGTGTGCACCTGCTGTGCCTCGGGGGCTTGGCACTAGAGAAGAGACGAGCTGAGTCTGCGAGGCTTCCTCGGGAAGGGTAAAGAGGAGCTTCTGCTACTTCTTGGGAGGATTCCACTGTATTTATGCCAATGAAGAGGATGTTGCCTGGGAACCCCTTATGGAGGTGGATGAAGAGTTAACTGCTTGTGCCTCTGGGGAAAATTGGAGCTGATTTTGCTGTCAGCAAGGCTTTGCCATGGCAGGTGAAGACATAAAATTAATTGAAGCCTTTCCTGGTAGTCCGAAGGCACTCCTGATATTCTATGGTTCCATTAATATATGGAGCTGTCCTCATTTCCTTTTTTGTGGTGGATCTCCATCCCCTCCTAGGAAGATAAGAAGCTAGTCTGTTAAGTATAGATTTGTCGGGGAACATTTAGAAGTGATTTTGATGCGATTGACTGGATGTGTGGGGTGCGACTGCGCACGCCCTGTTTGAGAAAAGGTGGAAGCGTTCAACATGTCTTTGTAAAAGCTGGTGCTGTGTCGGGATGCTGCATCAGAGAAATAAAAATTTGAAGGTGATGCACATTATAATAGATGAGAGGAATCCTGCAAGTGCCCCAAAATGAAAAAGAAACCCCCAAACCCCAAATTTTATGTTCCTTCTACTAGAAGCATTGTTTAAGAGAACTAACATGTTATGGTCCATGTTGTAGATAGTAGCACACTGTTCCAGGAGGTCTGGCTGTTCATACCAAAATGGGATATGGAAGGTGTATGGAAACTATAGTTCGTGTAGTTTTGGAGCGGTATCATTGTTAATGGTAGCTAGGAGTTATAGTTGGTGGGTGGCCTGAACTTAGAGGGCTGAAAGGGCAAAAGCAAATGCTAAATAACTAATGAAAAAATGATCATACATAATTGATATTTAAGTGGATAAAATATTGCATTGATATTAAATGTTCGAGCAGTAAAGATGTTTCTAGAATCAAGTGGTGATATCTTATTGCAGAAGACCTTTACATGTTGAACAAGAATAGAGGACAGCATTTTGGAAGAAGTGTCTGGATCATATATGCTAGAACAGACAATTCAGGCTCCAACTTCAGAGTCCTATAAACAAGTGCAGGAGCATTTTCTCTTGTGTGCCCAGATGATGCAGGAACCAGGATGCTGCTTTGCATTGCTGTTATAGCTTGTATTTACTAACTTACTTCTATGCTTTTTAATGCAAAGTGTGGACGTTCAGCATTTGATTAGACATTTGTTTAAGTGAAAGCTTCTGAGAGGAGTTGGTGCTACTTGTGGAAGTGTTTCATACTGTGGAGTCATTTGATGTAAAGGTTATGTTCTGTCCTGCTCGTATCTCACTTGTTGAAACCAGGGAGACCTTAGTGTGTTTTTTGTTTTTGTCTGGATAGCATACATTGTGACCCATAGTTAGCAATATGTTCAACAATTTAAAAAAAATGTGTTGACTTGCATCTTGGGAGGCAGTTGTTCTACTTTTCTTTAAATATCCACAAGAGGCTGTGGAAGTAGTATTCCAGGCTGATAACGTTATTCATAGAGAAGACCATTGTGAAACACCCAACCCAAGCAAGTGCAAGATCATCCCAGAGAGACTGCTGGAAACAGCAGTAATATGGCAGACGGGTCCATGTCAAATCAAGTGTATAACTTTTTTTGTGGAAAAAATATCCAAAATTTGCTGTAAATCTGCTGTGTATTCGACTGGTGATCTGTAGGCCTATTTGCAGGCCTATAAATAGGGAAAATGGGGCGTGGGGTGGGAAGGGAGAAGAAAATACATGAGGCCAAATGCTTGCATTTCAGTGTGTCAGGAAAACTTAATTAGCTGTTTAAAAATGGGTGTTATGTTCAGTATTATTGATGTTTGTCTTTTTTTAGGCATCTGTGAAGTCACATGAGTTTTTTTGTTTTGTTTTTTTTAAGTGTATCTAGACTCTTCTGATAGAAAAGATAACTCTAGTTATTACCATGGTTTCTCACTGTATGATAATTTGCTTAGAAGACCCAGAAATCTAGTGCGTGAGGCTGGTGTTAATAGCAAAGTACAGTATCGTGTCTTGAATCTTCTGTGTTGTGTGGTATCTCCTCTCGTCCCCCGCCCCCCGGTGTAAACCACTAATTGTTCATTCTTCTAGGCAGTAACTCACTTGTGATAGTAGACTGTTTTGAATGGATTTGAAGACATGGGATGGAACCGTGTTTAAACTGGAGTCTTCCAAAGAACATTTTTTAATACAACGTTCCTGTTTTGCATTATGCTGTAGTGGGTTCTTCTTTTGTCTGAGGCATCTGATGCAGATAAGCAGTGATTTCCTAAGATGCTATGTCAGTTTGATCCCATTGTTGCTTGGAGGAAACCATAAGGGTGCCTGAGGCAAAAGAGGCAGTGCTGACAATGAGCACACGACAGAGCAGTGTGTATATTGAACCAATGCTGACCATCACCCTAAGAATAAGCAGATGGACATCTTTACATGGTGGGTGTGGTGGTGTTAAGGAAAGCATTCCTTTCAGTATCTCCAGTTGTGATTATTATTATATGTTTTTTAATGAATTAGTAGTTTGTTGTAAAGAAATATTGCATAGCAGTCACTTTCATTGAAATCCTAATATTGGATAAATTAAAATTTTCATGTATCAAAATTTTACTTTCTGAATGTTGTGGACGGAAATAAGATTAGGAACAAGCTTACCTAGAAGTGCAGAATTAATTGTATATATGGAATAGTTTCTCGAAACAGTTTACTTTTCATATGGTGCTGTCCAGGTATCCAATATAGATATAGAGTCTTATTAAATCCAGCTAAAGCTGTGAAGAAATTATTTGTCAGATAATTTTTTTTCCTAAGAAATTGCATAAAGTGCTTTATTGTTGTATTGCAAGATGATAAAAAGAACTAAGAGATTGTCCATAATCCTTTGGTTAAGGTTGGGTGAGAATCATTTCAGCAGATCAGTTTGTACTGAATTTATGCTCAGGTCAGCATTTCATGACTAACTTCATATCCCGTTTTGTTCTATTACAACATTTGCCCGTCTTGATATTGTTTGTATCCATATGTAATTGCATGTTGGCAATACAGAGAGAGCGTGATGGAATCCAATATTTGTTCTTTCAGCTCAGCTCTGCAAATGTTATAGCTGAACAGCTTGTAACTGGATTGAGACTCAAAATTAGGTTTCACAAGTCATTTATATTTCAGATGAGACTTTTTTTTTCTGTAACTAGTGCATTTTTAGCTCTTAACTTATGTTTTCCTTTAGTTTTAAGGCAGCGCATACAAAAATAGTTTCACTTAAAGTGTCCATTTCAGTAACAAAAACCTCTGAATATGTACAACATGTACAGATCAAGGAAGGATTCTGTACATCAAACCCTCACAATCCAGTTGTGCAATAAGTGAAACAGTAACAAGCATATGCTGCACATGGCTGTGGGATGTCATCAGCCTGTATGGTGGATTTCTTGAAAACACCATTAAATTAAGACTGAAGAGAGAGCAAGAAGCAGTCTGTTCTGGGACCAAGGACTGGGATTTACTGCAGGAGGAAGCCATTGGGATGTGTGTATAATGTTTTGGGGGTAGTAGCTTGTAACTTTGTATCTGGGCCTTATTTAGTTTTAGTCCACGGTTATAGGGTTTTGTTTTTGCTTTTTAAGGGAGCTCTATTTTGCATCTGAATTATTAAGTACTAGAGCGGTATCTTGAAGTTTTTTTAATGAAAGTCACCTTGTGTGGAGTTGTTTGTTAAGCAGTGTTTTTGTACTTAATATATTTCTAAACTTTGAATAGCTAGAGCTATTGATAGAAAGTGCTGTGACCTAAGGATTACCTTTTTTTTTTTAAATGTGTACCTTGGAGGAAAATCTCTATTTAATAAGCTGTTCTACAGAACTAATGTGTGAGGTTTAACTTCAATGCTGAAGTAATTTGTTTGTTCCAAGTTTGGGAAGGCTGCTTTTGAAGTCCTGCTTTTTCTTGGATGGCGGAAGAAGATGCTGAAAAATAACTAGGCTGTTCGTTCTTGAGTTGTAGACAAGGTACTTCTTCTAGTTTTTTGCAGTGGCATTACCAGCATGCATCTTGTTCTCTTATTATTCAGAAATGTTGCGCTATAGTAGTGTCAGATGGCAGGCCAACTTTATTGAGAAAGTTATTAGTTATTTTTCCCATTCATCTCCGTTCCATAACAAGCAGGAATAAATACCTATTGTAATTGCACTGTGGACTCACGGAATCGTGTACAAATATACAAAAACAGGGGATGGACGTGACTGTGACAGCTATAGAGGTGCCTCCTTGTCCAACATTGTTGGAAAAATTGTCACTCAGATCATGCTTCCTAGGTTGCAATTTCTAGGTGAAAGAACCTATCCTCAGAGTCAATGTGGTTTTTGCTCGGGACGCTTCACCCAGTGAGTGATATGATATTTTCAATCGAGCAAGAGAAGCACAGAAAAATATAAATACCACTGTACATGGCCTTCATCGATCAGACTGAGGCCTTCTGTACAGTCAACAGACCAGGCTTTTTACTGTTCAGAAGAGACTGGGTTGTCCCCTCCCAAACCGCTGAACATCATTCTCTCATTACATCCAGATATGAAGGCATCTGTAGTGTCTGAAAACAAAAAAATCAAATGCCTTTGACATTAACAATGGGTGAGACACAGGTGTGTCTTAGCCCCTGTACTTTTTAACACCTGCTTTTCATTCCTGCTGTTTCATGCATTCAGGAACAGCAGTGATGACATTTATCTTCGAACCGGACTAGATGGAAGCTTGTTCAACATGACAAGGTGTAGAGTAAAAACCAAGGTGGAAGGACTGCTTCTGAGAGCATTCCTGTGTGCAGATGATGCAGCCTGGGTTGTCCACTGTAGATCTTCCCTACAACTTTTCTTGGGCAGATTCTTTTGAGTCATGGAAGACCTTTGGGAGGGCAGTTAGTCTCAAGAAGACTGTGATCATGTACCAAGGGGTGAAAGAACCAATACCTGACATCACTCTGGAGAACATATCTCTTGGTATCATTCGAAAGTTTTTGCTACTTGGGTTCTGTGATCAGCAGGAATCTTGACCTTCAGAAATACCTAACAGACTAACAGAATCAGAAAAGCAGCTAAGAATTTGGGGCTGTTACAGAAACATGGGTGAAATAGCAAACTATCAGCAAAGGTGGAGATCAGTGTGCTGTCATCCCTGCTTTATGGTTCAGAAATGTGGACTACATGTGGTAGGCACATGAAGAGACTGAACAACTTGCATGTGCGATGTTTGCATGAGATCCTGAAAGTAAAGTGGAAAGATGGAGGTACTGGAGCATGCAGGACTGATGCACTTAGAAACCACTATCAAGAAGAGAAGGTTGCGATGGATTGGCCATGTAAGAAGAATGAGAGGAGACCATATCCTCAAGAATATTTTGTATAGTGAGATTTGAGACAGCTCTAGAGAGTGGGATCGCCCTCTATGGCACTACCATGATGTGTTAAAAACATGATATGAAGTTGTTCACCATCAACATGGAAAGCAAGGAGGAGTGCGCAGAATCCAGCCTGATCTGGAGGGAACATCTGCCACCAGGTGCAGCTCAACATGAAGTTTCTTTGATCCAGGGGTTGGAAGCAAAGTGAGAAAGAAGAAAATGTAACTCGGACAACATCTGGATCTGTGAAACTTATAAGAAGCTGCGTTGCTTTTGAATTGAGTTTGTCATTCACAAACGGCTTAATTGGGCATCTGACTAGACTTCTTACGCATGTACTATGATTCAGAGGATCGATGGTTGCTTACTAAGGAATCGTGGAGCTATTTTGAATGAACCAGTGATACGTTCTTTAAGTTCTTTGCTTTTTATGAAGGTGAATCAAAGGTCTCTTACTAACTTACATATACAGTAGGTTTATCTTTGGACACAAAAACCAAGGCCGAGTTGCAAATGGGGTATGTACAGTACAGTGGTCATCATTATGGCCATTCCAGTAGTGTCAGTTGTCTGGTAACCATACCATTTCTATATGGTGCATGATGTAAATATGGAAGTAACAGTAATTACTTGCAAATGGCAGTTGCAAAGACTGTAATGGTGACCGGGGCATGAGCTTGTTGAAATAAACAGACCTGTATCTGTTTCATTGTGTGATTCTATATGCTTCAGAGTGCTTGACTGCTGCAGTACACTTCAAATGCTTTGAATTTTAATAACTTTAAAAATAGCTAGTTGTTGCATATGAAACAATGTACTGATAGAGGTTGAAAATATACATGCAGAAATATAAAATGTAAATCCTATGGTTCCAAGTCATGATACTGTGTTATCAAATTACATATCGTGAACACCGGGGATCCTGTTTTTCTCTGTTTCAAAAATCCTAAACTCTCTGATTTTAAAACTTCTCCCCCAAATCTGCAATTTTCTGTGATTAAGGTGAAATGCCACTAATACATGTAGTGAGGCACAGCGACACAGTTGCCGCTGCCAGTGTGGGCAGAGGGCACCTCACCGTGGTGGCCGCACGGTGGTGCGGCGCTCCCCCCACACTGGGTCCTGCCTTCTGGGATGTGGCGGCAACTCATGTCTGGGGCTGGTTTCGCTTGGCTGCAGCCCTGAGCCATGCTGTGGGTGCAGAAATCTGGAGGGGACATGTACCCGTCTCCCCACAACCATGCTGCCTGCTTCCTCTCCTACCTCTCCCCACTGCCCCCATAGACTTACCTGGGAGGAGCTGCTGGAGCTGTTCTTCGGCACACTGCCTGCCTGCCACATGCATATGTGTGTTTACATGCACATGGTGTCCCCTACGTCCTGCTCCTCCCTGGTCTAAGCTGCCCCTTGCAGGCTGGAACTCTACCAGCATGTAAAGCGAAACCCGCAGTTTCCTCGGTTTTTCTTCTTTAAAGGAGAAAATCCACATTTTGCCGTGGCAAATAGAAAACCCAGATCCTTGGTGAACACAAAATGAATCTTTTGTGCAAAAAATGTTAGCGACCTTGTTGAAGTAGTTGTGGAAACATAGCAGTTCTAAACTTCCTGCAATTTGTATGTTTTTCAAATTATGAATGTAATGGTCTGTAGTAACATGGAAGCTTTTTTTTTTTTTTTTTTTTTTTTTTTTGTGAACTAAATTACTTAACACAACTGCAGTTGGGGGGCTTCAAAAAAAAAAAAATCCATGATAACAACAGTCTGGAGTGGGGTGTCCGGCCTCTCCCCCACTAGCTGTGTCACATTCCCCCTGCAGGCTCCCTTGGCCCCATGGGCTGCCTCATGGAGGGACAGAAAGCAGAAGCAGGAGGAGGAAGCAGGGGAAGCCCATAGATTCTCACGGCAGCATCGCAGGAGCACCTGGGGGAGCATCACCTGGGCAGAGAGCCCAGGGACTGCAGGCTAAGCCCTTCGAGGCTGCATGCGGCTCGTGGATCACCGATTGAACAGCCCTGCTCTAGAGCATGACAAGTTCTAAGGTGAAATCATGCTTTAAGGTACAGTTGGAATTGCTTTACGGCATAGTTGCTTACTGTTTTGGTATGAAAATGATCAAAGACGACAAATAAGCCATATGGAAAAGTTGGGTGGACGAGTGGTGAAAACTCAGCAAAGGGCCACAGTGAGAACATGGAGCTTCAATCCAAATGGAAAATCTAGTTGTTCTGATTTGAGGAAAAACAAATGCCTTTTTTCTTGCGCTATTTACTACCATCATGACATGGCATGCACGGGCAGTGTTTAGATGGATCTTTTTCAACTTGCTAGTTTCTTTGCTTGTTCAGTAATTTGTTGAACCTTTTCAAAATTTAGTTTTTCTACTGTGTCCTAATTTTTAACAGATTCCATGCTAAATAAAAAGGCCTGTCTGCTCAGAAATAGAGAGGGGCAGCAGATATAATGGTATTTGTGTGTCGTTGTTGTGTCACCCCCCTGGGTCCAATTTTTTAATGAGAAGTAATTTGCTCTAAAAAGAAAAAGGTAATTTTGGTATGTTCACATTTTTTCTTAAGACATATTACTAGTAAAAAGAAATTAGCATTAGTTTTTGCAACTTTTTGTGACTTCCTCTGTACTGTTATCTTATGGTGAGAACAAAAAAGAAAGCATTTGCTTAAAGATTAGTTTATAAATAGATTACTGTTGTAATCCCTCTGGGGAAGTTTATGGTTTCTTAAGCTTTATACAGTATAATACAGTATATTATGGTGTAACATTCCTTTAGGCTTTTGTACGTTTAAAAATATTTTTGTGACTTTATTTTGTTCACTGCTTTATTTTGTTCCTACCAAATACAGGTACTCCTCACTTAACATTGTCCCAGTTACTGTTATTTCGTTATTACATCGCTGATCTATTAGAGAACATACTTGTTTAAAGTTGCGCAGTGTTCAGTTATAACGTTGTTTGGCCGCTGCCTGCTAGTAGGTAACTACTGTGACATAATTGGATTCACTTAACATCGTTTCGCTTCAAGTCGCATTTTTCAAGCATGTAACTAGGGCATTAAGCACGGAGTAGATGTAGTTGTTGCCATCATCTCCCAAAGGTTAACTGTTAGTAGGTATAGGCACGTATGTTTAGGAATACAGAATTAAGTTTTGGATGACCTAAATTCCTTATAAGGGCATGGAATACGAGTTAAAGTCTTTATTAATTAATATGTCATTCATTATTCAAAAGTATTAGTTAGGCTACAAAATGGATTAGCAAACCCTGATTTATGTCGTGTGTACCTATAGAATAAGTTGCTTTAATTTTCATCCCCAAGATGAGCCCATACACACAAATAGTTCCCTTGATGTGTCATCCTGACAACAATCATTGACACTTCACTTCCACCCTTGTTGTGTTGAAGAATAATCTTAGTTTGATTCCAGTCAGGTGCTGTCCTGCCAGATGTGAAATTGTCATTAACAGATGCAGGAACCGAGTGTTGCTTCAGCCTGGGAACATCCTTAGTGCTCGGTGAAACTCGGAGGTTTGACTCAGAACTTGCTGCTATAGAGCTGAGGAAATTACTTGAACGCAGAGGGAGTGTCATGGAAGAGTATAGTGAGGAAGGATGGTGGGGAACTGAGGACTGCTGAGTTGAAGAAGGGCATGTCTAGTAGGGAGAACTGTTGCTGGAGAACATTTATGGGGAAGCTGGAGATGTGACATCAGGCAAAGGACTGTCTTCTGACAAATTAAGGAGACAAATTGGCTGAGGCAGCTGCCTGGCTTGAATTCTATCAAGGATGAAATTCGGGAAGGATAACAGTTACCTCGCCTGGATCAAGGTATGAAAACTCCACTTTTGGTGCGAGGACAAAATGAACAGCTCTCATAGCTGACTAGTTTGGATGTGCCCAACTGTTCTGCAAACGATTGAACATAGTAGGTGTAGATCAAGCCTCAGCTATATAATTTTAAAGTACATCACTTAGTAGAGGCTGTAAGTCTTGCTTTACTGATAGCCAAACTAGCTATTAGATCCAATTTTGTAAAGTAGACCCCTGAGTGAGGTAGTTGAAGCTTTAAATGCAAGTGGCTTATGACAAGCAGTGCAAATATGTATGTAAAGGATAAAGGTTTATGTGGTTAATGCATTTTATTTATAGATAATAGTATTTAACCATAACAGGCAGCAAGAAAAAATGGATGGAAGCAGTGGTAAGGGGGATGGGCTAATAGTTGTAGGTGACACAAACAAAGCATTTATATGAAGACAAAATACAAAATGATGGAAAAATTAATTTTATAAAATTAAAAGTGTATATGTCTGCTTCACTGGAAGTAACACACACACACACAC
>JAGPOW010002118.1:11016363-11048319 GCA_030014935.1 Caiman crocodilus | reverse complement strand
AAATAGGGCAGGCTCTTTTTTCCCGGGCACCACCAGGGGTAACTAGGACCAGTGGTCACAAGTTACTGGAGAGCAGGTTCAGGTTGGACATTAGGAGGCCCCACTTCACAGTTAGGGTGGCTAGGATGTGGAACCGACTTCCTAGGGAAGTTGTTCTTACTCCTACCTGGGCACCTTCAAGAGTAGATTAGATAGGTACTTGGCTGGGGTCCTGTGACCCTGGCACTCGTTCCTGCCATTGGCGGCGGGGTTAGACTAGATGGCCTGCTCTAGGCCCCTTCTGACCCTAGATACTATGATACTATGATGACTCTTCATTCATCTGTAAAATGGGGATAAGATCTGCTCAGTAAGAATGCTGAAACTAATGGATACTTAATTCTTGGAGTATGAAATATTTTGTATATTATTATTATTACCATAAGTATGTCCAAGAAGGCTTTGCCAGTTGTCATCTGATGTAATAAAGAACTGTGTATTGCTCGCCACTTTAAATAAAAATTAGCAAAAGGCACACTGCAGTGTAGAATTCTGTTTAGATGTTTTATTGTCTTCCAGGAGTGGCAGTGTTATCTTGCCATACTTCGTGGAGCCTAGAGTCCTACCAAAGAATTTCATGTGTGTCATCACTGAGCCTTGTCCTGGTCCAAAGTGCAGAGATGTGTTATACATAAAGAAATTCAGACTGTGCTCATAGAGAACAGTTTTAAGACAACTTAAAACTACTTAGTTTAATGTAGTGCCATGTTTTCTGACATACAACACACCCCAAAATAAGATATGCACCTTGTTTCCAAAGGCAAAGAAAAATATTTCCTTGAAAGTACTGGCAAGTAGCCATAACTGAGCAGTGGCAGCTAGGGAGCCCGGTGTGCTCATTGTGCTGATCCCTGTGCAGTGTTACTTTCTCTTTCCCTGGCATAAAACCATATGAAAACTGCTATTAGCGTGTCTTGCTTATTATGCATGCCCCAGTTTACATCAGTTGTTTTATTAATAATAATATTGAAAAAGATACATGTGAGAAAACATGGTATATCAGCAAGCAAGGGAGGAAAAAGAGAAGAAACCTTTGTCCCAGCCAGGTGTGTTTTTGGGGGTTGCTAACAAATACTCTCTATATGCAAATACATTTGTTCCATGTTTTTCTATTCTATAAAGGCAGCAGGTGTAGAGTTTTTAGTTATGGTAGACTAGTTATGTATAGGCTAAGTCTTCCATGTTAATGCCTTTAGGCAAATCTTCTTTCAGTTGTTCTAAGTTTTCTTTTTTAAATTTAACTATTTGGAATATTTAATTATTGTGGATGAATTTAAGTCATATGTACTCTGAAACTATTCCTGATCAAAAACAAAGTTGGGGTTGGGGAGAGGGCTGATGAAGGAATACCTAGTTCTGACTTTTCATTTGGGAAATGCTAAGGTGGTTTAAAGAGAAGGAACTCTGATTTTTTTTTAAAGCGTAATAAGAGTATTGATTGATTTGTCTCAGCCTCCAGTTTTTAAGGAGTTTTATAGTCTTGTAGGTAATGTTACCCAAATACAAACTGATTTAGTACTATTTAGAGTATGTAGACAAGCTGCTCCAGGCAGCTAAGTGTGCCACGCAAGGGCATTATGAAATTAGCAAGGCTGTGGTCGGTTTCTTTCATTGTAAATGGTTTTTAGGTGTCTGCTAAGCAGTTTGACGTAACTGAATGAACTTCTAAACCGGTGATTCTCAGCCACAGTGCTGCAGCAGTCTTGGGTGCGTTGAAATCCTTCAGGGGTGCCATGCCATGTTAACCAAGGAAGTGAGTCTTCCACTTTACTCAGTGTTGGTGAGACCGCAGGTGGAATACTGTGTTCAGTTTTGGACGCCGCACTTCAACAAGGACGTGGAAAAGCTTGAGAGAGTCCAGAGAAGAGCCATCTGTATGATCAGAGACTTGCCCAGCAAGCCATATGAGGAAAGGCTGGGGGACCTGGGACTCTTCAGCCTAAAAAAAGAGAAGGCTGAGAGGGGACTTGGTATCAGTTTACCACTACATCAAGGGAGTACATCAAGGGCTTGGTGAATGACTGTTCACCAGAGCACCCTTGGTGAAAACCAGGAGTAATAGCCACAAACTCCTGGAAGACCAGTTTTGGCTCAACATTAGGAAAAAGTCTTCACAGTCAGGGTGTCCAGACTGGAATAAGGTGCTTCCAGAGGTGGTGCAATCGCCTATCCTGGAAACTTCAAGAGGAGACTGGACAGTCACCCTGCTAGGGTCACCTGACCCCCTAGTTGTCCTTACTGCCTGGTGCAGGGGGGCTGGACCCAATGATCTTCCGAGGTCCCTTCCAGCTTTACAGTCTTTGAACACTGTTAGGTGCACAAGCATGAATCATAAGATCAAGTCAGAGATTTCAAATAGGAATCAGTGTTAAAAACATCCTGACCTGTTGTGGTCTTTCAGAGTTCTTTGCAACGGAATAATTGCTCTGTTATTTTTCCGTAGTCAAAAATCAAGGTAACATTTTCCAAGGGTTGCCTTGAGTCTCATAAGGGGCACCTGGAGACTACAAAAGTTGAGAACCATTGTCCTAAACAGTAGGAAGGAACACTAACGCGGTGGCATCGTCTGCAACTGGAGAGAAGGTGGGGCTTTGGCCTTTTTTTGCAAAGCCACTCCCAGACCACACTGGTAAGGTTGTTTAATCTTTTTTGTAATTCAGCCAGAGCTTAGTTCTCTGGCTGTTATACATATGAATTTTTCAGGCTCCAGTCAAACATATTCAATTAGAAATTGATACCTTTTAAAGAAGTCAGATCAGAATAGTCTGTATATGAGGCAGTTGCAATTAAAGTAATAAGGATTTTCTGAATGCTTTATTTCCTTTACTAACACGGACAGGAGAAATATCTTTGTGGCCCACTCTGTTCATCATTCATCAGTGGACAATAAGCTGCACACCAGACTTCTGTAGTATTGCCCGCCGAATAATGTATCATTCCATGTTATGCATGAAGTACATCCATATTGGATATCTTAATCTCCTGGGGTATTGGTATAGCTAGCGAGCTCATAAACCGATTCCTTTGTTTGAGGTTGGTCTTAATTTGTGAACTACTGCATTTACTACTCGGCCTAAAAATGTTTTGTTAAACAAACTATTAAACATTCATAATGGCAACTGTCAAACTTCAGTGTTGATTTCTTATTGCTCTTGAATGAGTTGTTTACACAGCACCATTTAATTTCACTGATGTCTTATTGTGACTGTTATCTTTTTGAGTCATAATGAAAGACTTTACATTTAAAAGTTTATAGTCTGCAGTTAAGTAGGTAATTGTTTAGCAATAGCTGGGGAAAAAAAACTCCATATTTCATCTCAAGTTCTGTTAAGTCCCAGGTAAGCATTAAACATACTGAAAATTAAGTGTGTTAAAACTATTGCAGTACTTGAAATATGGAAGCGAGGGATACCATTACCTGCTACTGTGACTTGCAATCCTCCAAAATCCCTGTTCCATTACTTTTGATGGATGCTGAGATATTAAGTAGCAGATCAACTCCTGTCCCGTCATCAGCATTCTAGCATTACTTCCCTCTCATTTTTTTTATCTTTTCTCCTAAATTAACAGAATTGTTAGGGTTTCTCTGGGGAGATGAAATACAGGAGCCAAGACTCATAAGCATTCATTAACCTTGAATCCTCTTTTTTCCCTTCCTCTTTCACTCCTTAGTTCCCCTTTCTTTCTCCACGTCTATTTGGTAGAGGGAGGGGGAGAGAGAATACACAGACTTCTGTGTTTTACAGATACTTTTTTTTTTTTACATTAGTTATGTCCCTTGTTTTCCATCCCCCATTGCCTCTTGTCTCTCCTCTTTCTCCTTTCCAAGCAGACTAAATTAGCAGTCCCATCAGGCATATTCTTTTTCTTGTGCATAGGTGTCCTGCTCCACGGGTACTTGCCCTGGAGGAAATAAAAGATATTACAGCCACTGAGAATCCAAGCTCTTTATCAAGAAAACTAGAACTGTTAACCTGGAGCAGGAGAGGGGAGTAGTCATTCAGCTCAGTTCGGTACAGTATGCTGTTGGATAAACTTGCATCAGTGGAGTGGAAGTGCTGTTCAAACTAACTTCTGTACGTTCTTTGTGAATCTAGCAATTTAAAATGTTTTGGAACATCAGCTACTGATTTCAGCAACACAGCAGAGAACGTTAGCATGGATCGTGATGGCTACGAACTTCATTGTACCTGAAGATTGTACTTGAAGGCCACGGACTTGTGAATCAGTTGATCTGCAGTATGTTATAATATCATGGACATGATAAAACCTGACCCATATGACTTCCTAAGCTCTCAGAGACAGTAGGAAGAGTTGGAAAAATGTTTGGACCACATACTGTCTAAATAGTATGCCATTCTCTCCGAACATTTTATAGATAACAATATCTACCTGCATATCTGAGGGTTGTCACAATAGTCTCTTAATACTTTGTAAGTTACCTTGTATTCTGAGTATAAAGATGAATCTCCCTTTGGTAGCTTTTTTGAAGCCTTCACAAAGAGATAAATAGAAAAATAAGCTACCGTTCACTAAAGACTAACTCGGCTGCTGAACAGCTGGGTCATAGCTACTATATATTTGTTCAATACACATTCCATTTTTAAAAATCTAGTAACCTACAAGATACAAAATTTGGTTGCAGAAATAGCTTTGTGCAAGAATAAGCCATAAGGAATCCTGAATAGTGGACACTAAGTAAAACTAATAGACGAAACCAGAAATTTGATGCTAAAAATGACTTGCGCCCAAAGATGCCATTAACATGATAAAGTTCCCAACTTCTGTAGCCAAACAGTGCTCCACTTGCCATTTAAATTATTCTTGGCTTAGAACAAAGTTTAATTAACTGAATAATATGTGAGATTCAGGAAATAGATTTCCTTTACTGGAAGAGAGAATTCTTTACCCAACTGTAATCAAAGCTATCTTTAAGATGTAGAATCTTTAACTTAATAAGGATGCTGATGGTTATATTTAGGCTGTTGTTTATTGAGCCGTAATACCTTTTACCAAAGTAAGTAAAATGTGGTAATATGAAGGAGGTTTTTTTTACTAAGACGTAGCACTTTTGTGGGGGCAACAAGGTGCTTACAGCTAGATGTTTCCCAAACTTGGAGGATTTGTGGATAATGAACTAAGTTTCTCACCAGGGTTTTATTTGGTTGACTGGTAGAAACTAGTGAGTTAGACCAGGGATGCAGAAGTTCTTTGTCCTAATATTAAAATAGCAGCTCCCCTGGACTTTTGATACATGCACAGTGGAGTCCTACTGATGCTGCAGCATCCAAATATTTTCCGGTAATGCTTAGTCCTGAAAGAGAGAACCTGCTCTTTTTGAGGAACAGAAGAGAAAATGAGAACAAACTTTCTGAGTGGTGCCGTGTGTTATCAAAGTTCATGTAGCTAAATCGGGAAGTAAATAAAAAGGCTCAAACATAGCCAGAAGAGTGTATAAATGAAGTAATTGAACTTGATTTGGAAAGCAGTTTCAATGTTAAGCTTCTGTGGAGTAAGGCAATTTTAAACATTTTTAAAGTTATTAACCATGCCAATATCCCTTTAATTTCCTAGCCTTTCTTGTAAGTTAGATATTCTGAATCAATTTTTGTTCAAGGAGACAGATTTCTTGCAGTAATCAGTTTTGCTTTTAGCTCTGATTTTTAAAGAATAAGTGATAATGGCGCTCATGCTTGAGGGGGTGATTAGAACGCCACATTAAAAGGCTTTTTAGGACATCTACAGTTGAAAAAAGAGCTCTGGAGAGGTCTACATTTGGCAGCTGAACAAGATGTGAATAAAGCTTACCTTTGAAGTATAGCACAGAGAGCAAGTTGCTTAACCCCTTCATGTGAAAAAAAAACTTTTTTTCTTTTTAGTGAAGGCTAAATATAAGTGCTTTCAGAAATTCAGCTGAAAGTTGACCATTAAATCTGTTAGTTTGTCTTCAGTCTCATCTTCCCCAGGCAGATCCTGTCTGCTAAAACACAGCAAGAGCATGTCAAGAACATGTGTTTGGAATAAATGAAAGCTTGTCAGGTACAAGTGGTGATTAAGTATTTCCAGGTAAACTTTAGTGCAGTTTTTGAGTATATAAATTTTAACTTTGCAGCATATTAATTATGTCTGTTCTTTCTGATGATACACAGTCTAAAAGGAAATAGTTTTTTGTCTGCAGCTTTTTAAAAACATGTTGTTAGTGATCAAACACAAATCCCTGGATATAAAATTCATTTTAGCTGCCTAAATTGCAGGAAAATATTTAGTTGGCAGAATACAGCTTTACAGGTCCCAGATGTCTAATTATAACTGTAGGACATTTTCTGCTTTTGTCTGCTAATACATTCATCCAACTTTTATCAATCCACTTCTGACTGCAAACAGGATATAAAAAAAAATGCAAGCATACAACACCAAAGCTGTGCTTCTGTAACTTCTGTCTACTGTACGTTGATGGTCTGCAGTTGGGTTGCAAACTCAAACTAAAGTGAGAAACTTAACATTGACCTTCAAAGTAACAGGACAAAAGCGATGGGTGTACTTTGTTATTGAAATTGGTCATTTCTGAATGCAGTACTGTTCAGGATCTTCAAGGACAATTAAAGTGCTAATCTTACAGGTCATGTAAATGGCAAAAAGTGAACTGAAATAAGCCACGGGAAAATAATAGCAGATCTTGGGCAATAACTGATATTAGTTTAAGGTCCAGATGCATTATAAAGTGGACGTTAAAGATAAGAATTTGATATTGGTGTGCTGTTTTTTAAGTTTTGCTTTTTGAAATGATATGCTGCCTGTCAGCATACCATACAATAAGGTAGCATCCCCATAAAAGCAATTATAGTCTGCACCAGCTGCAAAAAATTAGCGTATTTTCTGTTTTACTACTTTTTATTGTCAGGTCTTTGTAGAAAACTATATCTTATCAATATATCTGTGGTATTAAAAAGTAGAAGCCTAAAATAAGTTTATATCTATATACGGGCTCTTAAATATGGGCCATGTTGAACAGTCGGCAGCCTGTGGGGTAATAGGAGCATGAGCTTTAAAATGCACCAGTTACTTAAAGAAGCAGGGGGGGATAGAAATGAGAATGCTAGAGGTTTGGAGAAGAGAACCCCCGATCTTCCAGGGACTGGGAGCAGAGAGGCAAGGGGTCCTGGTTTCTGCCCCCTGCAAGCCTAGTAGAAGCCTTTTATTACTCCAGCCCCAGTACAGCTGGGGGTTCCCTTCCCTCTACTTCTGCTGGCAGGTCTGTGCCAGAGGCAAGAATAAGAGAAATTTTTTCTTTGATGCTTGCCCATTGCCTTAGCCATAGGACCATACTTTTTCTTCCTGACAGCCCCTGTCATATTCAGTGCGCAGATTCAATCATGTGCGACTGTTAGAGAAATTCTGCTCTGGCTTAAAGCACTTTGGAGATGGTCATGCAGGAGCCGTATTATACAGACAGCCTAGCTAAGCTAATCTTTGAGAGGCAGCTTTTATCAGGCGAAGCATGGAAAATACCAGTTATAAGACGTGAGAGTTGGGTTTTGTTATTCTTAGGGGGGTGGGGGCTGCCTTTGACCTGGGATGGATCATTCCAGCCTGCAGCTAGAAAAGATTTCCTGCCCCTTCCTAAAACCAGGATGCTCAACCCTGTGACCCATAGGCCAGATCTGCCTGCGGAGCCTGTTATCTGGCCTGCAGGGATCCCCTACGCCTGGAATTTTGGTGGCAGGGGAACAGTGGGAATTAACACTGCCACACCTCCCTGCTGCCAAATTTTCAAGCCTCATGCAACTGGATTGGATCCCAGCTGGGCCAGCATTGTGCACCAGATTGGGCCTGTGGACCAGATCCAGCCTGCAAACCATCCTGGCACTGCTCCTTCTGTCTGCCCGGCCTCAACACTGGCATGGGCAGAGGCAAAGCCTTCTGGCTCAGTGGACCAGAACCAGTGGCTCTGTAGTCTGAGTCCATATGTTATCGACCTTTAGTATAGGAAGTTAGGTTCAAAGCCTGTTGATGAGAAAATAATGAGTTTTATTTTAGTCCCGTCTGTGTTTTCTTTCCATAATGGGGGATTTAGTGTCAAAAGACTCGAGTGTTTATCATGTTGGCAACCTGCTGGGGTTATTTTTGTTCGCAAAAGTTCTGGAAATTGTATGCATTTGAGATGTTGGATCTTTAATGGCGTGGGTAGAGGTTAACTAGGAGAACCTAGTGATGTATTTCTAATCTCTCATTCCTTCTGCTCTCTTCTGCACGTTTACATGAGATGCTACGGCGATGTAGTGTCGGTGGGCACCAACTGGGACTCTAACGCTAAGTTGCTGTAGTGATGAGCTACATCGACGTAGCATCTAGAAATAATCGAGCGCCACTGGGACTGCGTAGTACCAAATGTGCGGTCAGAGACACATGTAGATACGTGCTGTAAGTATGAGCCAAAAACTTGTTTAACTTTGGAAATGGAGCACCTGAAATTTGAATGTGCTTCGAGTCCTTTGTCAAATGATCACAGATTTTTCTTGATGAACCTGACCCTAGGATTTGAGCACAGTGACTTCTCTGGCTGACCTTACTTGTGAAATCTCTACAGAGGATGTAAATATTGGCTTTAAACAGAAACAACTATAGCCTCAACAGAGAAGAGATTGCAACTTTACAATAAATCATTCTCCATTATCACTTTCAAAATCTGATACCCATTTACCTAAAAATTTATCCAAGTCCTTTTCTAGTTCCTGAGGAAAATCTACAGTGCTACTATTCTGTCCAACTGAGTTCACCATTTTCAATATGATCCATTTTTTCCCTGACCATTGGTCCATTTCTTAATATGTTCACAGATTATAATTCAGTCTTAACCTACAAATGTTCCTACATCTATTTCTTTATTGAAAATGTTGGGAATGCAGAAGGATGTTATAAAAAGGTCTGTTGCTTACTGTTTAATATTTCCTCCCAGAATATGGTGTTTTGAAATTGCTGCTTAAAATTCTTTGTTGTTGCTGTCCTGTAAATTGGCATGACTAATGTGGGATTTGTTTCCAGAGCCTGATCAAGGTCCCCAGAGGATATAGCTTCCAAGGTTTTGTAAACGCTAGAATTGTGCTTTCAGTCTGACAAGTTAATTCTCACTTCCTACACTGCAAGGATTTTTGATTAAAAACTTCAAGATGGGCCATCTAACTCTACCAGCTAAATTTTGTGAGTTCTTTCAGAACACTATCAAACATGCATATTGTATTAAAGGATTTGTAATTACAAATAAATAATTTTGTATTTCAGTATTTTAATTAAAGCGTAGATTAGCTGGAGGTTGGAGATTGCATTGCTAGCATGTTGATAAGTACTTTCTTTTAGCGATTTGTAAGGAGAATATTTGAAAACAAACACCTTTCATCTCTAGGTTGCTGTTCAAAATAAAGCACATGTTAATTGTACGACTGAAAATATATCTGCCAAGAGCAGTTTGGTGTAAAACATTAAACAGATTACTAACTTCAGAGTAGTTCCAAGTAAATGTCTGCCCATTTTACACCTGTCTTTCCATTCCGTCACAGTCAGGTAAGAGGCCAAAACATTTCAATTTCTGAGTTTCTACATTTAGAGACCGGTATTTTATATTTAATTACTTAGAAATAAATGTTTTCCTCTCTCGCTAAGCATGGTGGGGGATTTAAAAAAAACAACGAACCCGTTACAAACCATGATTTAGATAATTAAAATGCTACGGACAAATCGGCTTGTCCCAGTGATATGCACCCTGGATAATAAATACAAAGAGGTTAAGGTGGTGAGTTTACTACATCAATGACAGTCTTTTAAAAGTAATGAAGAATAAACAAAATGCTCTAGGATAAGAAACAACAAATGCATCCATGGCATTCAGAAATAATTTGTAGTGATGGCATTGGTCATCTATAAATTTAAATATTGTCACTACTAAAATAGTATCAGGAAAAGTATATCTGTAACCATTTGAAAACGACGTTCAAACTACAGTGAACATGTTATTAAAGAAATCCCTAATTAAGGTTGGCTGCAACTGAGCTTTTTTTTGCTGTTCTGGATCCTTTCCATGATGATAAGGAATTGTATTAAATTGTTCAGGTGGTTTATTCTTGGCCTAATTTTATTTAAAGTAACTTTCATGCTTATTTTGAACTTCATAAAGAAATCAGCCTTATAACTACATGGCAGTCTTTTTAAAAACTGCATGTTTGTACAGCATAAGACTTTCCCAGTGTAACAGGGCACCATCTCCAAGGGTAGCCACAAGCCCCTGGAGACCCACAAACTTCCCTTTTACCTGTTCACTCTAAGAACAGTCTCCCCTTCACTGCCCTGCCACATCGTGGTCTCCTCTAGCATTATAGTAGGGAGGCTGCCCCAGGGCATCCCCAGACCTGGTCTTGCTCTAAGGAACAGCTGGGGGTGGTGGTCCTTTGCCTTAAGGGCCGCTTGTTCGGCCCCATACCTTCCCTACACCATACCCCATGCCTCAGATTGAGTCACTAATCAGGTGGGACATTTATCCCTTTGTCCTCAGGCCATTCCAAGCCTTCCTTTTCTTGTCGGGGCATTAGCCTTTCCAGCTTCCACCCCTCTACTATGGCTGGTCCCACAGCCCAGGACCCTGGCTTTAAGCCTTGCTTCTGGGTCCCAGCCCGACTTAGCCTTGAACCTGCCACCTGCAGGGCCAAAGACTGCAGTCCTGTCCCTGAGGACACTAGTGGGACATCTGAACCACCCCTCTAGTTGCAAATCGAAGCCACCAGTCTTAACATACAAAAAGAATGAGGGCACTTTCCTGCTTAACCAGTGTCTCTCTCGCTCTTGCTCACCTGACTACAGGGCTGTCCTGTTGGGGTTAAAGGCTGCTCAGGCTCTAAAAACTGCCCTTAAAGGGGCTGAACAGCTCTCCAGTAACAGGGCCAGGGTTCGCTGTTACACCCAAACACTCAAATATGTCGAATAAGCAAGGCAGTTCTATGAAGAACGTTGAACTGTGGCTGAATAACTAGTAGGCTGATTTTCAAGCTGATTTTTTTGGTTCATTTAAATCTTAAGACTTCAGGTTCATGACAGAAATTATGGTGTTTTGTAAAGCAGTTAAATGTCTCAGAATTCGATAACAAGTTATTACCACCTAGCAACTGTAGCCTTTATTACTGTAATTTTGAATTCTGGAAAGTAGCTAAAATTATTGGCCAACCCTGGCAATAAATGTGTAGACTGCAAAATGTTGGCAAAAGTTCTGGCAAACAGATTGGAAACTGCCCTCTCAGGCATTCTTCATCTTAAGCTAGTCGGTTTTACTAAAAAGAGGTTTTCTTTTTAGTGTCAAAGGCTCATTAAATATACAGTAAAATCCACTGAAAAATCTAATTGGATATAGTGAAACTCCATTTCGAGCAGAGTGGAAATTTTGAATTGCTTTTGTACATTTGTGTACGTTTTCTTGGCTTAATTAAGCTTTGGTCTGCTCCTATTGGTGGCAACGCGTAGGGGTTCACCTGTACCCCCTGACCAGCCACGCTTCCTGGTTAGGCGATAGCAGAGGGGGCAGGCGGGAGCACATGTTCCCCCCTGCAAGTGCTGGCCAAGGATTGGGAGTGCTGGATGTAGGCCGCGGCCACTTCTGGGAGTGCCATGCTGGTCACCAGTTGGCAAGTTTTGCCCCGAGGGGACCCCCATGCTCAATTGCTGACTAAGGTGGCACCAGTCGCCCATGGCTCCTATCATGGAAACGTTAATCATGTTTCCACTAATAGAACAGAGCATGATTTTTGCCTTTATTGTGGACAAGGCTAACAGTGACCTGCCAACACTTATTTCAACATAAATCTGCATTAAGGACAAAGACATCAACTTGCTTCAAACCATCCAGTTGTGTGCATAGTTAGTAAGGCTGTAAGACATACGTCACTGTTTTATCATCCTACCATCGCTATGTCTTTTGATTGTTACCCTGACCTGTGCATCTTACCTTAAATTAGACTTCAAATTTCCCTGAAGTGGTCAGGGTCTCTCTCTCCATTTGGACAACACCTAGCAAAATGAGGCTTGGATACTGATTAAAGTTTCTGGGTGCTATTGTAGCACACCTGCCAGGCAGTAGTTGTGCCACTTCACTGTACACATGAAAATGTAATAGGATCTGCCTGTATGAAGATACTTTCACATGATGCGACTAACCATTAAAATATTTATTAAAAACAAAAAACCCACAAGGCTAGGATTTTACCTTTTTATTAAAAGAAAAAACCCCCACACAAAACAAAACTCCCTGGAAAATGAATTGCATCTCCAGTTGTCAAGTAGTGATATTGCATAAGATGAAGACACATCAGTACATGCCATAAAGAAAAGAAGCGTGCTTTATATTTCTCTGGTGATTTATATTATTTTTCACTAGCGATATATCGCGCACACGCCTCAAATTATCATAGTGTTGTCTTTTGATCCTGCCTGATTGGCTTTGTACCAACTAGTCTTGGAAGTATGTTTCATGAAGTTACATCCAAGCCGAAATCCATGTTTTACTTGATGGCCTTGAATCAATGATTCTCAGCCAGGGTACTGGGGCACCCTGGGGTGCTGTCAAATCTTTTGAAAGTTGCCATAAGGCATGAAGAGATAAGCAGATGAGTTAAGCAGATAAGCACAGGCTCTGGACTATTCCCCACCCCTGCTGTTCGGTCTTTCTGCAAGGAGGTAAGCACTGTAGTATATAAGTTTAGTTTTTGAAACTGGGTGTCACTCAATTCACCAAAGTTATAGAGGGGTGCCTCGAGTCCCAAAAGTTTGAGAATCACTGTCCTAGATGCATCCTGTGTAATGCCTGCTCCTTGTCTATCTCTTTCAATAATGCTCTTATATCACATCTCCCCAAATAAAGGATCGTTGTCATATTTATTTCTGATTTACTGCCACTTGCTTGCTCTTCCCAGGATTTTGTTTGATCTTCTTTGAAATATTGCCAGGTTGAGACCCTTGCTCAATGATAAAAATGTGTAAATCATTATAGCTAGTAGCATGCTATGTTTTCTTATTTGTGTCTGCAAAGGGTTTGCCCCTCTTTGAGGATATATAACTTTTAGCACCTGATGGGATTGATTCTCAGACCCTGCTGGGACTGTCCCAACAGCTATGAGGCTCTCCCATGGCTGTGAGTCCCATCAGCTATGGGGCTCACAGCTGCAGGAGCTTATTACTTGCTGGCATGATCCTGGGCTCCTCCTGTATTGGCAAAAAGGTGTCCAAGGATCTGATGCTGGATCCCACAATCATGCCTCTTGCCATGCCCATGTGTTATGGTAGGAGACGTACTTGTTTGGATCATACTTCAGATCTTACCATGCCTTTACCTGAAGATCTAGAGGGGCCCTAAGACCACCAGGAAACAGGTTGGATGAGCTTCTCGTGTGGGCAGTCTGTTTGATCTTACCCTGGAATAATTGTTTCAACATAAAATCACATTAATTGTTTCAGTAGAGCTACGCCAGTCTCTCTCGTGTGAGCAGGGTCCTGTTTAAAAAAAAAAAAAAGAAAGAAATGAGTCTAAGGACTGGGTTCAGGGAGTGCATCTGTGGAAGAAAATAGAAGCATTTTAGCATCCTTATTGTTGCCTACCTTCTTTTAAATTTATGTTTAAGATCCCGCTGGTGAATTCACCATACGCTTGAAGCACCAGCACTAACTGGGCCAGTGTCTTGAGCTCGTTCTTCCAGTGTGTCTTTTTTGCATTGCATTGTATAATCACTTGGCATTGTTTAATTTCTTTGGACTCAGCTCTTCTTGCTTCTGATGGCAGTCATTCAAATATTGTGCACTTGTGTAGTCTCGGCGTTTTTCTTCAATAGCAGCTGTGCCTTGGCTTTTTGAATCTGTTGAGGTCTGCTTATTTCCACCCGGTTAGAAGAGAATAGGCCTCTTGGTGCACCATCAAGGTAAACATATTTCCAGAGCTCTGTTGTGATGTGAAGCAAAGATCACAGGGCAGGCCCTGCACCTGCTAACATGTTTTTGTCCTGATTTAACTGTGAGAGACTTTCTTTTAAAATCAAATAAATAAAACAATTACACCTGTATCTTTTTAAACTGAACTGTACCCACTTCTGCAACTCATTGCTTAAATACAGTGGAAAAACACTGTAAAACCACACTGGGTTGTGTGAACCGCGTGCTTAGTTTGCTAGACTGAGAACACTGGAAATTCTCCTCCCTGCAGCCCACAATTAGCAATTCATAGAGGGGAGGTTCACTGCAAATGAAACCCAGCTAGCTCCATAGTTAGGACACAGCATTCAATAAAAGCTAGTAATTTCTAGGAATATACTTCTGAATTCAGACAGACGTGTGGCAGTGGGGAGGCAGGGAGACTAGAAAAGGAACTTTAAATGAAATTTAAGTATTGTGAATTTCAAACCCCAAATCAGCAAGCATTATGTGATTTTGATTTTTGCCATGAAGCTGGTATGTTAGTGCTTGGTATTTAGCAACTGAACACTTTTTACCTTCTGTTCAGAAAAGAGAGGTTTTGGCCTTTAAGGCAAGGTGGTTTTTTATACATCTCGACGTGGACAGTAGTGGCCAAGAACCACTTTAGAAAGTGAACTCTTCGATTTCTCACTATCAAATCAATTGAAAAATTCCCTCCAAGGATATGGTAAAGGAAGCAACAACATTACTAGTGCTCTATCCCACCTGTATCTCTTAATGTTTCTCCGTTATGAGAATAAGTAAAACAGTGGTATATACGCTATTTGGTTTTTTGCTCAAACACGATGTTTATCTGATTGGAGCAGGTCTTGGTCTAACCGAATTTCTGGAACCAAGATATCTGGTGTAATACTTCCATATTTTCCGGATAACTTTTTTAGCATTGCACGATAGTATCTTTCACATTGCCCTAATGATCACTTAAAGCTTTTTAAATAGCAGTTTTCTCAGTTTGCTAGGGTCCGTTTCTTTTTTTTTACTGTTTCTGTAGAAAGAGGTGACACATTGGGCCTGATGGCCTTTTCTATTTCATAACCTGTATGCATTTTTATGGAGCTTGCCTCAACTATGTCATTTGGAAGAGGGCTCTTTCTTCCTACCCTTTTTCTCCCCTTCCTTCTACCCCCTACATCAACAGTTGATAACCTTTTTTTAGTGATGGGATGGAACCCATCCCCTTTAGGGACCCAGCTGCTGCTGCTGTTTCTCTCACCCATGGGATGGGAAAAAACTCCCACCTCTGTCACTTCTGCCAGCACGGGCAGAGCTCCTGGCCAGGTGCAGATAAAGCCCCACCACTGCAAGAATGGTCTGAGGACCCCCGCACCCACCCCCAGCTCCATGGGCTGGATCCAGGGCTCGATGGGCTGTTGGTTGCCAGCCCCTGCCCTAGCTTTAAATGCTCTGGGACTTCGTTTAAATATTTCAAAAAATAACTTTAGTAAGGTAACTGGAAGCTTTTCTTAGTGTGGATGGAGATTAGATTTTTTTGCCATGCATCAGGATCTGATCATCTGTTAACAATGTGTAGTGTACAGCATGCGTCTCCATTGAACCTTTGCAAAGACTCCCGGGGGGGGGGGTGTTGCAGGGCGGCATACTGAACTACGCTAGCAGCGGCAGTGGAAAGAACATGTTGCAGTAATAATTTTACTTCACACTGATCCACAAGTTGTGTCCAATTTTTCCCCTTCCCCCCCATGCCTGCATACCAGTTTTAAGCTAACCAAACAGCGCTTGGTGAACAAGTGCAGCTATTATATGTGTACTCCGTGCCTGAGACATGTAGGGTAAAGTACGTTTTTGTGAAAGGATTCCAATTATTTAGAAAGTCTCTTGCATCAGAAGATTTACTGAGGAGAGGTGGTTTGAAGTAATTGCTAGTATCACTTATCAGATTTTCCTAAGCTGCTTTCTTAGCCTTTTGGTAAGTCCTGCTGTAAATTTATAGGTGTTGCCTGTAAAACATAAGGCAGGGTTACTTCCCTCTTAAAAAGTATTGTCAACAGTTTTTCCCACTCCACCCTCTGAGTGTATTCTTTTACTATCTTGCTTCTGTATAATAATTGCAATGGAGTAGTCACAAACTTGTTTTTCTACCAGTTAGAGCTATAGAACAGTATGTACATTGCTAAAGGATGACCTGGATTTAAAAAGGAAAAAAGGGATTGCTGCCTAATCACTAGCTTGAGAATTTGCCATCCACATGGTGGAGGGTCACTAGGGACTTTAAATGATGGCTCAAAGGGCTAAATCCTTGAAAAGGATCATCTGAAACAGGCTGTACCTCTGAACCTTATTTAACTAAGCATCTATATTACATCCTTCACGCTGCAGTTCTGCAATTTGTTAAAGTTACATTTTTCCCAAGATTTTTGCCTGTAAAATGTCTTTTATTTTTTGTAAACTACTCCTATTAATCCTATGCTGTATTTGTCAGAGCTCTAATTCTTTGTTTCTGAACGGCATAGTTAACATGAGATTTTTCACAGGATCATGGAGTTGGGAGGGAGGGCTTCAGGGGTCATCTGGTCAAATCTCTTGCAAAAATGCTACTCTTAAACTGTCGCTGGCATGCTAATCCAATCTCCTGTGAAGGCGATTCTGTAACCTCCCTGCATATATGATGGGAAGGATGGTCTGATACAGGGGCTGGCAACATACGGCCCATGGATTGGACCTGGCCTGTGGAACTGGAGGAACGCTAGCAGTGGCAGGGGGCCTTGTCGGTGCCAGGGAGGTGCAATGAGTTGCACTGAGGCTGGGCAGCTGGGCGGTGCCTCTCTCTGTCACCCCACCCCTGGCTCCCTGGCCTGTGCTGCAGGTGCAGATTCCAGCTGCCTAGCTCCAGTGCCACCTCCCACCACCTGGGGCTGGCGGAGACCGCTCCCAGCTGCCCAGTCTCTCCTGACCTACGTTGGGCAGGGTCTGGGTGGTTCTGGCTCACAGCTTGGAAAGGTTGCCAGATGCTGGCTTCGTAAGTAGGATGCTAGGTTGGGATTCAGGCTTAGATGCAAGTTTCCGACATGACTCACTTTAATCTACCCTGTGCCCCACTGTGCTGTCTGTAAAATAGCAATTCAACAGGCATGTTTTCAGGATAAAGATTCATTCTTTGGTGTCCGTCTATAGGAAGTTTTCTGCTTTCTGAAAAAAAGCAACCTGTTCTATGAGAGCTACTAAAATCTCTAATGTTAAGAAAAAGTCTTATCTGCTCTTGAAATGAGCATGTTTAAAAAAAAAAAAATAAAAATCCTGCAGCCATGTTTGATCTTGACTGTGCTAGTAAATGCAGTAGGGTTTTGTAAAAATGTACCGAAGTAACATAAAGATAATGTTTGAGATTCGTAGGCTTTTACATTGAACGGTACCTGCTTTGTAAATATGTAGGCTTATTTTTATTTTATTTTTAACTTTCCTTTATATGCAGAACCTTAAGGGAACATGAAAACTGATCATAGGTTAATATTTGTTGAACAGTAGTCAGTGAATGAGCTGGGGGAAACAGGAGGAGGGCAGTCAGGCAGGGGGTGCCTTGTGCATGCGTGTGCGCACACGTGCGTGTAGCAGCCAGGCAGGATGGAGAGCAGCTCCTGCAGCTTTGTGCAGGTTAGTCTATGGGATGGGGGATGTGGAGGGACCGTGCCCTCTAAGATTTGTGTACCCACAGCAGGCATGTGGCTGCAGCCTGGTAAGACCGGCACAGGCAGGAGCTCCCTCTGCAGCCCAGTGGGTGGGATCTAGCATGGGAGGGCAGGGTGGGATGGTAAGACTCATAGCTCCTGCCACTGGGACCCCCCCACTAGTTGTCCCAGCGGGTACAGCTGTTGGGAGGAGAGGGCACTGCCTGCACCTCTTCCTGCTGCCAGCTGCTTACATACTGGGCTGCAGCTCTACCCCGCTAGCACGGCCCCGCTGCTGCTGCTTCCCACAGGCCATGGCTCTCCCTGCCCCACACACCGAGAAACTGGGGGCAGAGGGCAGTGGATCTAGAGGGGCACTAGGAAGGCCGGGGGCTGTTCTCTATTTAAACTATTTACTGGGTCGAGACTGGCCATTGATGTTTACAATTGGTCCTGGTACAAAAAAGCTTGAGAACCACTGTTATAAACTGCTGCTTTATATGCCAGAAAAATGTGGTATTGCCTCTGTACCGTATTATTTAAATCAGTCAGTTCCAGGAAACATTTATAGAATTATTATCCTTGAGTAACATGCAATGTGTTAAATTTAGTAATGAGTAAGGAAAACTGGATGCACACGAATAGGAGGAAAAAATGGTAGATTTGAACAGGACTTAAATTTCCAGAATAAATACTTTTCTTGCTTGTAAATAGCTTGATCCTCCATGGGTTTCCAAGATCGAGAAAAATGTAATTTGGTGTTCAGGCATAAAAAGGTGAACTTTCAGCTCGACTGTGGATGTCAAGGAGTTTCCCAGGCAGCTGAAGGAACACTTCTGCTGTGCTAAGAAAAAGAAGAACTTTTATGGAGAGATTGCCTGCCACTTGCAACACAAGTTCCCCAATCAAAATGTTCCATTAAACTCATAGCAACTTGTTTCTTGAAACTCTTAAGAGTACTAACCAGTCTTCTGGTAAGAAAATAGTGGAACAACTCTCAAATCACATGAGTGGATATCTGATCAAACCTAATCTGATTAATTCTGAGTACCTGAACAGATAAACTCTTTGAAGTTTACCTTGTATATTCTGATTTATAGTAGGTCATTATTTGCCTGACCTTGCTGAACAGTGACAAATTTATTTTCTGTTTTATAGTGCAACTGCCATAGCTTATTCAGGGACATTTGCAAAGATAATGGTGTTAAAACTAATTGTATCCAAAAGTACG
The DNA here is from genome assembly GCA_030014935.1 of Caiman crocodilus. Taxonomy (NCBI): domain Eukaryota; kingdom Metazoa; phylum Chordata; order Crocodylia; family Alligatoridae; genus Caiman; species Caiman crocodilus. Next base: position 11,029,428 of record JAGPOW010002118.1, on the reverse strand, counting down.
TTTAATAGTTTTAATGTAAAGACTTATGCTATATGCATTGCAAACCTGTTTCTTATGTAGTGATCCCCACCTTGCTGTACGGCTCTGAGACGGGCACAATGTACAGGAGACATCTAAAGTTGTTGAAGTACCATCAATGCCACGTATAGATCCTCCAAGTCCAGTGGGAAGACAGATACACCAACATCAGTGTCCTCCTGCAAGTGGACTGGCAGTGGGGCTGGGTTACAAGATGGTGCTGAGCGCGGGGAGGGAAAAGTGGCCTCTCACCTGCCCCGTGCCTGGCACCCTGTGCTGCAGCTGCTCACAGCCCGCCTGGGGGTGCCTGTGCCTGCTCGGGACAGCCCTGCCACCCCCAGCCCTGCCAGCGCTCCTCACCCTTGAACCCTTGAGCTGTGGCTCCTCAACTTCCCAGATGACCCGCACTCCCAACCCTCATCTTCCTTCCACCCTCCCAGCCCTGCTGGTGCCCTTCACTTGTGACCCGCAGCCCTCTGTGTCCTCCAGCCCTGCCAGAGGGGGTCCCCAGCTGCCAGGTCTAGGGGACCAGGGCTGCGAACCGCAGCCTCCCCTGCCCCCCTGAGCAGTGCCCAAGCTCTCCCTGCCTGATTGCTGTCCTGCTAGCCCCAAGCAGCCTCTTTCAGGCTGGAACTCTGCCAGCCTGCAAGGAGAAGCCCACTGTTTCCCACATTTTTCTCCTTTTCAAGGAGGAAATCTGCATTTTCCCACGGTGAGTGGAAAACCTGGATCCCTGCTCAACAGTGATCTTTGGACACACAGATAAGACAATCATCCTTGACCTATGAGGGATTGCCGAAGAAGAGGACCTATAGGTTTATGTCGCCTCATTCTGACTTTCAATAATGAATAGGTTTCTATTAATATACAAATTTCTACTTTTGAATAAGTGAATAAACAGCCCCCCAAAGAGCCCTCTTAGAGATATGCACATCCATGTGCGTTTGCATTTATTATGCAGAAAATGTACTTCCTCCAGTGGCCATTGCCATATATTAAGCTTTAGAAACTTATTTTATATTTCCTATAGCACTTATAGAATTGACTTTTTTTAGAAATACACATTTCACCGAAGCTCATTTTGCTGAACTCTTGAAAGCTGTAGTATTGAAGTTTTTGAAAACAGTTGTAATCAGTATTTTTTCCCAGAGCAAATATCAACTAGATCTTCCTGAGATTAGTTCTTGTCCTTTTAAAGTATTTAGTGACTGATTGCAAGATTAAAGTTTCCCAAAATGAATCAAGTAATGTTGTCTTAATATACTTTCATGTTAGCCCTTGCTAATTTTTTGAGCTCATTTAGTTCAGTGTTTTCTCTCCCCTTCGTGTGTAAAGAAACTGACAAACCTGACGCTACAGAGGAAATGGTGAAATTGTTCACAATAAGCAAATTGTATCCAATGGTCAGAGTGAACTCAAGGAATAAAGATTCCAGGCAGTTTTTAGGATATAATAATCTTTGGTGTTGCTTGTAACAGTAGAACAACAAAATAACTATTGAAGTCGTGTGCCTTTTTTAAAAGGTTGAATTTAGAAGACAATTAAACTAGGTAGAAATTTAACAGAAACGCTTATGTGCGGGTTGGAGGGAGATTTCTCTTGTGTACTGAAAATGTGGGAAGGGTAATAAGGAGAAGGCATCTCTCAGGAAGTACGTGCATCTTGTTTTGTAACATTACATGATATTTGGTCATTATTAGAGACACAGGACATGTCCCCACATGCAGGGGCTTGCATTTACCATGGCAAAAATAGCAGTGGCACAAATTTGTGCTGCTGCTTTTTGCCACTGTGTTCACCTCTGCATGTGGGGTTTGGTGCTTGTCCAAATGCTGCGCTTTGGGGAAAATGACCATATCCCTGTGGGTGGAGAAGCCAGGAAGGAACTGGAGGAGGGAGACACTCCAGCCGGAAGCCAGTGTCTCTCTGGAGGACCGAGCTTCTCTGTCTGCCAGCGCATACTCCTGTGACATGCTCTGTGCCACTTTTTTGCAGTTTTTTGGGGGGGGCATTGCTACTGGGATTTCCTGTTAGTAAATTTTCCCCTTGTTATCCTGGGCACGTGGTTTTGGCGCTGCAAAGAGGTTTGCCGTGCCAGACTGCACATGTCTGCATATGTGAACCTGGCCAAAGAGACTGAGGATCAGTAGATGGCAACCTTGAGTAGCCTTAAGCCAGGGGTGGGCAAAATATGGCTCGCGGGCCAAGGCCCGCCAAGCCATTCTGTCCAGCCCACAGGGCCCCTAAAAATTTAGAAAATTCATACTAATCTGCCCTGGACTGCCTGTCATGTGGCCCTTGATGGCTTGCCAAAACTCAGTAAGTGGCCCTCCACCCAAAATAATTGTCTGCCCCTGCTTTAAGCTGTACACAGATTAGGCAGATTGGGAAGCCCCTGGTCATAATAGTGAGCATTTAACTGCAGAACTATTTGTGTGAGCATTTCATGTTGTGACCAAGAAACCTGCAGTATGAGCAGTTTTAGGGCACTTGGCTGGCTTGGTTTAGCTGAATAGTATTACCAATGCTTTAAAGCTTTGATGCGTGCAAAATAATGTGAAATTCTAGCTACAGTGCAAACAGACCACTGCTGATTTGTTCATAGTAATGCGTAGAATGAAATACTTGTTAAAGACCTGGTTAAGTTCTAAACTAGACCTTTCATGAACTCACTCTGAGGCTATATATTCTTCTCTAATTATTGCCCCGTACCCGTGTAACGTTTTTTGAGGTAATTTTTTTTTTTTAAATCCTCTCACTCTTATCTCTCTGTTCCCAGCTACAATTGATGCTTAATAAGTGAAACCTTTGCAGACTTCAGTTGTGGCTTGAAAGAGCACCCCATTGACTCTGTGCTGAGTGGTGGATAGATTCCCTGCCTGCTGTTCACTTTACTGCTAGATTCACCTAGGGTGCAGTATCCTAACAAAGCAGAGCAGGGAATTGAAATGTGTTCTTCTGAGAACAGCAGTAAGTAAAGCTGCCTTTCTAGCTATTCTCTCAATTAGCTCCTGGGAGACTTTCATGCCTTTGCTAGTTTCTCGTGGGGATTTGTGACCTGGTACCATATTGCTATAAATAATTATTTTGCCAGTATCAAAGCACGTACAGTATAAAAAGATAACCAGCACTTTTCATCATCTTCATTGGATACTGTAAATAGCAGGGTTTGGCACTGCCTTTTATTTATATAGTTTATTTTATTTTATTTTGCATTCAGTTCTGACATTGATGATGCTCATGACTCTCAGCTCCATGCTGCTTCCTGAAATGAAATTGGCAGTGAGAAGTGTAAAGCTCACAAACAGGAACGAGGGGATCAGAAGCAGTATGCAGTTGATTTGCAATTTATTTGTAAAAATCAGGTTGATGTTCTGGTGATCACTTGTTTTACTGGTGTGGGGGAGGAAGGGTTGTTGGGGGAAAAAAAATGTTGGCCTTTAACACTTAAGCTATAGCAACCTGTTTAGCATAATGTGCAGCCCAGAGCAGGTTAATCAGGCTGTGATTAAACCTTCCCATTTGTCAGGAACAAGCATTTAAAAACCAAGGAGAAAGGAGAGATCACTTGGTGCCCTGTTTATTCAGGCATAACAAAGATTAACAGCTGTAGCTGAACTGTGCATTTGGTTCCACCTTTTGAAGATTGGGCTTCATGTAGTAAATATGCATAATCAGATTAAGACAGTTGGGATAGTTTATGTTGCTATCAAAACCATACCAGATTGTGAGACTTGATCTGTCGTATGCTTTTTAAAGAAATCTTTCCCTATTACTATTGGGTATCTTCACAAGCATTAATAAGACAGTGATATACACTGATATTTATATAAGTTTTATCTAAGTGTGTCTTGACTTCCCTTACTTTTAAATAGACACTACAGCAGCTTAAGTGTTGCTAGTAGAGGCATCATTTGTTGCTCCGTTGTTACTTTGAGCATAAGAAATTATTTGTAAAAGGACTTTGCATGCTGGATTTTGCCTTAAACATTTTCTAGAATTACAGGCCACATGCTGGATGTATAACACTTTCTGAGATTTCTCAATCATAGTTGTTTAGAGGAAAACTTGTGTGCATAGTGGTAGATGTGGGATCAGAGAGAGAGAGAATGAAAACTGGCTCTGGGTATTATACACTGGTTTGGAGTGATGCAAACAGCGTACTGATGAATCAGAACCTTAATTTTTAAATTAAATTAATTTTGATGAATATAAAATGCATTTTATCAACTTCTTTTCATTTTTAAATCCTTGGAGGTCTCTTTGGGTTCTTGTTCACTGACCATGTATGAAATACTACTAAAGAAGCATACTGCAATTAGATTTAAGATTGAGAACATACGTGTGTAATTGAAAGTGAAAACATTAAGGGGTCCTGTACCTGACCCAAAACTAGCAGTGTGGGCCCAGGAAATTCAGGGTTAAAATTAACCTTCAACACAGTAATGCACAGTTAGGGCTCTCAGGCAGTTTAAAGTCTGCCTCTGGCATCCTTGGGAGAAAAATAAAGAAACTCTTTATAGTTCTAGATTAACTGAAACTGGACGTGTCTACATGCATGTTGTAATGCACAGTAGCCTATTCTACATGAGCATTAATGCACATGTAGATGTGCCCACTGACTTTTTAAATGATTTAAACACTTAATAATTTTACTATTATTGCATGGTTCCACTTCAGGGCCAGAGTTAAGATAGATTAGACGCTCTAAACATGCATTTCTCTTTTATTTCTTCCCAGGAGGACTCTTAACAATCTTTTCTCCGATGCCTGATGAAGGGTGTTTGTGCCCAAAAGCTTGCAATTAAAGATTTTTTTTTTTTTTGCAAAAATCTTGTTGATCTAATAAAAGATATCACCTCTCCTATGAGCCCTGATTTTGTTTTTTCTCTACTATAAACATTGAATTAGTTTCCTTAACTGTGAAATAGAAACTTTCCTGACAGAGGTATGAAACTTCACATATTTATGACAAATGCTATATAAGGGTAAGTAGAACATTTTGTTTTAAGCTATAGTTGCAACTCTTGGTTTTCTTTGCTTTCTGTTTCATTACTTTTACGTAGAGGTGAATTCTTTCATATTAGCAAGAATTATGTTTTAACTACATTCTTCCTTTGCCTAAAGAAGGTACCTGAAAATTTTAGCACTAGTGTTGATTTCTATAGCTTGTTTTTAAAAACGTTGTTTTAAATGCAGGAAAGAATATTCCGTCCCCTATCCCAAAAATACATTTATAATGAGAAAAATGAGTACAGTTGCCCCAGTGGCAAACTGAATGCATTAGCACCAGTAAAAACTCAGATTGATTTATTATACAATTTTCTTGATTTAAAAAGAATAAAATTAATATTGATTTATAATTTACAAAGTGCAGACTCTGAGATTTATGCATTGTCAAGCCAAAGCACTTTTTCTGCATAAATGAACTTGGTGGATTGTGGACGGCCCAGTTTTCATAGGTTAAAGTCCATCTCTTTCTTTTTCCAACTCAAAGTTGCTTTTACAAATCCCCCATACTGAACTTCTGCAGCGTGCTTCACGGAAGCAGTGTCTGTTAATAAGTGGATACCTGGACAAGTCTGGTGCTTCGACTGTGTAAAAAGAAATGCAGAACCCTAGAACTCTTGGTTCAGAGTTCAACTGTATACACAAATTCAGTAGCAGCAGTGTTTTGGAAGGGGCACGGGACTTCCTCCTCCTCCTCTTCCTCCTTCTCCTTTCCACTTTGTCATGCTTCTGCAGGTTTTCGATGCTCCATTTTCCAACTGAATTTGTACGGAATACATTTTTAGCCAAATTTGCTTGTAGAGTTTTGTCTTGTAGTCCTGAATATGTTGGCCCATAGACCTATAGGCCAGACTCCTTTCCATTTGCACTTCGAAGCTCTTGACAGGCAGGTAGACAAAGTCGAATGTGCGAGGCTGTTGTATTACCTCAGTGGGAGAGATGCCAGCTTTGGTGGCGAACCAAATTACAAACTCCTAACTAATGCGATGCTTGAGGGAGGGTTGTGAAGGTAATTGCTCGGTTAAAATGTGTAGTCTTGGACAGTTTGGATTGGGTGACCTTGTTCTGTTGCATTCATTCTCAAATTGAGTATTTTGTTTCACCGTCTTTGGGACTGGTGCTCTAGAACAATAGATTATTTAGGCACTTGACGAATGTGTAGGTGTACATTTGTCTGAATGGCAAATGAGCATGTGCAGGCATTTAGGTGGTAATTGTTCATGGATTTGGCAGTATCAAAAGTGAAGTATTAATGTTACTCATTGTGCATTACTTTATAGGTAAATGTTACCATGCCTGCTTTGCTTTATGCAGTTCTCATTTGCTATATTTCAGCTGCGCCAGGTTGCACATGACTAACCATGTCAAATCACAGGTCCTTTGTAAATTGGACAAATGTCCAGTAAACTGTACTCATGATTGACCTACGTAATAAGCAGGTCTTGAGTTTAGAGTTGAGGAAGCAACCATAAAGTACATGAAACTACTTTGCAACCTGCCGGTATCATTGATAGTCTATTGATTCAGATGCATCTACTTTTTTTTGCCTAGCTGTTCGTACTTGATTGATTAAACAGTGTTTTTAAGTATTAGAGTGTATTAGTATTTGTTTTTTTACGTATTAGAGTGAGAATCAGAAAGGTTTTCTATTTTGCCTTTGTTTTTCTATGGCAAGACTTTGGCTAACTCAATAGTGCGCCTTTTTTATTCTGTGTACAATTTGGACGTATATAAATTTTAGTAAAGACCTTTGAGATCTGTAGTTGCAAAGTCGTACATCAGATTTAGTGATCTTAGATATTTAAAAACTCCTGTTTAATAATTTTGACTAAGTCCTAAAAGAATCATTTCTAGTAAAATTGTTTAAATTTATGATACTGTAAAAATCCAATGCAAGTTGCACAGTGCGTGTTTTGAAGGGCACCATCTAATAACGTAGTTGTAGCAAAGTTATTACGCTCAAAGTACTTTTGTAAACTTTTGATATAGAAAAGGAACTGGTCTCTAAGACAACAGCTTCATCGTGAAGAGGGTCATTTTCACCAGTGGTAACGGAAGCTGCCTTCAGAGCTGTTCATTATCTTTACATCCTGAGATTCATTAGCTAATACAGATGGGATAACCAGAGTGTTGCAGCACCAGAAGAGCTCAGCACAGCAAGCCTTTCAGCGACAAAGAAAATAAAAGCATTCCTGTGTTACAGGCTTCAGCACTTATCTCTGTTCTCTGGTACTGTTTGTGCTGAACCAAAGCAGCTGCTACCCCGAGTTAAGAGAGAACAAACTCAACATGGCGTGAAATTACTGCACTACCATTCACATTCATTAGCGTTATATTGTTACCAGCTACAAGCATGACTGGTCTTTGCATGAATAATAAAATGAAATACCACTCTGAGTCTTACCTTAAAACATCGACAAGCCAAAACACTAACCTTGACATCATATGTAGTATTACCCAATCTGGGTACATTTTATAGCATTTATCCTGTCAGACGCTGCAAGTTTGTGCCTATGAGAATTCAAAAAGGACAGGTAGGAGGTAGTGAGAAGGAAATGTAATTATATATGCAAGGAAGAAAAAGAAAACTTCCTTGGTGTAGTGGACACAATGTCTGGGAACACATCAAAATATGTTGCCTAAAAGGGGAGGAGGGTCCTCAAATCTATAGATAAAATTAAAAATTCCTCTTGTTCAAATAAAAACGAACCAACAAGCAATTAGAGATTCACTCTCACTTATTCCTCTGCCAGCAGTAAGACTTAGTTTTTTTTCTGCCTACTCAGAGGTTTAATTTCAGATGCAGCCTTTCAGCCTGCCTCCAGTTTGAGACTTTTGCCAGCACTGTAGTTATGAGCTTGCAGAAGACTCTGGCTGCAAATTCTCATGCATGTATTTTTGCTGGCATGCTCTCGTCTTGCTGCACTGACATGTCCAGAGCTAAAAGACTCAAAGAACTTCAAAACTTTATTCCAAGGAGGTAAATTCAGAAAAACCAACCAAACATACATGCATAAAAGCACCTGAAGAATAGACAAGACTCCAGCATATGTTATGTCAATCAATCAGCTGCATTCTGCTTGTGAATAAGGTCCTTCATGTCTTTGCTTCTGTTTTCAGCAACTGATAAGTCAGAAGATATTTGTCTTCAGAAAGATGACCCATTTTTTGGTATTTTGTTTTGCTTACTCTTTTTCAAAAAATTTCCTCCGAGTTTTTAGGGTACTATGTCACTTAAAACAGACTGGATTAGATCATATGTTTATCTATCTCATGATATTTTACAATTTCAGAAAGATAAAAAATTTCTAGGTTGATTTTTCTTTTTCTTTTTTTTTTTTTTTTTGTGGTATGGTTCACAAATTTAAACAGTTTAATAAAAGGGTAGAGGGCCATTTATCTATGAATGCTTTGACTGTGACTTTTTTTTTTCTTTAATATTGTGGTAATACCCAAAAGTCCCCTTCCAGTTTAAAAGCTGATTGTGCTAGACGCTGTACAAAATGTTTTAGTACGAGCTTTGTTTGACATGTGCAAACGCAATGAAACTCCTGGTAAAGATGGTGAAAACTTCACTAGACTGGCTAAAGCTTTCCCAATTCAGACTTTTCAGTGATTTCCCCTCTTGAAATTTCAGTTTTGATCAACCATGCTTCATGCATTTTCTTTCTTTTGGGGGGCCTATGTGTGTGTTGGGAGAGATCCCTGAAATCCATTTCAACAAAAATATTTTTGCTATCGTTAGCAGTAGTAACTAAGGAGAAACATTGCTGAACAGGTTTTATCTTATTTCTAAGCTCTTCAGCTAGGGCTGTATCTCAGAAACTTTAAATTGAATATTTGTGTCTAAAGAGTCTCTTTTTTGCAAGTGGGAACAGCATGTATATAAAAGGACACAAAGTAGCTTGAAAGATATATGGATATTTATAATATATTCATAGCTAAGTATATTTTTTGTTCTTAAACCAATGAACAGTCTTCTTAATACCTAACATAAATGTCTCGCAGTAATTTAAGCCCATTACAACTTGGCCTGTCCCCAGAGGACCTGGGGAATAACTGATTGTTGTCTTCTTTACTTATGACTTTTTGGTATTCACACTGCTTATCAAATACCCCCTCACCTTCCTGTAGGCTAAATCCCAGTTCTTCCAAGACTGCCTCATGTATCAAGGTTTTGAAACTTCTGATCATTTCCTATTCATCTACTCTGGACACTCTCCAATTTGTTTATGCCTTTTCTTGATGTGCAGTGCCTAGAACTTGAAACAGTACTCAGGATGTGGCCTCACTTTTGCGAAATAAAGTGGACGAATCTCTTTATTATTTGCATGTGATATTCGTGTTCGTATTTCCAAGTATTGTATTGTTGACTCATTCAGCCTATGATCTACTGTGACTCCAGAACATTTTCTGCTGCACTTGCAAGAGAGCCAGTCATTTCCCATTTTGTATATTATGCAGAGATTATTCCTTCCTAAGTTACAGTGCTTTGCACTTTTCTGTATTGAATTTCATCCTGTTCATTTCAGAACAGCTTTTCCAGTATATCAATATAATTTGGAATCCTAATATTGTCCTCTGCAGTGCTTGCAGTCCCACCCATCTGGGTGTCCTGTGTAAATTTAGTAAGTGTACGTTCAAGTCCACCTTTGAAAGTCTTTTACGTTGATTTTGAACAATACCAGACCTGGGAAACGCCACTTTATTACTTTCTTCCAGTTTGACATGGAGCTGTTTATGACGTTTTGAGCTTAACTATTAAACGACTTATATAGCTACCTTTTTAGTACTTTCATTTAGACCTTGTGTGCTTGGTTTACTTATGAAAATGTTGAATTTTACTTTTTAAGTGGCTCCTTTGCAAGTAGATTGCATCATACATCTCTTTCTTGTATTCTTGGAAGAAACAAACATGGCAATTTTGTGTGCGTCTGAGTAAGCACTTTCTCTATGGGAAATAGCATTGTCAAAGAATGATAGTAATTTTGTCAATTAGGGGTTTTTTCTGGTTGGGAATGCTTGCTTTGTTATAAAGAAACTGTTTTTAAGATGGTGGTAACGTAGCAAGGTTTGAAAATTCAGAGATTGATGGTATAATTATAGGACCTACCCTTCAGGGGTCACTGTAAACTTGAAAATCTGGCCAGTTTTGCTAGAAATATCTTCAGGTAGTATAAAAACTGCCTTGGTCGTCCTATCAGCTTACATTACGTTTTTCTGATTCTGTTGGTTTGGGTGTTTTTTGGGGGGTGTTTTTGTTTTGTTTTGTTTTGTTTCTTTCAGTTTGAGGCACAGGAAGTGCGGGGAAACTTTTGTTAAGGGAAAATGTGAAACTCATTGTGACAGAGGGCTTTCCTGGGTACAAGTCGAGTAGAAATGTACTTTCGAAAAGTACTGCTCAGTATCGTTTTACTGCTCAATATGATTTATAAGAATAATAGGTAAAGAATTTTTGACAGAGGCATTCATTGGATAGTATGCTGTTCACACTGGAAATACAAATGAAGAAGAAGAAATAGAGAAAGGGATGTGCGCATGCAATTCCTGTGTTGAGGTTATTCGTGAAGGATACAGAACTGGATAGCAGTAAGGAGCTTACAGAAGTAGAAGGAACCCTACTGAAACTGTGACCCTGCAGTCATTTGTAGTTATCTTTCACGGAAGGAAGAAGTTGCCCTTGTATCATGCTTCTTTTGACATCCTTCACCACCACCAGAAAAAAAGGTAGACCTGTGGTGATTTCTCTATAGCCCGTTTGCAGGTTAATCACTAATCAGCGTTTACAGGTTGTATCACTAATTCAGTGCAGATCATGTAACTGGACGTTCTGCAGAAACAAATGCCTGAGAAGATGTCCAAGCTGTTTGGATATAAAGTACCTGTGATGGTTGCACTGGAAAAACTTCAGGGAAATCTGTTATTTTACCTCCTTTGTTAGCAAAGCATTATTTTCCAGCAAGTTAAGTTGAATTTTGACTTTATATTTATCTGCCCTTAGTTATAACAGATCATTGCATATAACTTAATTTTTGGGGGAAGGGAATGTACAATATCCAAGTAAGACATGGTTAGTATTCAGAGAAGCTTGGAAGATATGTCAGCATTTTAGGACTTTAATTGAATCATGCTATAAAGGTTTTCATTTATTTTGCTCTTCCTGGCAGTGGCTATCAATATTTTATTTCAGGAAAAGATGGTATGTTGGAATGTAGTTTTTACATTGACTTCCACAGTCGGAGTAACAGTATAGTGATGGTAGAAATATTTACTGTTTAAATAGGCTATTTGGATTTGTTAGAAACAATTTTTTTTTTGTTTTGGTTGAATATTCAGCTGTTGTGAATTTTGCATGAAGAGTGTCTTTTGTGGGGTTGCTGAACGTGTGCAAAGCAAATTAGTAGCCTGCTCTCCTCAGTAGAAGCAGAGGTCCACTTTCCCTTGTGGAATTATTTTTAATTGAAAGCTCATTTTAGAAATGTAGGTGACATTTGGATGAAGGTGGGGATTTAAACCAATAGCATGCATGCATTTAATGTAATTGGTTTAATGACTATAAGCAAAGAACAAAAAACTACTGGATTTGGATGCTAATCCTGGTGTAACATTTCTCTTCACGCCTTTCCTTTTTTTAATAGACAATGATGCAGCCTCTAGAGTTGCTAAAACCTATGTATATACTAAGTTAATACATACGGCTTCTGAACACTTATTATCTGTAATGTTTTGTTAGCATTTTCATCATAAAAGCAAGACTGAAGAATCTTGGATGATAGGGTCTTTTGCTGTTGAGGGTGAGGGGAAAAGAAATGTTCCCTTCAAGTACCATATATACTCATCATTTTCCAGGTATAGAATCTGATTACTGGAGGTTTGCCTTGAATTTTTCCCCTGCTACAGGAAAATAAATCTGGAGAATCAGGCATCCTCTTGCCCTCTTCCCCACTGCCTCCTTCCTTACAGTCGGGCCCTGCTCTTTTGGAGCACATGGAAGTTGGGGGCAAATTTGAAAACACTGAACTTGAAATAAATATACCTGAAGTAACTCATATTCAGGCAAATTCGTACAAGTACCCATAGACTTGGTTCCTCCAGAGTTGATGCATTTTACCTTTCTTTTTTTTTTAAACTGCTGCAAGTTTTAGCACAGGTACTCTGTAACCACACTTTTAAGCAGCATTTGTATATCTACTTATATATAGTACAAATGATGTATTTAGCCCAGGGGTTTTCAACCTTATTGAGTCGGTGTACCCCCAGCAGCCAAGGAGTCCTGCGGCAGCCAGATGAGTGGGGGTTGTCACCCAGCAGCTGGGCAGCTCTGTGGGGCATGGCTGCAGCAATGCCAGCAGCAGCAGAAATGCCGGCAGTGCAGTGGCGCTTGCTGCGGAGTACTGCCTGAGGTCCTCCCAAGCACTCCCAGGGATACACATACCCCTGGCTGAAAACCCCTGCATTAGTCTAAAGCCAAAAAACTCATGATTTACTATATAGTTCGTTGGGCTGGGCCCCAGCAGCCAGCATTTCGAGTCATGGTGACCCCATCTTAGCACTTCAGTATGTGTGTGTGTACCCTAGACATCTCCCACAAAGGAGCCAGATGCTAATTAGTCCCCCACTCGTGACTAGAACCGGGAGTTCGTCACAAGTCCTGGAATGCTTCAAAATGTATATAAAGATGGGGTGCAGGGCAACCTTATCTGGCTGCACCTCATGGAAGGCAGGACCGCATTCATGCGACAGGCTGAGAAGGGGGGCGACAGAGGGATTCTGAGTGAACTGCTTGGAGCCCCATTTAGTGATGTTTGCCAGACTGGTGAAGAAACACGATTAATTGGAAATGGGAAAGAAAGGTACAGCTCAGCTGTGGGAGTGAAGAGGAAGTCTGAATGTGTTCAGCGTAGTGGCTTACCATGACTTGCACACTGCACCCCAGCCAGCTGCAGAGCTCGAGGCTCCCCAGCCCCGGGCTGCCTGCTCCACCGTCGCAAGGCATGCTGCACCCCAGCCAGCTGCAGAGCTCGAGGCTCCCCAGCC
>JAGPOW010002118.1:10968631-10996977 GCA_030014935.1 Caiman crocodilus | reverse complement strand
GTCACATGTAGACGTGCCCAGTGTGGATCAGTAAAATGCAGTTTTGCAAGTTCTTAGCTAAGCTGTGAAGTTTTTATAAATGTTGAGAATGAGTTGGAAATTCAGAATGAGCTAAATGAGTAACAAAGAGGTTTTTGCATTTTAAATTCTGTTAGGAAATTTTGTTTTCTTATGTAATTATAACAGCATCATTTTACTTAGAGTCAAATATGAAGACATCATTAGGGAAAGTCTGAGAGATGTACCAATCTGTATTTTTATAGACATACTAGCACGGAAAATACTTTCCTAATATTACTGTGTTCCTTTCCTTGTTGTAACATATCTACAGGGATAGCAAATTATATCTTGTTCTTGTGTTTGCTCAACAGTTCCTTCCAGTGCAGATTTCTGAGAAATGATGCTTGGGCTTCCTTGCTAAATTTACCTGTACGCCTTGCGTACCTTTCAAAGCTATTGACTGGGAAACTTGGCAGGGCTTTTGAAGTACCTTTGCCAAGATCTGCAGGTGTGTTTTGCATAAAGTTCCAGCTTTGGAAAGCAGACTTTGTTACATTGCTCTACTTTCCACAGTCCCAACCCCCAGCAGAACACTAATCCTGGTTCACCCGCGCTAACAATTTGTCTTACGCGGATATAGAAGCTATTTTTGGATTTTCAAAGCTAATCCACCTCTGAGCTGGAGTTGCTGGCATACTCCCCTCACCATAGGCATAGAAGCGGTATACAAAAAGCTGTTGGCATGAATTGAACCCCTGATTCTCAGCATTGATTTTGGTTGTGTGATATATGCCTCAAGTCATAGCCAGTTGTTAAGGTGGCCTATTACCCATTTATAAAAATGTGTCATTTACAACTATGCGTAGGTGCCAGTCAGTTTTCTTGCTAGGCCTGCCAAAAAATGCATTTTGTCACATCTTTTAATTCTTGTGAACATGGTTGCATATTGACAATAACTTCATTTTGTGTTACTTTATTTTAAAAGCTTAGAAGAATGTTGCTGGGCATGTCACAGGAATAAAACCGAAACGACGCATATAGATAAAAATTACGTGAAATTCTTGTGTTAATACGGAATATTGCTAGAACTCGAAATCAAGGAATAAAATAAACAACCTCATGGAAAATAGGGGATTTGTTCTCTGGAGTAAATTTAAAAATAACAAAATTAAATATTGAATCTTAGGCAGTGGCATAACAAGCAGAGGTGGTACCCAGGGTTAGGGGAGGGAGGCACCTGGGTCTGTGCATGTGTGTGTTTTAAATATAAATCTATCGTAACTTCTGCTTTCTAATTGGTTGTAATATTACCTTCTGTAGCTAGGAAGGATGGATGCTCTTCGTTCTGTTTGTGACCAATAACAATTGCAGGGCTCTCCAGTCATTCTTTTAAAAGATTTCCCCATCGAAAGCTTATGCCAAAGCAGCTGAAGATTCATAATATTGTAGCTTCTGTCAATCACACGTGACAACCTAAATTGATTTTAATACTTTGGGTAAGATGCAGGAAGGAGGTGTGCAACAAAGCTTCTTGTTGCTCTTTTTAAGAATTCCAAGACTGGTCAGCATTTTCTGATGTATTGCATGGATTTAGGCATCATTTATGTTTTTTACCGCTCCTTTAGCTAGTAAGCAGGATAAATAATCATATTACCACATGCCTGCTAGAATACTCCCTGGCTTTCCATTCTTCCACAGTATCTTTGAAAGGGTTTCTTTTCCTTTTCTACAGCAGCCTTTTCAATTCTGTCTTTTCCTTCTTCCACTGTTACTCTTGCTGCTTTCTTTTCTTCTGTTAGACACTTTTTAATTCTGTTGCTTGTATGAGGACTGCCCCTTAGCCAGCATACAAGGGAGTTGTAGCAGATCAGGAGCCAAGGCGCTGTACGTGGGGGCTGTAACAACTCGTATTCTTTGTGGTCAGGCACTGGAGAGAGCTGCCACCCACATTCACCAGTGGGTAACATTTTCAGCTTAAATATGTCTCGTTTCTTATGAATGGCGAAATGGTGTTTTCAAAACAATTAACTATGGTTTGAGACAATCATGCAAGAATAAATTAACAGGGTAAGATCAGATCTACCAAAACTGTTCTGCTTTTCCTACTCTGTAATTTGGGAGATTTTTGCTATCAGTTGAATATTTGCTTTATTTTGAAACTCATCAAGTAAGCTAGAATACTTTTGTTCCAACACCTGAAACCACTGTTGGGTAATGTTGCCTGGAACTAAAGCGTTAGATTGTAGAATGCACTTGTGTATGTACTGATGTGTCCTACTAATTAAGGAATAATTTGAAGGTGGGTAGATGGACACCATAACCTCAATCATTTTTAAACTTTGTTTGCCTCCCATAGAAGTGGTTTCTGCTGACCAGGCCTGTTATTGATCAGTGATATTAGTTGTACACAAGTATTAAGTGTACAGCTACAAGTATCTTCTGCAACCTGAATATTGTTGACATCACAAATTGATCACCAAGCCAGAGAGTTAGTAGTGCTACATAGTATTGAAGTCATTCAAAAATAGATTATTAGATCAAGATTACATATATTCTATATTACTTTAACTGAAAAGACCTAAGTAGCTTGTTATTTTATTATTTTTACTATGGCTTAGTATATGTTTTCTCCCAATGAGATACTATTATTTATCGAGAAAATTGTATAAAGTTAGGAATATTTGTATCAGTGTTGTAGAAGATTAGATTTTTCCTTTTAAATAAAAATCTTGGACAATTAAGAGTGATAGAACAAGAAGAACCTGTTCCAAGTATCTGCTACCAGTCCATTCTTCTTACCACTGATGACTGATACCATACTAAGATTTTCTTGCTCAAGGAGGTCCATTTTTATTTTATTCTTTATTCTTAATCTCTTGTTTTAAATCATGACTGCAGGCTTGTTACTGGACTGATGAACTGACTGCACTGTCTTTAAAAACGTTGCCATTGTGCAGGAACACTTATATTTTCCTACTTGCAAACATTTCTGAAAGTATTGAATTAAAAAAAAAATAAAAAGAAGGTGTTAATAAGGGCTTGCCAGTCAGGCTGTCATCCATCAAAATACTCTTCTTAACTTAAAGTTGCTTACTTTACTTTCTTGCACATGGGTGCATTTAATAGTTGTACTGTAGCTGTCCATAAATGCAATGATATATCAAAGTTGTGAACTGCAACAAGTCGTAAGCGGCACAGTCACTTGAAGATTTTTCCCATTTGAACGTCAAATTCACTTAATCATGAGTCTAATAGATAAGTGAAGGGATTTAGAAAATAATCTTAAAGTAGGAAGTGTAATGTATCAGTGCATTCTGTAAAATGTAGTTTGTCATCTTTTCCTTTGCTATGCCTGCAGGGGATGAATCTTCACTCATTATATCACTAGTTAAATGAGAAATTTTCGAACCAGTGTGTTTTTACTGAGACAAGTGTTTTTTACTTTTGCTGACCAGAATACAGTGTGAATATTATTCTTTTACATAATGGATGGTGATTTCACAGCAAATGTATGTGAATAATTTCATGGATTAAGAGAAAATGCTAGCATATTTTAACCATAATTGAGGATTTATAGAAAAATTAGTTTAACGATTTTTTATATTAATCATTCCCATGCTATTCCTGAAGTAATCAGCTTTCTCATTGTTTGGATGGGGGGGTGTTAGCAGGCTGTTACATTTGGAAAGTGTCAGGAAAGAAAAGAGACGGCTTCACAGACTGAGCATGCTACGATTCTAATTTAGAGACAAGTACAATCTATTAAAGTAGATGAAGGAGAAACTTCCTGTCTCTGTTTCAAAGGGCATCCTGAAATATGTGAATAACGTGAAAATTACGGTTGGAAAATTCACACAGACTATTGAAACCGTTTCTCATGGTAACATAGCACTTTTTTTTCAGTTTTTATTTCCTTAGGATTGTGCTCTTTCAAATTTTGCTGATCTGCCTACCCTATAACTTGCCCACAAAATATTGGTTCTCCCCGCTGCTCTCCCCAGTTTGTGGATTGTGGTATTTCTGACACCTCTTTCCTTATGAAAGTACTGTAAAATGTAACTTAGGAAATATGTTTATATATAAATGAAAATTAAGGTGGTTCATCAGAAAATGTACCTTGTTCATTTGAGGCAGTATCCTGGGCTTTTGTTTGCTTGTCAGCTTGCAAAATTTACCCATTTCAGTGGGTTTCCCAGCCAGTGTGGATAAGTGAGTTCTGTTGTGCTGTGCATTTTCCTTGATAATTGTTCTTAAGCAAATGGGTACATTTTGTAGTTCTAATTTTGTACAGCTACTTAACTAATTACTGCTGTCAGTAGCAATTTTTATCTGGTGGTAATGTTCAATTTAGCAGTGTAATATAGCTGCAGTGACCTCCTCCTGCCCAGCATGGTTTATAAATCATTTTAAATAGGAAAAGGCAAATATCTGTTTAAAATACTATATTGAAATCCCATAATTTTTTAGATGTGGTCTTTTTATTTTAGCTTAACATTAAGAGGACGCTCCTGAGCAGAGGCATTGACCCACTTGGGCACCAGCTGTTTGAGAGGCTGCCACATTTGTGAAAGACAGGAGCATCCAGCAAGTCCTGCTCTCACTCGTGTTTAGAGACCCTCATTAAATTATCCAGAGACAATAATCAGATAGCGGCTGTTCAAGTTAATGGCACCTCTGAGCCCCTGTCAAGAGAGCTTTATTTAATGCGCAACAGACCTGGAGTGGTGCAGGTGCCATCTCAGGCCCTCATTTAATTTAAGCTGCTTTAGTTGGCATGGCAACTAGTTGAGACATCTGGGAGACATTATGCTAGGGATTGAGATTTAGGAGGATTTGTGGTGTAGCAAAATAGAAATCTTATCATCATAAAGTGCAGAGTGTTGCTTCTGGAATTTGGAATATTTTATTGTTAAATGTAGAGTATTAAGGGAAGTTGCAGGCAGAAAGGAAAAGAAAATGTAAAGGGGCTGGCATAAATATTCTTCCTGTGACAGGGAAATAGCTCTGTTTGCTGAACGAAAAATGATTGTGCTACAAAGTTGCTGAACTACTTTGGGTTAGACTTGTGAGCATAGCTGTGAACAATTTTTTGTTAGAAAATCGGGTGATTGTTGTTACTTGGTAAAATGGCTGTTTTTTAACATAGTACCACTTAAACGTTTTGGATGAGTTTACTAAAGTCTCGTTACTTACAGAAGACAAAAATATTTGATGTTCGAAAGGAATTAAATACATAAGGTGTATGGAGCAGCAGATGGAGGAAGGGCTCTTATTAAGTTGGGGCCAAAGGGTCTCTAGGTCATTATACGTGAGATTTATCCTGCACTGATCTATTAGCTGTAGAAAGTGGTTAGAAGAAGGGGTGGAAATTCTTGCTAGGGCCAGTCTGCTTGCCATCTTACTGGCTTACGGTTCAGACAGCTACTTGCCTATGAATCTACCTCACGTACAGCATTGGCTTTCATATTCAGAGTGGATAGGTTGCAGGGGATTTAGACTGTCTGAAAGTATTGCATTGACGTAGTTTTTCAAGTTGAAGGTGGGATTTTTCAAAGCGGTCGCCCTCAACTTCATTTTCTTTCTATTGAAACCAAAGGTAAAACTTCTGTTGGCTTTAATAACTTTAGAAAGAAGCTCAATGCTGAGCACTCTTAGCAGTCCAGTTGTAAGGAACATAATTCATAGACTTGTCAGAGCTAGTGCCCGGCATATAGGAATGCTACTGTATTCATGCCTCTTTTGTAAACTTTTATTTGTCCAGAAATCAAAGTGCCTAGCTTGGGGTCTCAAAAGTAGACAAGAAAAAAAAAGAGTATTATGCTTCTCATCAGTAGCATAGCTAGGGCAGATCAAGGGTGGGGGGAGCACCTGTCCCAGGCTCCGACTATGAGGGGTGCCAGGATTTCACCACCCGGGAGTATTTGTCACAGTAGGGGAAGCTCTGCCCTGCCTCTGCCCAGCCATAGGAGCAAGGCAGGATCGTGCTACACTGATCCGTGTGTCTGGCCAGCTAGTGGAGCAAGCAGAGTGGCGCTTCCTGCGCTTACCCTCTGTCTCAGCCTTGTCTTCTTTTTAAAATTTTAAATGTTGAGGCAGGGGTGGCCAACCTGCAGGTCAGGTGTCAAGTAGTGCCAGCAGCCTGCGTGTGGGGCACACAGCGGATCAGGGAGTGAGCAGAAAGCAAAGTAGCAAATTGGGCAGGGAGCACAAGGAAGGGAACAGGAAGCAGAGTGGCAGATCAGGCGGGAAGCAACATAGAGCAGCAGGCTGAGCAGGGGAAGGGGATCGGAGTGGCACGCGGAGAGTACAGGGCTTGTTGATGGCACGCTTGCCACAAAGGTCGGCTTCCGCTACGTGTGGTATACTTGCAGAAGGGGAAGGTTTCGAAATGGGAGCTGCTGATCACAAACGCACAGCAGGTTACTGTGACAGTTGTGTGGGTAAGCCAGGAGTGTGCAACTGCAGCTTTACTCTCAGATCAGTGGTTCCCAAACTATGGGTCGCGACCCCACGTGGGGTCGCAGCATCAGCAGATGGGGTTGTGGTGCAGCTCTGTTTCCTGTGCCAGGTCCTGCCCGCTGGGCTGCGGATTGGGAGTGAGGGGCCATACATGGGGTCATGCTGAGATGTTTGGGAAGGCACTGCCCTAGATGAAGCCTAAAATCGAAGCTTTTTTCCTACATTCGTATTGTTTCTCACCTGCCGGCACGTAACAGCTGTTATGAGGTTTGGAGCAAGAGGTGTGTCCCCTCCTTCCCCCTCTTTTGTGAAGTGGCTCCAAACGGTTGGGTCTCCATAGCATGTACAGTGTGTGATATCTAGCACAGCCTGATTTTGGTTGTGGTGGCATTCGTGTTACCTACAGGATCCATTCATTAGTTTACGATAAAGGACACGGGACTGCCTGCCCAGCTCCAGCGAGGAGTGTGTCGAGTTACCTGCATTCGAACACGGCCATAGAGCATCTTCCCTTCCGGTCCAGGTTCGGCCCTGCTTCTGAAAACAGCTCTGTGCTCATGGTATGTTGTTTATTTTCCTGTCAAGCTTGTAAGGAAGAAAAAAAAGATTTTCAAAACTGTCAGCATTTGATGTTTCAGTCTTTTCTTGAAAATCAAGATGTGCTTGCTCGACTTCAGACTGTGCATCTTTGCAGACACTTATCCACAATACAGATCCTAAATCAAAACTTTAGCTGGCAGTTCGGTTGATACAAGAGGCTGAATATGAAACAGCTTGCTCTTCTGTGGCTGGTAGGTCCTTCATTGTTGACAGCAGTAAAAAATCATTTGTCAGTAAATGAGGCAGATACAAACCCCTGGCTGGCAGCTGTTTGCATCACCTGCGGACCTTCCCTTACTACTTATAGCCTTACTCTTGTTCATTGTGAACCACGAAATTTAGGAAACTGCGTGGTATGTTTTTGGTGGATGAACTTGTTTTTAGCTTTTCTGTATATCTTCATTTCTTGATGGTTGTAGCTTGATGTTTGAGCAAGCATGGTGCCCCTTTACCTAGTGCAGTGCTTCCCAACCAGTGTGCTGTGGCACAAAATTGTGCCGTCAGAAGTGAGCAGGTGCGCCACGCAATTTTGCCATGGCAATGGGCTATAATAGGTATGAGGATGGGGAAATGCCTTAACAGGTGTGCTGCAGAAATTTTTTTATTAATATAAGTGTGCCTTGGGCTGGAAAAGGTTAGGAAACACTGACATAGTGTCTCCACACCAGTGACAGCAAGTGTTTACAGTGCTTTGAAATACTCAACTACAGCTGAACTGATACCTGGTCTTACACCTGTAGCTGCTAGCTACCAAGTAGTGGCTTCTATCTTTTCCTCTATGGAGCTGCTGTTTATCATGTGACAACTCCAAAACATTTTTTTTCCTCCAGGATTTTGTGCATGTGTGTGTATTTGGTGCTTGAGAAAATAAAATCTTTGATAATACCTGGTGAAGCGGGGTATAATGCAGGCAGGCAGTGTACATGCTTCATATAGAAGCACTGCATTGACCTACAGACACTCCTGTTAGGGCCCGTTTTGGCACAATTTTCCAGTTGTCTTGATCCCTGCCAGCTTGTCTGGTATGTGATATGGAGAAATATCTACTAGAGAGAAGGATGATGCCGCTAGAATCGGTGTGACTTAATGAGGATTTAAACTCAAAATTTTAACTTTTAAATAAAGTGTGATTAAATTAACACAAGGCATCTTATCTTGTTTCTCGAGTCCTATTTTGGCTTGGAAATAACTTTGTAATATATGCACACTATAATAAATGCAGCTTTGTTCAGTAATCTTTTTCTCCTGCAACTGAATTGCTACATTTGTTCTTGTGAAAGTCTGAAGATTTGACCTCCATTATACCATGAAACGTTCTTATTTTTTGCTCTGCATCTTTGAGAGCTTAAATTCTTCTGAGTTTGAATAACAGTTTCAAGGGGGATAATATGCTGGACTTCCTGTACTTGCCTTAACTAATAACTTGAAGATATGTTGTCACCGAATTGATGCAGAGTGACCTCCATAAGATTATCGTCTCTCCTCAGCCACTCAGCTCGGATCACGTCAAAGTTTTTCTTTACCAGATTTTAAGAGGTAATTTTTCTGTTTTAAGCCTGCTGATCAAATATTGAACTCGGTGCTCTATTATTATTATTATTATTATTATGATTATTATTTCCTTCTTATTTCAAAACTTTTATCCCTGAGACTGTCCAAGTCCTCAGTAATGTGTGAAGTAAGATATCCTGTTATTTGTGAAAGAATGACAGGTGTTCAAGAAAGCCTTGGTTCTGCTGCTATGGCAGATGGTTTTTGTGCCTCTTCTGTGAGTGTCTTTAGAGTAGGTGTAAACCGTTTTGTTTCTACCAGCATAGAGTCTCTACAGGGAGTAGCTTAAATTTGTATTTCATCTGACCAGCCACTTGGCTTTTAACCTCCACATACCCCTTGCTACCATGTAGGTAGTTTATTTGCCCTGGATAATCCTCAGTGAGGTGGGTACACTTTTTCATGGGCCAGACTGTCTACTGCTGTAGTTCCTACATCTAGACAACTTCATGCTGGCATAATCCTTCACTGATGGCTTAATGAGACACTTACTGTATGTTTTTATTTTTCTTGAAAACAAACCAAGATCTTAGCTGTAAGGGGCCAAAAGACCTCAAGAAAAGCAACTTTAGGGACTTTCCAAGAGGAAGAGTATATCCTCTTCCCTCTCAGCCCACTGAGCACTGGAAAGGCCATTAATGACCATGCCCAAATGTTGTATGTTGCCTTGTTCTTGTTTTGAATCTTGTGCATTAATAACCGAGAAGACTGAACAATGAACCATTATTTGGATCTTTATATTCCCAGTATCTGTCCACTGGCTTGTTAGTTTATAGTCTAAAAGAAGATAATGTGCGTCTCTATGAGCTACAGAATAAATTGAACTCGGATCTGCTTTACATGTTGCATTGCCGCTGGCTACTAACTTCCTGAACACAACTCTTAATTTTCTTAAACCTGAATTTCATTGTTGTAGAAGTTATTTATATGCAATTGAGAAAAAATCAGTATGTAATAGAATGCCACAAAACAAATTTGCATAATCAGGAAGCAAAATATTTAGAGAATAGTGATTAGATAATTGCTGTCTGGCCTGTATCCCACCAAGACATTGCAGCGATCCAGTACTGGTGAGCTGAAAACATTAGTGCCGCTGGCAGCATCTAAAGGTGAGCAGATGTGCATTTATAGATTCATAGATGTAGGGTCAGAAGGGATCTTGCAGATCTTCTAGTCCGACCCCCTACCTTCGGCAGGAGAGAGAACTGGGCTCAGATGACCCCAGCTAGGTAATCGTCAAGCCTCCTCTTAAAGACCCCCAAAGTAAGAGCCAGCACTACTTCCCTTGGAAGTTGGTTCCAGGTCCTAGCCACCCTGACTGTGGTGTGGTGCCTCCTAATGTCTAGTTTGAGCCTACTCCCTAACAACTTATGGCCGTTATTCCTTGTTACTCCAGGTGGCACTCGGGGGAATAAGGTCTCTTCCATTCCCCGCTGGTCCCCCCTAGTAAGTTTATAGATGGCCTTCTCTTGTGAAGGCTGAACAGCTTAAGGTCTTCCAAGAAGTCCTCCAAGAAAACATGCCCTTGGCTTTAGGTTTTAGGAGCGAATATATTTTACTTTGAACTTTGTTTAATATTTCAGGTCTGAAATATCTACATTCTGCTGGCATTTTACATCGAGACATTAAACCAGGGAACCTACTTGTGAACAGCAACTGTGTTCTTAAGGTGGTACTTACATTTATTTAACACTTGCACCTAGTTTGTTATATAGAGCAGAGGTCATAGTCAAGATTGTTTCTTTGTCTAAAAGTAAGATTGGTTCCTTTCCTAATTAAGGTATTTCAACAGAAAAACCACCTCCTACCTTTCCAAAAAATTAAAATTTTAAACAAGATTCCCCCTCACCCCCAGTTTTCTTTTAAAAGAGCTGCTCCGCGCTTCAGTTTTGAAAGCAGTGCAAACTGGGTGCTAGAGACCCTCCCATTAACAACAACACATTTTTATATTTCTGAGCATTTGGATGAATTTAACATGTCATCCTGCAGTCTTTAAATTAAGTTTCGTTTACACTTACTTATTTTTTGAAAACTTTCTGTCTTTTAGGAGTCTAATTTTAGAAATCTTGGCCAATAGTTTTTTCTTTTTTCTGGGAGTGACATGAAATCAACAGAAGCCCACTGTAGTGAGAGGAAAGGCCAAATCTCGCTGCTAACATCTTTGAGCAGCACCATCATAAAAGGAAATGTCAATTGGAATGAATCATTTTGAGCCTAGCAGGTTGTCAGTATTTTGTTTGTTTATTTATTTATTTTAAGGGCAAAATGTTTTAGGAAGTTGTAATAGTTTAGCTCCAAGTATAATACTGGCAAAGAAATTGCGTTGTCATTTTCAATAACATTCAAATAATTGTAGAAATTGTAGAGGCTTAGTATTTTTTGGGACTAAAGTATATACTTGCTTCCCCAAACCTTTTTCTAAAATAAAATCTGTAGCCATTCAGTTGCAGTAATATATAGGGTTTTTTAAAAAAAAAGATATAATACTGGTTTGGGATTTTATATTTCAGTACCAAAGGAATACCTATGTGAAGTGCATTAAATATTTTGGTTATTTTAATTTTTTTGTTTACCTTCTCAATTTAGATTTGTGATTTTGGATTGGCCAGGGTGGAAGAATTAGATGAATCTCGCCACATGACTCAGGAAGTTGTCACTCAGTATTATCGAGCTCCAGAAATCCTGATGGGCAGCCGTCACTACAGCAATGCTATTGACATCTGGTCTGTAGGCTGCATTTTTGCAGAACTACTTGGACGAAGAATACTGTTTCAGGCACAGAGTCCAATTCAGCAGGTATAACTAATTTCTCATTTGAAAAGTCTTCAGGATAATACACTGTATACTTTTATTGAAATGTAATTTACATCTGTGTAACATTGCTTGAATTAAAAGTACTAATCCTAATTGGGAAATGTTTTTTGTCCTTGTACAGTTTAAGCACGTGCCATTTTCACGCAGCTCTCAAGGTTTTAAAGTTTAAAATGATATTCTAAAATAATACGTAACAATATTTTGTCTTAACTTCTCTGTCCCGACTAATACATCTAGTATATTGCCACTGTAGTGTTCCCCTGGGAGGAACATATTAAGCACACCATGCAGGAGTGGGATATGAATTTGGAATCGTAAAAATAAACCGTTGCTTATGAAAACAAGATTTCATTCTGACATCACAGAGGGGCTGCCGTTAATGTAAACATAATGTCCAGATAGATTTAATGACAATTTTAATACTACAGATTCAAGGGTAGAGGAATGTCAGGAAACCAGTAAGTAACCTTTGGTCTCTCCTGATCTTGCATATGTATGGTTTTAATACTCGTTAATTTTGGTTCCAAGTTGATAGAACAGAGAAGCGCCTCATTTATTTCTAGAATACCAGTAAGTTTTGTCTGTTTTGCTACTTTTAAGTATTTTTGGAAAGCCATGTAAAACCCTTCAGTGAAAAATGCTCCCCAGAAGTGCTAAGTATTTATAATGGCATGGTATAAGAAAAATGTGTTACATGTAGAATGTTTCTTTTCTGGGAAGTTCGTTTTATGAAATTGAGTAGATTGGATATAGTAGCTAAGGTTTAGTGTCTGTTCAAAACTGATTGGACTTGAACTTGTAATGCAAGTCTGTGCTCCGCAGAGATAATAAAGCAGAATGATATCAGAATTTACCAAGCAGTTAGCCCTTATCTTTTTAAAATATGGTATGTTGCATCAGCTTGAAAATAGTCAAGAAAAAAAGGCCATTTCTCACATATCTTAGTGTCTTAATGCAGTTTATTACCAGTCTTTATTTTTGGGGAATTTCTCATTCCTTTCAAGTTGCCAGGTAACAGCATGGGAGGCTTCTAATTGCAGTGTTGGCTTCTGTAATGTGAGCACCTGTTTTTAGGAACTGTCAAATGATTTCAGATTGGACACTGCACTGTTAGTGAACCGTCATTCCCTGTGTACCTTGCAGGAATTCAAAACGGTGATCTGAAAAAAATTGCTACTTATCCATATGCTGAGCTATTAAGCCTAGTTAAAAAGGGAAGATTATTGATAAGAGTGTTATGTTATGGGAAATACCTCTGTTGACTTGGGCCCAGATCCTCTATTGGGGCATAGCTCTATTGAAGCAAGTGAAATTACACTTTACACCAGCCGAGACTGACTAATCAGTTCTATGTTGCTAGTGTTGATTAGATTACTTATTCAAACTTCTGGCCAGGGTAAGGTTTTTTCTTTATACTTTCCATGTTTAAAAAGCTCAGGGTTTAGCCTTTTTCCTGTCTCATTTGCTGTTTGCATTTGTATGCACTTCTTGATTTCCACCTTTTCACACAGTACTCAATGGTTATACATTAGGATACTGTATAAGAGGGCAGGGTATCAGTGGAGTACATGCCTACTACCTAGCAAAAGTGGTATGTGTGCAAAGAGACACTTTTTTTTGTAGACTGGAACCTTTGCAGGACATTTTGGGATCTTTAAAGATCAGCAGATTCTTTGTGTAAGGAATCAGCACACTTGGTTTGTGTTCAGCATCGGAGTGAGTTGGCTTTATACGTTCCAGTCTATAATGAGAATAGGTTTACGCTCAAGGGAAAACTTTGCAGTTGCTCCATTAGCTCAAGTGCATAGTGGTCATAGGGGAACTCCTGGAACTTGGGCGTTAATCTCATCACTGTCTTCCAAGAATTTCTCTTTGGCATTTATCTATGACTTTTGCTATACGTGTGAGCATATGTGCACAAACTTCGGGAAATAAGAGTAACACCTTTTCTTTACAAGAGTAATAGTACAGGGGAGATTAAATAATTCTGGATGTAAACATAACAAGTCCAAGAAGAATTAATTTAGGAAAGACTGCATAAATTTAACACGCGTAGCCTAAATATCCAGTGATGTACATGTAATGATTTTGAATATAAAATAAAGTGATGTAAAACACGGTATGGTAAAGACACTTGTCATATTTTTGATTGTTTCCTTTAAATTTTCCTTCCGTGCCTGCTTGTTTTTACCTGTGACGTTTTAAGACTTTAAAACGGGGATTTGTACAAGTGTTTTGTACAAAGTTATTTTTGGAAACGCTTCCCTTTGTTTTATTGTAGGCACCAAAATATTTTATACTGATTACGTATGGCCCGTTTTATCTTTTGCTCTTTGTAGTGCATTGAAGCACAGTGTTGACTCAAACAAGAACAAACATTCTGCAGTATGCATATCGTGTCTTAAATGATGTTGTCCAAATGATACAAAACAGCAAGCTAAGTTTTTTTTAAAGTTACTTCGAAGCATGTCAATAAACCCATGTGAAATGCTTCCAAACCTGGTGTAATGAACACCTGATTCGTAGATATTAGGGTCAGAAGGGACCTCAGTATGTCATCGAGTCTGATTCCCCTTCCCTGGGCAGGAAAGAGTGCTGTGATCAGATGCCCCCAGCTGATGTTTGCTTTTTTTATTCCATTTTAAAACATTTGCATTGCAGTGCACTAAAAGTCTATGTTAGTATCACCTACATAATTTAGTAGAAGTAAAATTTAGGTTTGACAGCTTCTTGAGTTGATCTTTAAGCATCTGTTGGTCTAACCTCCACTGATAAGTATATATGTGTGTTATATATCTACAGTTGGATTTGATCACAGATCTTCTGGGAACACCATCACTGGAAGCAATGAGGACGGCTTGTGAAGGCGCCAAGGCACATATACTCAGGGGTCCTCATAAACAGGTATGAGTTCATACTAATTTGCAGGTCTGCTCCCCTGTTCAATGCTGTAATTTCATCAGTGTCCATAAATTTACAATATTTCCTCTGAACAGAAAACTTGCCATCTTGGCAGTAGTCAGGCCAACAAAAAAGCCAGATATACCTACAAGATATTAAGCCATTATTTTGCACTTTCTGTACAATGAAAGCATTAACTTAAATCTTTGTGGAATTACCTTACTAAGATAAAAAAGGTGTCTACAGTGTTAATAGGAAAAGACTAAAACATTACTTCTATTCAAGAAGTGAACAATAAACACCTCATCCCATCTGTTTCCGTAGCTCTTATTATCTCTACATTAACAAACAATTTGATGATCATTTTGAGCATTTCATACCAAGAAAAAGAGTTGGCACTAAGAGGGACTGCATGCAACAGGCAGTACTATATACCTTATTCAGATGGCCCGCACTAACCCATCCTTAGATTCTCATCAGTATATTTGCCCAACATGGGCCATGTGTTTTATAGTCCTGCTCAGTGTTGGCTGCTTTTAATCAACTTCATAGCTGGTTTTCATTGCTGAGCACATGCTGCTTTTGGCAGCAATTTAATGATGGACAGTGTATCTAGTGAGGTATCCTTGTATGTGAATGTAAGACAAGGGACCTTCCCTCCCCCCCCCATGCTAATTGGGTGAAAAAACCTTGTCTTGTATTCAAGTAAATATAAAAAATAATACTCCGTTTTAAGATGAAGCAGCAAAGTGATGGTTACTTTGAAGGAGGATGCATAAAAAAAAAAATCAGTTAAAATTCATAATGTAGTTCAGAAACTTCTCTATAGCTCTCTGTGTTGACAGGAGACAAAATAAATGCATCTTTTTCACCTATGTTACCTGGTTCACTGGAATCAGAATATTCCTGCAGTTGATCGACAGATGATAAAAAAGAAATCAAGCACATAAGTGCCACACGTCAAGCATTGGAAAGAATTCCTGCATGCACATTTGTATCTGCTTTTTCCTTTTCCTTGTAGTTTTGCTGAATTGCCTGCCTGCCACGATGAAAGCCACTGCAGAAATCAGTGCTGTATCTACATAATGATAAATTGGGCATTCCCACCACCTAACCATGTTCAGTAGACCAACTTTCCTTTACATGGTTGTGTAGCATTTTAATTGTATTTGCCATCGAAGCACTGTCAGCTGGATTTTTTCCATTTCTTTTAAAAAAGTCATTTAGTCTTAAAGCATTTTAGGAGGTGATATGTCACTCAGTGTATTTATTCTGACAGTGTTTGAAACAGGAAGGCTTTTCTCATGGATAGCTTCCTGTGATTCACCATATGTGCAAATATATGCTCAGCATTAGAAACAGACAAACAGTTTTATTTAAAAAGGTATATTAGGCTGGAAATAGACATTGCCAAATTAAGCAGATCAGTTGTGCTGCAATTTGTTGCAGTACAGTTTGTCTGCTTCAGTGGGCGAAATGCGTGACTCCCTTGTCCTGCCCTTGGTGGTGGGGAGGACAAGGGGCAATATAATCTCTATCTGGGTGAGTGGGGAAAGCCCTGCTTTCCCTGTTCAGCCAGATCCATCCCCCACAATTGCAGGAGCAAGTCTGCCTATGCAGGGAACTTCGACTTCCCCACTTACGGAGAGGCACCCCGAGATTACCTAGGGTGCCTCTTTGTAAGCTTGGAAAGCTGGGCAGGTGCTTGAGGGGCCCTCAAGCATCCAGAGCACCTGCCTGGGGTGGCTGGAGAGTGCTGCCCATACTCTACTGCCACAGAGCTAATGGATATCTGCCTCAATGGAGCATCAGAGTCTGTTGCTACCTTTTGTGCTATTGATTTTCTTTCTGATGCGGCATGAAAAAGAGTAACAGCATCTCTTTGCTCGCAATTGGTGATGTCATAAAATTTTTTATGGCAGCAGAAATGAGACATCCAGCAATGTCCACTTCTATCGGTCTTACAGTGCTGTTCCTCCTGCCTGCTTACTACGTTCACTTCTATGCCAGAATGCTTCTCTGTAGTTGTGTGATGTTTTATTTATATGAATATCTGCCAAGCTCTTATCCCAATGCTAATACTGTCCTTGGACAGGCCACTTAATATCTATGGTTTGCCACCTATATAATGGCCATAAAGACGGGAGTCATAAGGTTGTATAACATTTTAACAAGAATTACTGTTGGCCCCGGGCAGGCCGGGCTGTGCTGCTGCTGCTGCTGCTGCGGGGGCCAGAGCCAGGGCAGGCCAGGCTGCGCCACCTCCCTGTGTATACGCCACCGCAGGGAATACCTGAGTGCGGTGTATACATGGATTAATTTACAAAAATACAATTTTCTGCAGGTTATACGTGGGTGTGTCTTATACTTGTGGGTGGGCTATATGTGCAAAAATACGGTAAGTGATCTATACATGCCTAAAATGCTTGACAGCACCGAGTATAGCTTTGTTTGTACACTGAGCCTCATGAAGTTACCTGTAAGCAAAACACAAAAACACTTGTTTCACGTGTTGCCAATATTCCTTCCAAAAACTAACAAACAAACAAAAAGCTGTAAAAAAACCAAAAAAAACCAAAAAAAACCAAAACCCCCAACCCCCCCCCCCCCCACAAAAACCAGGGACCATCCTCAGGTGCTTTAAAACCAAAATGCCCTGTTTCTAAAGCCAAAAGAGAATACTCTGAGACTGTATTATACACACCCTATAAAGAAGTGACAGATTGTCTTCTGTAATTGTTGTTGAGCTCGTGACATGGTTTGTACATGAATCAAGTCAAGCATATGTAATACTTTGCAGCATCAGAGTCTTAATTAGCTTAAGGAATTTCAGGTATCTCTGGCATTTTAAAGAATGAGGAAGATGAGTTCCTTATGAGTAGGGATCCTGGTTTTCTCCGATTTAAAAACCCACAATTTTCAGTTAAAAACAAAAAAAGGAACCCCAAATCCAATTTTTCCCATGATTTAAATGAAATATCTCGTGTGTGTGTGTGTGTGTGTGTGTGTGTGTGTGTGTGTGTGTGTGTGTGTGTGTGTGTGTGTGTGTGTGTGTGTGTGTGTGTGTGTGTGAGTGTGTGTAAAATTGGGGATTTTTTTTTTTTTTTAAATGGGAGAAAGCCAGGGTCCCTGTTTATGAGTGCAGGTTTGTCACTTCAGGCAGACAAGGTTCTTTGGGTAAATCTAATATCTTTTATTAGACCGAGTCAGATAATTGGAAAAATTCTTCTTTGCAAGCTTTTGGGTATAAATACCCTTCGTCAGGCTGAGAAAGCATCTGCCGTTGCTGTGCGCTCTTCCTGGATGGAATGAATACTAAAGAAGCCAGAGGCTCATATGCATGCAAGACAGGCAGTCAGTGAAGATGTAAATTGAGGAGTCAGTGGGTGAGACGGCTGGGGGTACTGGGGGTGGGAAGGGGAATGAATGTAGCTGGTAAATAGTGGAGCGGTACCTGGGGAGTCGGATGTTAGGCAGGTTATAATGTGTCATACATCCAACGTCTCTATTTAGTCCACGATTTTTTGTATCCAGGAGGTTGGTGAAGTGAAGTTCGTAGGCTTGTCTATAGAAAGTGTTTTGTAAATTCCCTTTAAGGATTGGAACTGAGAGACTGGAGAGAGAGTGGTTGATTCGTGAGAAATGTGCCCTCACAGGTCATTGGGTATTCTTGTCTTTAATGAATTTCTCTTGTGCATTCATTCTGGTGCCTAGTTGTTGTTTGGTCTCTCCTACATATTAACCATCAACACATTTGGTGCGCTGGATGAAATAAATTACATTTCTAGAGGTGCAGCTGCAAGATCCAGGAATGCTGATGGTTCTGTTGTGGGGTGTAGTAATTGTGGGGGAGGTATAGATGTGTTGGCACGTTTGACGTTTCTTGTTATGGCACGGTCTGGATCAATTTGGTGTGTTTTGGGCCGTAGCAAGTTCGCTTCTGGTGATAAAGTTAACGAGGTTCAGTGCTTGTTTAAAGGCTAGGATGGGTTGTTCAGGGAAGATGTTTTTAAGAATTGGGTCATCTTCTAATACGGGTTGCAGTTATTTGAGGGAGGGTTGACATGTCATAACCAGTGGTATGCGATTCGTAGGAGTTTTCCTTCTATGCTGCAGCAATTCTTTGCATGGTATCTGGGTGGCTCTTTCATATGTGCAATCTGTCTCTCTGGAGGAGTGTCCTTGTTGAGTGAAAGCCTTTTTGAGATTTGTGAGGTGGCAACCCTGGGTGTTCTCAGTGCAAATTCAGTGGTATCAGAGGGCTTGGCTGTATATTACAGCTTTCTTGGTGTGTTTAGGGTGATTGCTGGTTCTGTGCAAATAGGTATGTTGGTGTATGGGTTTCCTGTATAACGTGGTCTGTATTTTCCCATTCTGGATACTGATCATCGTATCTAAAAATACGATGTTGGTGCTGGAGTTATTCAAGAAATAGTCGGATGGAGGAGTGATGATTGTTGAATTTCTGATGGAACTCGATCAGAGATTGCAGGTTTTCAGTCCAAATGATGAAGATATCGTCGATATATCATAAGTATAGCAAGGGTTTGATGGTGCGGTCCTTGAGTTCTTCCAGGTGGCGTATAAAAAGATTGGCATACTGTGGGGTCATTTTGGTGCTCATGATCACTTCAGACTGTTATAATAGGAGTTGCCTTTTTTCGGAGGTATGTGCTTAACTAGAAACATAATTTGAGACCAGAGGTACCTAGAAAGTTATATGCAGCAAAACCCATTTTAAGAGGGGAAAAATATGGTCCAGGAGACACTTGTGCATTAAGGAAATTTGTCTTCTTAAAAGATAGTATTGGACTAGATTAATAGGTCCAGACAGTAATGGAAACTAAATAAAATGTTATATGACCACTGTAGGATCTGAAGTTCTCTTGGCATGCTGTATTACAGGTTGATGCTACTTTTGTCTAGTTTTGGGTAGCAGATACTTAAAAGAGTGAATAGTAGTTTTCTATATCACAGCAGAAACTTAGTTTTAGAGCAACACACTGGACAGAGATTTACATGCGTTTTTTCTAAGTTTACGAAACATCTTTGTGATGCTAGCTTCTCATATATAATGTATAGTAGTGGGTTAAATATAAGGGTACATTTTAAACACTCTGCTAGCCAATGACGTTTGTCACAGATGCATTGTTATTCAGGTATTGGTAAGAGGCCTGAATTTGAGAGATGTGATGCCATAGCCAACAAATACTGTGCTCTAATTATTAAGGTCACATGCACAATTGAAATTCCTAAAGAGCCAAATTACTTCATATCTGAATAATGTAAATGGTGATTTACACAGTAATATCCTGGTTTGAATCCTCTCAGTGTCTTCAGTGGACTATTTTGTACATCAAATTTCATGCCTAGTGACAGTCATATTTTGACACTTTTATGTGGCGCCATCCATTTCAGACAGCAGGGTGAAATTTGAGCTGTGATCCTAAGTTTTACCCCCATCTTAAATACATGGCTATATGGTGCTACAGTTTGCTCTTGTAAAATTGTCTGTGCTCACATTTGGTGAGTTAACGTGTTTTCTAAGACAGACTGTGAAGTCAGATCCGTCAAACTCAATATTGAACACTGTATTTGCCGTTTTACACGTCTGTTAACACCAGTGTATCATGAAAGTAATACCTTTGCATAAATTAGCAAGCAGTGTAATTTTAAGATGGTTTTAATTAAATTTCTCCTTCAAGTGGTGCTCCAAAAAAAAAAAAAGCTGTTACAAAACAACCCTTGCGAATTTTTAGAAACCAGCTTGGAAAAAAAAAAGCTGCAGAAACGAGTGTTCAAAATGCATGTGGTTTTATCCTGAAACTTGTGAAAGAGGCTAGAATTCGTTTTCTTCACTATCAGATTAGACATTGTAGAATGGATGCATTTCAGTCCTCAGAATTCAAGTCTAATTATTAGATGCTAGGTTAGTTAACTTTTTTGAAGAAAACTTAGCTCCCCACCCCTAACCCCCCACAAAGCCCTTTCAAGGGAATAAGCCATTACTTAAGTGTTAATAAAACAACAGGTTTTTTTATGAGAAGTTCTCCAAACTAAGCCCTCTTGAACAGATGTGATCTTTGGCAACTTGAGCAGGGGAAAGGGGGGTGGGGGCTTATTGCATCTGGCAAGATTCTGCAAAGGTTATGATTTTAGCTATTGGTTTACAATTTCAGGTTTAAGTTTGAACTTGCGAACGCTGGTGCATTTGCTTTTTTTGAGCTAATAATAAATAGCTCAATGTTACCCATATCTTGATTTAGTCTTACTAGGACAGGAAAACAAGTAAACTGTTCTTGGAAGTTAGCAATTACTTTGTAACATATATGATTTTTAAACAGTAAAGTTGAGGAATAGAAGTATTTAATGGGGAAAGACTTAGATGCTCAATGCAATAACACACATTAATGGGTCAGCTTTTAGTTTTAAAACATGATAAACTTCTCTGATTCTTTTAGTCTGGAAAAGCCACAGATTGCACTAACACTAATCATCTTTTTCCATTTAAAAATGTTGAAACACTTGATTGCTAACCAGAACTATCTGACTGACAGCATTCTCAAAAGTCCCTTTTTTGTGCACCGAATATTGACGGCAGTAGTTGAAGCTTCCCTACAACACTCATTGTCAGCAACATGCCTCGATTCTGACCCCCCTACTTCTAGGAGTACTTGGCAAATTGAGGATATCATTTTCTTTTCACAGTTGGTCCTTGGGCTTTCCAGTAAGGAAAAAGGGTGTCAGTGATGGTTACAACTTATTCTTTTACTTAGGTTGGGTGAGTTTTGACTTTGTGACCAAAACCTTGGGGCAGTTCAGTATCACCAAATTATTTCTGCCTTTGAAACTCCTAGCACTCCATGACCCATCTGGTCACGGCTTTTCCTGGCACCTAGCAGTGCACTGATTGCAGAGCATCAAGTGGAGATAATCGGACCCAATGTGAGGGAGGAGAATAAATTGTACCTACAGTTGTGGAGAGAGAAATGTCCTTGTGGGTTGGAGGGGAGGGCGTACAATTCATTTTGAAGTAGTACAGTTCCCTTGTGTAAGGAAGGAACACGGATCTAGTTTTTTGTGGGGGGGGTTGTCGCAATGAATGGATGAAACGTGATACTAGTTGTGGTGGTAGGTGTTTCTTTGTGGATTGGATACCTGTTCACTAGCGAATGAATTGAGACCACCAAATACAATAGGGGAACACTTCAACACCAGGAGCATAGGCTTTATTTGATCTAATGCCTTCTGGTCTGGGAAGTACAGAACCTAGATTCAGTTACATTTTTGTGTAGGTTTAGAATAATTTGCGTGCATTTGATATGACACTATATGTTCACCTTTTACAGAAAGTTGTGGTTCTGCGACATTCAGCCTGTGCACATGCATCTTTGTATTTGCTGAAGAAGACAAGATTGTGACTCTCCTGTCAAGCATGACATTTGCAGTGGTGCATCAGTTTAAAAGTTGTTGCAGTTCTAATGCAGTCCTCTAAATGTTTCAGACAGACTATGGAGTCTGACCCTATCAGCTGCTCTTGTCCCGTAAATACAGTAGTTACCTCTCAATTGCTTAGTTATATGCTAGGAAGAGCATTTTAGTCATCTCAGTCAGCAGAATGGTATATTCCTCCCCAATCTCAATAGCAATTAATCATACACGTTAATGGAGCACTCTGTATAACTCTTCCTGTCCTTATGGCTCTTCCCAACACCTGCACTCACTAGGCCTCCTGTAATGAGGATGCTTTTCGAATTTGCTGGGGAAGCAAACAGATGTACAGGTATTTTTTTTCAGAAAGGGAGGAAAATGAGCGTGTGTGGAATTGGAGAAGAGCAAACTCCATAGCAGGAATTTTAGGCTGTGCATTGTTCTAAAGAAAATGCAGGGGTCTGGGTTTGCGTAAAAGGGTCAGTTCTGTTTTTACCCTTGGAAGTATCTTAATTCTTCTTTCAAAACCGTCATCTAAAAAAGTAAAATTTGCTACATGTGATGGGAGTTACTCTTCAAGCCGTCTTATAAGGACTGTATTAATTCCTAATAGTGGGGAGCGTGGAAATTAGGTCTTGAATATATCTGAATCCAGGTGAGGGCCTTCCTTCACCTTCAGACACTTCCTTAGCTAAATTATTTATACTGTTTTAGGAACATTATGGCAGAAGAGAATTGAAGCTGGTCTTCTTTGGATGAAAAATAATATAAATTGAGGGAGGAAATGAAAGTGTTCTAAAAAATCTTTTTCCGATTAAATGGTCTGGGATTAGGAACAACATGCATTAAAACAGAAAAGTTTTAAAGTTTGATTTTTTTAATTTATTTTTTTTAATTTTTTTTGAACAAAGTGTTATGGCTGTCTAAATGAAAGGACTGGGAAAATAGTTTATTGGGAGCCTGTTCCAGTGTGTCAGGTAAACAGTGAAGGTTTTCAAAGGAATGGTTACAAAACAAAATAATTCATGGTTTGCCAGTTACTGAGGTCAGAAAAATGGAGAGTGTAGAAAACAATAGCAGTAACCGACCTCTGACGGCATACGGTTATTCAAAATAAATGCGTAAAATTAATTGAAAAGCCGTTAGAAAAATATGCTCTCGAAGTCTGCACTGATGCCTACAATGTAGGTTTGGTTGTCACTAATATTGAGATTAATGACTTGAAGAACTCCTACAATAGATCATTACAGAGTAAATGAAAGCAGCGGTTCTTTCAGGCGGTTCCAGTGTTGTAAACTGGAGAGGACACTCAACAGTTTATAGACTGCACACGAACCATGGAAGTGCATTTATATCCATGAATTTATTCCAGGGACATTTTTGTCAGATAGTCTTCAGGAGGGAATTTTCTAACGTAGTTTTGGAACATGATCTTTGTGTCCTGGCCGGGCTACTGCAAAATGTGCGTTACGTGTAGCATTCAAGTATCTTAACCTCAAAATAATTGCCGGTGCTTGTTTTTGCACTAATTCAAATTGTGCTTGTTATGTTAAGGTACAAGCAAAAAAGATGTAAACCCTGCTAGAGATACTTAAGTGCCAGGTATCAGTGAATAAGATGGTATAAAACAATAGGCATCTTGAATTTTATAATTTGGGGCAGGGGAAGGGGGAACTATTAAGTGAAATGAATCATCGTTAAATTCTGTCCCTTAAAGTGAATGGGATTGTAGCAAGATAACTCAAAGGATTTGACTTAAATGCGAAACAGTGTAGTGTAGCAGCTAGAGCATTATTGGGCTCTGGAGCTTTGGGTTTTATTGATGGCTCTGCTGGTGACCTACAGCATTTATCTTTATCTGTAAAGTGAAACTAATGAGCCTGATCTCCTTTGCAAGGTTCTTTGAGAGATTCTGATGAAAAGCACAATATAAGAATGGGGTATTATTTAATTATTAAGGGAAAAGCCAGCTAAGGCTACCTCACTACTTCTAATCTTTGCGTGCAACTATACGGGATCAAAAGCGAAGCAGTTCTAGAATTGAATTACATGCATGCCAGCCCCTAAGGCCCCTGCCACATGTTCAGTTTAAGGTGCTTTGGGAACCGGTCACAAAGTGGGTGTCCATATTTTGTGTAATAACTCTGTGGCTTGTTTCTTATTTTATTGTACCATTAATTGCATGAAAGCATGGCCGGGTTACTGCTAAAGACACGATTAACTGGTTAATAATGCCTTAAGTGTAAAGTTTGCCAGGGACCTTTGTAATTTACAGGAATAACATGCAGACAAAAATGTACAGTCCCTAGAACATGGATGAAAGCATGGGCGTTACTCCAAAGTGCTCGAAGGATGTATCTGTCCAGCCTCCAGAACTAGCTTGGAAGCAGTGCTGAGAAATTAGCCCGCCCATTTACACCTGCTTGTCGTGCACCCAAATTCACAAATTAGGCAGTGCGCACAGCTCACGCATAGTCCCGAGCAACTTGAAATGACCTCAGCATCGTGCTCGGAGTTCTTTGCTTGTGTTGCTAAGCAAGTCACTTAAACCACCCTTTTCACAGATGGTTATTAGTTACGTGTTTGTCATTTTCCTGGGGTCCAACTTGAAAGCCTAGGGACTTATTTGAAGACTTGCTGAGCACTCACAGCTGCAACTGAAATCAGTAGGAGCTGTGCCTGCATTCACGAGTGTGGGGGTGTGCGCGCAGTGCTAAGTAATCTGAAAAGTCAAGCCTAAAGCACTCAAAATTAGTGATGTGCTTGATCTTATTCTTTTTGTGCCTAATTTCTGCAAACTGTCAATAATAGCACTACCCTACCACACAGGGATGTTGTGAAGAAAAAGGAATTTGTGAAGCACTTGGATACCGTAGTGGTGAGTGCCATAGAAAAGCCCAGGAGGATATGAATAATTCTGTCTTCAGAACAAGGTTTGAATAGTGTGCAGTAACTACAGCCTGTCGCCACAGATTAAGTAATGAGGATAAGACATAATATTGGAAAGCTGCTCATTAATTGAGCATAGTCCGTCCTGTGCAGTGAGGGGGTAGGAATCCTGTGGAAGAAATTGTGTGGTTGTGTAAAGAAAAAACTGTCTAGCAATGCATACGCATAAGGAGGGGCAGGGGACTAAGATGGTCCAAGACCATTTAAATCCTGGCATTTTCTAGTTCTTTAGCACTTTGCAAACTTAGACAGACTTTTAATGTAGTTTTGTAGGTACAGTACATAATGTTACAGTAGATAACCAGATGATAGATTAAAAAATGGCGTATAAATTCTTTATTTGGTAAATTTATTGGAAGAACCAGGACGTTATGGCCCCATTGAATAGTCAAGCATGTGTAGAAAAGTCCAGATCAGCTCATAAAAATCTGTCTGAAGTAGGCGTAATTGCAATAGTCAGAGTAAAACTTGAAAAAGTATTTTGCTGTTTGTTTCCAGTTTGCAACACAGTCAGCCAATCTGAGTGAAGCCGTGAATTACAAAGGCCAAATGAAAAATAATTAAAATAATGAAGAGTGCTGGCCTCACAGTTAGTAAACAAATAAAAATCTAGCTCTCCAGTCCAACCACACAATGTGTCGTTGATGTGCCAGCTCCTCAAACCTTTGTACTTTGCATTAAAATGTGGAGATGGAAAGTTAAACCTGTTTGTTGGGAAAAATACAGGCATCTGAAGCTTACTGAGGGTATTTGAAATGCACATGTAGCTTTTATCAGCAGCTCTTGTTTGTCATGCTTGACAAGTAAGCTGTTTTCTTTTATCTGTGCAAGCTGAAGAGTATGACAGTGG
Organism: Caiman crocodilus; assembly: GCA_030014935.1. NCBI lineage: Eukaryota > Metazoa > Chordata > Crocodylia > Alligatoridae > Caiman > Caiman crocodilus. Next base: position 10,971,422 of record JAGPOW010002118.1, on the reverse strand, counting down.
GTTAATGTGGGTTATGAGACTCATCTGACACCTTACAGTACAAAGATATAACAAAGGCCTTAGATAAGTTAGTAGATAAATGCTAACAGTGAAGAAAAACAAGACAAAATTGGGTTTAAAATGTGTGGTTTAAAAGAAGACTTTCCTACATTTCTGAAATAAGTTAAAACGGGAGTGTCTACATGCGCAAATGCTGCTGGATGGGTTTACTCCAGAGCTATTTACTCTGGAGTAAATCCACCCTGGGCAGGCATCTACATGTGTGCCCATTTGGGAGCAGATTTGCTGCTCCTACCCCCTCTGGCCCTGCACCAGCCCCCTGTAGCAGCCGGGGGGGGGCTCTACGCTCCACCTGGGTGCTAGCCCAGGGGCTTGCAGGGAGCACGTGGCCAAGAGACAGCTGTCTTATGGCAGAGGCTGGGAGATTGCTCCCTACTCCTGGGAGCTGCCTGCTGCTGGGGCAGGCTCTAGTGGCAGGGGGCTTGGAAAAAGCCCCTGGTCAGCCATCTAAATGTGCCTTACTGCTCAGTCATTACATGGCAGTTCATTTACTAGTTGCATTTGCAGATAGCAGATTAGCTGCTGAGTAGAGCAGATTATTGTGCAGTAAGGGTCTGCATGTGTAGATTCAGACCCTTACTACACAGTAATTTGCTCTACTGCTCGGTAAAGTGTCTCATGTAAACATGCCCAGTGTGAATATATTTGGCAGGAATTTTAGCCTGACTGGTTTTAAGAAACTTGGTTTTGTATTTTGTCTAACATCACATGTATTCTTAATGTTAATTTTAAAGTTGAAAATGAAAACAAAACCCTTTTGGTGAGTTTTAAATAACTGCATGTTTCCTTAACAATAGTTGTAAGGAAAGTTGAACTAGACTTCCACATAATTCAGAACTTTTCCTGAAACAAATCCATGAGACAGCAAGACATGATGGCCGAATATTTGTGTCTTGAGAAGCATATTGTGGCTCTAGTACTATACGGGTACTAGTCTACTAGTGTTTCTTTATTTCTAAATATGGGTTTTAGGCTTTTTATTATAATCCAGGGTGATTTTTCGCAGTCAAAAGGGACTACCTACACTAAGTTCTTTGTATTTCTTTCTTAAATATAGCTGTGTTTTCAGGTTTTTAAGGAAGAAGTGTTTATATGCACATACAGTTTCACTCAACATCATAAGAATGACTAAAAATGTGGCTAGTGGGAATGAAGAATGCCCCTGCCTTCATTTTGTTTTAAGATTAATGTATAGAAAATGAACCATGGATCTTAAACTACTGTCCCTTTTAGTCAATGATGTGTGTGCATTGTAGAATTTGTGTGTGACCCATAAAGTACAATATATAGGGAAAGCAGGAAGGAAATATTTTGGAACAATGGTTTTCAAATTTCCTAAACTCGCAGAACTCCTATCCTTATCCTAAATACTGACGCAGAGCCAGGCGACCCGGCCCGGCAGTGATGACACAGTACCGCCCATCCCGCTCTGCTGCTCCCCCGACCTCTCTGTGCAACCCCTGATGACCATCGCAGAACCCCAGCGTTCCTCAGCCTGGTTTGAAACCAATGCTTTAGAGCATTACAAAGCTTATCTGTTACTCTAATAAACCTTTCAGCAACTATTGCAGTGCTGGTCCACCAAGAACTGCCATTTCGCTAATAGCCGGTACAAAATGGCATTTCCAGAGCCCAAGATCTATGGAATGCAAAGTATAAGGCAGTACCTCTGATCCTGGGGCGTGCTAGCTGGTGGTAACTGGTAATTGTTAACTTGCAAATGATTACACCTGAATTAAATTTACATGTCGGGGAGGCTGGGAAAGGAGTATTGCAAGTGAGGGTATGTCTATATTGCAGTGTAGTATAGACACATCCAGGTGAGGTTTTAAACCAGTTAGCTCTGTTACCAATAGCAGTCTAGCCATAGCAACATGGGTCTCGGTGCAAGCTGCAAGACCCCATGTCTAAAGTCTTTAGGAAGGGAAGTTTACTGTTCATTCAGAGGCATAAAGCTTAGCAGCACCGATGATATTCTTGTTTGAGGTTCAGAGATGATGCATCTCCCTTTCAGTACAACTTATATTCTTAGTAATTGACGTAATGTGCATTATTTTACATTATTTAAGAGTGATCATGCATGACTGCCACTGATATTCTTTTCTCCCAATCTCTTTACAGCCATCCCTTCCTGTCCTATATACACTTTCCAGCCAAGCTACACATGAAGCAGTTCATCTCCTTTGTAGGATGTTGGTCTTTGATCCAGTAAGTATTTTTATTCTGCCTTTGAAATACAGTATTGTTTTAAATGTAGCAGTTATTTTAAATGGGTTAAAGATTACGGATAAAGGGCTCTTTTAAAACTTTTTTTCTATGCCACCATTTTATGGCCTTCTGTTCTGAAAAGGAGAAGAATGATCCTATGTCAGGCAAACACTAAATAATTAAAATCTCTCTCCTTCTCTCCTGCTCCCCCACCTCCCAACTCCTCCCCAAAATAGTCTTCTCGCTTTTTAAAGACAGTGGTTCATTTGAAAGCAAGAAACTGAAGCACCCAGGATTATATGTGAATTGTACAATTTTTGTCTGATGGCTTTTGATAGTAGAGCATTAGATTCTTCGATTCATTTCTAGTTGCTGCTGCTGTAAATGAACTGTGTAACATGACATTTCCTTTTGCATGTACACACTATCAAATGAGGGATTATTTCAGCATGTACCTGCTTTTCAAATTGGGATTAAATCTTTTGCTGCTGTGGACCTTAGCTTTTAGAGTTACTCTGTGAGG
>JAGPOW010002118.1:10948619-10959375 GCA_030014935.1 Caiman crocodilus | reverse complement strand
CTCTATTCTTCTGGCACCTATAACTGTCTGCACAAATATATCTTTTAAAATGCATGACGTTCCTGGATGGGTTCATGCTTGTTCACTATTTCTTAGAGCAATACAAAGACATTGGCCTCATTCGTTTGGCATATCTCCCAAGGGCCTTATGATTAATGTAATGCAAAATCTCAATACCATTCTAGCCCTCTTCCTTGAAGGTAACGGTTAGTACGATCGCTACTTGTGCAAAACTGAAAGCTGCCAGCATACAGTTAATCAGGTCTTAGGGCCCTTTAGGCTGTAACATTTTGGCTGACTTACCTACAAGACTTCTCAATACATACTACCAAAGAAGCCAGCATTGTTGAAACATGAAACAAATAACTTGTTTTAGATATAACTTAATGATTAGTTAGAGAGAGCCTGTTGATCAGCTAGGCAACCTGAACACAAAGTACTGCAAATAGTTTGGCCCAGGCTCTTTAAAAAAAAAAGGCAATCAAAGGCCCTTACAATGGCCAAGTCTGTTACATAGTACTTGTTTGCTTTAATTTTTCTAAACATTAGTTCTAAAAGGTGTCAGTTACATAAATTGTACCTTTTGGGGTAAAGCATCCGCACTTGAGAATAGGCTGGTAATCCAGGCCGACCTTGACAGGCTAAGAAATGGGCAGATAAAAACCTGATGACATTCAATACAAAAAAATGCAAGATCTCTTACTTTGGGAGAAGAGACCGGCATTAGGCTGGGCATTGCTATGCTTGCTAGCACCATGAATAAAAGGGACTTGGGGACCATAATCGACCACATGCATATGATTCACCAATGCAATGTCGCAGCTGGCAAAGCAAAAAAAACCTCTGCCTTGCATCCATAGGTGCTTCTCAAGCAAATCCCAGGATGTCATCACCTCCCGCTCTACTCGGCCTTGGCGAGGCCGCAGCTGGAGTGAGTACCGCATCCAACTCTGGGCTCCACAATTTCAAAAGGCTGTGGAAAAGCTTGAGAGAGTCCAGAGGAGAGCCACGCGTATAACTGGAGGACAAGAGAATAGGCCTTATGATGAGAGGCTGAGAGAGATGGGACTCTTCAGCCTGGAAAAGTGCAGGCTCAGGGGTGACCTAGTGGCTGCCTATAAGTACATCAGGATCTGGGGGAACGTCTGAGGGATGCCAAGGTCAAACAGTCACAAACGCCTCCAAGACCGTTTTAGGCTGGACATAAGTTTTCATGGATTTCATAGGCATTAGGGCCTGGAAGGGACCTCATGAGATCATGGGGACCAGACCCCTGCCATAGGCAAGAAGTCAGCTGGGATCGAGGGACCCCAGCAAGAAATAAATCCAAAGGAAAAATGCCTTTATTGCCCGAGCCCCCGAGGCCTGGAATAGACTGCCTCAAAAAAAAAAATGTAGGCCTAAAGCCTACAGAATAAAAGAAAAAAAGGAAGGGGTGTTTTCTTCATAACAAGTGTTTGGCTGCACCTAGCTCAGTGGTGCCCAGCTACAGCCCATGAGAGCCTCTGACTTAACAACAGGAAATTAAGGATGAGGTGAACAGGGTGTGATGGTGCTAACGGTACGGTACTTGTGCGGTACAGTTGCTCAAAGTCCTTTGAAAGTTAACAGCTAGGTAAACCGTGGTCTCCTGAAGTTAGCCTGCCTCTCAGTGTGGAAAACCAGAATAGCACCTGGTTGTGTCTTTAAAGGGTTAGTAGGTAGAGGTTATGCCGGGGTGCTGTTACCTGCGCACGTATAGAACACATTATACGCCGTATTTTCTACTCCGTTGCTACAACCTGGTTGCATGTTTTCCCTGGCTTGCTGGGTGCGGTGAGTACGGTTTCTTTGCTTACAATGACAACTTGACTTCAGGTGAATGTTTTGAATTTTGACTCATGTACATCTCCCCTATTTAAATACTTTTCTTCCAGGTGGGCTGCTACATTCCCTGTCTTTGCCAACCAACCGCAGGAAGAAGCGACTGAAAGACTTGCACTTATTTTTTTTGGTTCATTCCTTCTCACACACCACGAAAGCCACCGTTTCCACACGTGGAAGGACAGAGTCAGAGCTTCAGCAAAGGTGTAAGAATCAAGCCATAGTTAACTGTACTGTCTTCAAGTTGCAATTTGGATAGTTGCTTGTAAATCAAATGCTCATGAGCATGAAATCCTGGCTTTGACCTCATTGGGGGCCTGTTTTCAGTCCCTGGGAGCCAGATCCTCAGTGGATATAAAGCAGCATGGTTGTTCCAAAGCCAACATTAACACCAGCAGAGGACACGGCCCAGCATTACATTTTAGCTGAGGAAAGGTGTTTTTAAAAATGTAAAGGCCCATTAAAAATGAAGGGCTTTCTAATGGAAACACATCAGTTAACTAACATCAGAAGAGCACGTGCCAAACGTATCCGCGTATCCCATTTGCGCTGCTGGCGATACTGGAACATTCGGCGAAACTAAAACGATCTGTTCATTGCACAGCGGTTTTCCTAGTTTTACATTATGGTGTATTTGAGTCATAAAATATCTCGAGATCATTGAAATGTGTATTCTTCGACTTATCGTTTTATATAATACGGTTCCTGTCAGTGCTCTCCCTTCTCTCTTGGTGCCAGCCAGGTAAGCTTTCTGTTGAATAGTTTTGTTTGTTATCTCGATAACGGAAGAATGGTACAATTGCTGCACAATAAATCAAAAATATATATTACTGTACCTGGATCTTTTACTATAGTAGCTTCCCATTCAGAAGTGAAATAACTTGTGCTCTGTGATGTTACTCAACTCTATTAATAAGTTTTTAAGTGTATGGTGAGAAAAGAACAAAGCCGGCAAAACCTCGGAAGTGTCTCGGGTACCAGTGCTGACATTTGTTCATTCACCTCCAAGAACCAAGTTATTTAAAGCAGTCTCGAAGATTTCGACCCAGCACCTGCTTTGCAAAATACATAAATCCTTCTGCAGAAAGAAGTTCATCGGGGGTACAGCAAAAGGTGTGCGGCTTGTTAGCGATTTAGACTCAGCCAGGAGGGCTAACAAATAATAAGAATGCGATCATGAGTAGTTGCATGCTAAAACTTAATAGCATCTTCTCAAAACCACTGCCAGTTCTGCTTCTAACCCAAAATATATAGAGAAAATTGTTTTTCCAAACTTAGCTCTTCAACCTAGTAAAACCTGCGTTGCACTGCTGGAGGATGGTGTGCGTACAGCCAGTGGGACCTTTGAATACCAACTCAAAACAGTGGGTCCCCCCCCCCCTTATCCAGTATTTTGGGGTCTTGCACAATAGCTCAAAGTGCAAGTAAAGTGAAGTATGTGTACGGCAGTCTAAATGTTTCTATTGGTAAGATGACTGGCCCTTTAAATGGTGAGCCAAGTGGAGGCGACCCGGCCTGCGGTACAGCCAATGCAAGGAGGAGGAAGATGGGATGTTGCAGGAGGGCAGCTGCTCCTCCCACTGCTGCTGCAAGGAGGACATGGCTGCTGCAACTCGCTTCTTGGAGTGGGTTTTTGCCCTGTATTTTCTCAGCCATATCCCCATCACTTTGCTGATAGACCTGCAAATTCTTCTGCCTGCGAGTGGCGTCTACCCGCAGACGGTAAGCAGCTGATGCCGAGGGCCTCTCGATGCAGCTCGCTGTGTGTGCAGCACCGGGCGAGATCTATGGGGATGGGCAGAGAGGAGGGACTTGAAACAGAAGTCGTTCTGCGCCCGGGTTTGAACCACAGTAACTTGGACTAGACTTTAGCTTAATCCACCTGATCTTGTGGCATCCTTAGGACAAATTTCAGCTCCCGTTCCCTGTGCCGTGACGTTTCGTCGTCTGTTTGTTCACCGAGTGAATGCTGTAACAGCACTGGAGCTCACGTGGCACTAGGTCCGCAGAGCGGCGTTGGGATTAGCCGTGTCGGAGCAGTGTTGTAGCGGCGGTGGTCCAGGGAGCCCGGAACGGGCAAGGGTTTTGTGGGTGATGCCTCTTTATTGTGGGCCAACTGCATGGTTAGGAAAACCTGAGACAAGCTGTTGAATGGAGTGCACTCCACTGGGTTTCAGGTTTATTCATGTACACTCATCGGCTGGATAACAAACTCATTAAAAGGAGGAATCTATGTACATTTATTTCTTCTGCTGTTTGAAAGGATGTCGCCAGTTTAAAACTGGAAACACCCGCGACACTTCTCTTGCTTTTGCTACCTTCATAATAGCGTAGTCAGTTATTACCAAAAGTTGTTCTATCCTGGAAGTACTTGAACACCCGGGTCACACAATATCATTTCTGGACATGTTATACTAAGTGTCTTAAAAGGCTAATGTGGTATGTCAAAGACGTGGGAAGCAGGATAGCAGGAGACCCTAACTGCCGCTTGCTTAATGCGAGTTTTAATTTCTGTTGAATAACTTGCAGCAAGTGTGCCATGGGGAGACAAAGCGGGCTGCTATATATTAGAGCCAGTCACATTGTGTATGAACAACCAAAGTATAATATGTCTATTGATTTGAACCCTTCCTCCCCCCCCCCCAAAAAAAACCCCATTGTTATAGTGGTTTGATCAGTAGCGTGGAGTACAATGCATGCGATCAGTAATCTGTCATGAGTTTAGATGGACCTCCCTTCATTAGCGTAATCTATTGGACGTGTTCTGTTATGTGGGTGTGAGGAGCTGTAGCTTACACTTAATGACTTCATTTTGGCCTTCTTTCCAGCTAGCAGGATTACTCGATTATCACGTCCATATTTAATATTTAGCTAGCACATCTAAATGGACTTTGAGCTCAAAGCCATGTTGGAATTTACTTTTCTGGCATTCAGACCAATTTATCTCGTTAGCTGACGGTGCAAAACATCACCGGTCAGATATGACGAGTACTTTGGCGCCTGACGCTACAGTTAGAGGCCTAAAGGAATTTGCAAGAGGAATCTGGTGTCTAGTGGAGTTAGACGCCAAACTCTTCCTGACTTAATGGCACCTGCTAAGTCTTGTGAAGCTCTCTGTATCTAAAAATGCCTAAATACTGGTGCATTTCTGATCCACTTTGGCCATACAGAGCAAGGTCAGGAATAAAAATGTCCTGTCTCTGTCTGCTAAACCTGCCTTGTTCTGCAGGTGAAAGACGACCGATCAGGAGCAGTCCGTGGCTGTTGACTTTGGAGAGGCTCTCCTTAAGGTGGTCTTGATAATCTCACAAAGAGAGAAAAAGTGCTGCTGAATTCACTGTGCGTTTTAAAGGAGTGCACTCCCCATGTTTAGGAACTTAACACCTGTTAATACTGGCAGTTGAACAAGTGAAGATTTACATGCAAAGATGAAACTGTGTTGCTGAAAGCGTTAGCTATAAAAGTTTTAACGCGCTGTTTTGTGTTTGCTTTAAGCTGACGGATCTGTCAAATTGGTATATGGGAAGCTTTAAAGATCCCCTGATGCTGGAGTCTCCTGCATGGTTTAGGACATTTGTTTATTGTGAAGCCTTCCTCCAGTTGCCTTTCTTTCCCTTTGCAGCATATGCATTCTTCAAAGGTTGGTATACAAAGAATGGAAGAACAATATTTTGCATACCGTTTTCTTTTAAAAATGTGACTGTATGGTACAGAGAGGCTTTGACTTGAGCCATTATAAATATGTATTGTGGGCTCCTACTTCAATAAAAGATTTCCTAACTACGCAGTGCAGACTAAGAAACAAATTGACTTAATATGCAGAGATACATACCTCCCTTTTGCTTTTCCAGCATGGGACAATAGATCTCATTTTCATTTCAAAGCTCTTTATTGTCAATGGAAATCCTAGATTTCTATGTAATGGTCAGTGAGGAGAGACCCGAGATGTCTATGACCGTCTGTTAACTTTTCAAGTTAACAAATTCATTTTCTTCACCTGTAAATTGGGGATGGAGGATACACGCCATCAGTGCAGGGTTTCTCATGGTTGCTTAGCCTAGTGCGTAGAGAGTGCGAGTGAGCTGTAAAGTCAAGTGAGTACATGTCGATATTGGGAAACGGTTAGTCCGCTTGCTCTGATGAAATCTCAGGACTCCTTTGTGCATTCTTTCTAACCACCCGCTGAGGCAGGTATCGTTTGGGTCTGTGGTGTTAGTCTTCCACTTTAAAAAACCCCCTCAAGATTCAGTTTTTCACTAGATCTGGTATTCATTGCAACTGGGATTCATGCTGTTCTGGATTACAGATTTGTTTGTTGAAAAGTTATTGACTTACTGCCCTTTTGTTTGAAAAAAAAATATATTAATATGCATCACTTCTATCTCTAATACAGGTGGGTGTAAATGGATACGGACGCCTGCAATTATCTACTCCACTCATGTAGCTACAACTCTGTTGCCTTGCCTTGCCCACATCCTCTTTCATGACTTCTCAGAATCGAAGCAGCCGGGTCCTCAGACCCAGCAGGAGCGTCTCGCCCTCGTGTCTGTATACAGCCCCTATTTGCTGATCCCACTCCTGGTTCTGTTTACCATGCTATACAGCCCCCAATACAACCAGGTGGAGAAAAAGAAAAAGAAATAAAGAGAGTAGATTGAAACAACCATAGTTGTCTGGTTTTTAGCCTTTTCAATGCAGCGGGAAGAGTGCCCACCTAACAAGTCTGTCTACCGCGCAGGTTTTTCTGTAAAATCCCTGAAGTGGGATTATTCGATGTTTCAGGCATAGAAATGCGTAGAAGTCACTGACTTAGCATCCCATTGGGCATCTCAGGGGAATGACCTGAAGTAACAGGCAGACTTCTGGGAGGTGGCATTTGAAGTAATGCTGTGATTTAGACTTTGAAGCTGCAGCAAACAGCATTTGGTCTCTTTTGGCCTATTCTAAATCTCTAAAGGAAAATGTGAAATGCATGCAGTGAGAAGACTGTTCAGTCATTGCAAGTGTGTTAGTATACAGGCTCCTGTGTAGTGGTGGAGCCCATTTATAGTTAACACCAGTTCTCAGTTCTGGTTTGGTGTTTGAGAGAGCTGCTAATCACAAACTGCTCCCCCCACACCCCCTGCAAAAAAAAAAAGCCTTAGGTGGTAATTGATTCTCTTCAGATTGCACCACACAAGTTAAGAATTAAAGCCTTTTTTACTATAGCCCCCAGGAAACTGTTAGATGTGGCACTCCAGTGAGCTAGATAAACGAGTCTAAGGAAGACAATGTTTTAAAATTCCAAATCTACAAATTAGATGAACTGTAGCAGCTGATTCTGACACCCAGAGGCGATATAAAAACGAAGAAAGCAATGCCTAAAAACAATAATTTATTTTTCTGATTTATCTGAAAGTACCGTACATTTCAAAAGGTAAGGGAGTCGCATAGCAGCAGCAGTATTTATTTGAATTCAAACTACTGACCATACCAAACTTTTTAAAAAGTAGCGAAAGGCTAGAAATGGTCTTGTTTACATCTGAGGAAAAACCTTTCTTATTGCCATTTTAGTTTGAGTTCATATAGAATTAAAAAAAGCTTGTTCCTTTGTACAAACCATTTTGCTCATTCATACACAGTGCAAAACTGCATATTTTTGGAATTATTAGTATACTGGCATGGTAAAGTTTTCCACGGTCATTGCTGTTTGGTCTCCAAATCCTTTATTTCTGAAAAATGAACTGGTCGATGAATTCATTCTGGTCAGCTTCTATTTTACATAGGGTCTCGTACTCTACTCGATATCTGAAAGAGAGAGAGAGGTTAAAATGTTGCTTGTATTCCCCCCCTGTGATTTAAGTGACTAAGTTCCATTTCCAAGAGTGACTTAAGCCTTTTGGGGTAGAGGGAAACCAGTATGCTTTAGGCTCCTACGTCACTCAGAAAACAGAATTTAGCTATCTAAATGACTTAGGCCTTGCACCACTGAGAAGATCAATGCTGAATTACCTTTAAAAAAAAGTGAGCAAACCAAACGCTGAGGACAGTTTTGCTAGCCTGCCCTCAGCTGGCCACCAGTTTGTCAGGAATGCAAGACCTGGCTTCGGTTTAGCCCCACTGGCCAAATTGCTGAAGATGGACTGAACAACTAGAATCCAAAGCTCCCTTGTAGACAGGCGTGCACGTGTTAAGACTAAGCATTTAACTTGCACACTCACAGCAGAATTCACAAACTGAATAAATCACGTTTGTTACAGTATTATCTTTCAAAAGATCAAATCAGACTTCCAGAGAAAGCTCTCAATCTTGGCTTCATGTACGCACAAACTTACCTTTCCAATTGCATTTTCTTCTCAGTTATTAAAGCCTGAAGCTGCTGTTGCTGTGCTTCCCTTTGCTTAGCTATAGACTTTAGCAAATTTCGGGCACCAATTGCCTATAGAAACAAGATTGCTTTTTAGCAAAGGAATTTTATCATTAATGTTTTGCTACTGTCATTTCCAGCTGGGCAATTTTCAGGTCCTTTTAAAACAGTTGGGCACCGAGAAGAGTAACATCTTCATAGGATTTCCTCTTCAAACCTAAGATTTGTCACAATAACTGACCCACACATAGTATATGGCAGAGCAAGATAAATGCTAAGAGCGTTTGTGGTACAGACAGAGTCCCTACAAATCTATCATCTTTGTAGCTGTGAAACATCATGCACAATGTGCACTTCTGTGGATCAGAGGCTTGCTGGTTTTGCACAGGCATTAGTGGACTGGTAGTGGCATCCTACCAAGTTAGGTAATAACACCGCTTTCCTGTCAGGGGAAGCTAACACTACCGTTACTGGTAATTTGGCCAAGCCACAGAGAGGCCAGTGGCAAAGCCTTGTCTAGAAATATTACAGGATCATTGATAACTGGTACAAGGAAAGGACAGATAAGCAGAGAGATGACCGCTAATTCCGATTTGCCCCCCACCAATCAAGATGACAGTATATTTGCTTGTTTATCATACTAAATATTTCTAAATTAACCTAGAAAATGTACAGATTGGTGACGTGTCTATCTATGTATACATCAACAATGGAGTTCACAAAAGGAGCTATCATTAGTGTGTATGTAAATGCTTTTTTCTCTAATCGACCTCTTCCTTCTGCCAACTCCCTTCAGTGACGATGCTCTCCCTGGTGACACTTTCTGAATGATGCCGCACGTACAAAATTGGGGTCCTTTGGAACAAATTAGCCGAAGAAAGAAACTGATTAGAAAGCCTGTTTATCTGCACGTGTGCCAACAACCAGTAGAGGAGCGATAATGCAAATACAAGAGCGATGTGACACTATAAAACGAGCTTGATAAAGGGGAGACCTGGCTGTCACTGCAGAGATCCCGCACGCACCACCATCTGCAACTGTCTGTTTCGGATGGATTGCTACAGATTGCTTTGAATGTGAAATAAGAGGGGGCGGTCTTTACTTGCACAGGATAGCATTAGATAATAATTGCACAGTACCTTCATCTTCTCGCTTTCAGCTGCTTTTGCTAGTTGATCAACAAGTTCAATTAAGCTACCCACTATTTTCTGAAACTCTGCAATTTCTGGGGAGGGGAAAAAAAAAGAGAAATTGTTGTTATATCAAGTGCATCCATCAAAGTGATACCAATGTTGTAGCCTGATAGACTTTGAGTGCTTTGTTTTTTAAACTGGGATTACTTTGTGCTTGACAGAAACAATGCACACACATTGCATCAGGAACAGGACTGTTCTGTCATTCTTCTTGTTACTAAAATCGGGTGCTCTTTCTACTATGATGCATGCTTCTGTGTTCTGACTTGTTTTACCTCTGGATTTAAATAAAGCCCTTCCTTGGCTGCTTTAGCAAGGGAAGTGTCCTAACATACAATATCACAATAAAGCCCTGCGGGAAAATAACCCTTTCAGAAGACAAAGCTGGGCTTCCACCTACAAAAAACCATTCCTTTTCCTTGCGCGAGACCAGACGCATTTGCTGTATGTGCCGTGAGCGGGAAATGTCACAATAAATAATACTTCATGGGAACTTTGCCTTGATTTAGCCTTTAACCGAAAGCAACTGAGCCGTCAGGATTTGCAACGGGAAGTCGCCTTACACAGGTGTATGCATGCCATTCACGCGGCTGCGGTAACAAACGGAAAGCAATGCTATCTGCAGCCAAGCCATTCCCTGCACTAATGAATTCACTTCAGAAAACATCTCCGTAAATAATAGGTCAAATATTGCTGGGGGGATGGGGGGAAGGGGAAGTCGACATCGACCTCTTCTATCTATGCTAGCCGGGAGCTCGGCGAGGAGAAGCTCAGGCCGACGTCAGGTTGCCTTTCTGGGTTTCCCTCGCTTTACGCGGGTTGCGTTTGTGCAAATTTGCTCTTAGGCAACAACCCTTTTTATACCAAAAATTAATTATATGCAAGGTAAGTTCACTCTGCAGTGGAAGCCCGCAGTCCCCTGCTTTGTGCAGTGCATTGTGGGAGTGACAACATGGGCAGAGGAAGAAGAAATTATTTGGGGCGGGTTAAGGTGGCCGGCGGCTCCCCAGGGGCTGTGAGCCACGAAGCTGCCCCGGGAGGACCGCGATGCCACGTCGCTAGTCGAGGTGCTCGTTACATCGTAAAGCGGGCTCCCTTGATGCAAATTCGAGTCGCGCGCCGCTTTCCAGGAACGCGCGGACCGCCGCAAGCGAGGAAAGCCTCAACTCGGTGCTTGTGAGGCACGAATTCGAGTTGCAGACGTTTTCCAGCGACGGGCGTCCCGCGTCGAGCGCCGCACACGCGACCCGTCTTGGCTTGCGAGGCACGTGTACACGGCACGAATCTGAGTCACGCACCGCTTTCCGGCAACGCGCGTACCGCATCGAGGGAAACCCGCGCGCACAACTCGTCC
>JAGPOW010002118.1:10912418-10937453 GCA_030014935.1 Caiman crocodilus | reverse complement strand
AAATCCAGAGCAAGTCTCCTGACCCCTGTAGTAACTACTGGTTTACATGGGTGTGAGCAGAAAGAAGCTCATATTTTGCACTTCAGTTTCAGAAATTAAATTTCCCAACAGAGGAATGTGTTAGACTGTGGAATAACTTTGTAAACTCAGAGACAGATGATCGGGTGGTAAGGACATCCAAGTTTAGGCTGGTGAAAGTACTAGTAGAAGGTATTAAAAATAGTCTTTACCCAGGGGAATAGGACCAGATTTTCAAATGAAGGCTAAGACAACAGTATAGAGGCACCTTCCATACTATTCCACCTGGTTCAAGAAATATGTGGGTTCTCTCCCTTAGGTTGAGTTCCCTGAAGCACGTATCTATGAGGAGACACTAAATGTCTTGCTTTTTGAAACTCCACGAGTTCCCGATAACTCTCTGTTGGAGGCAACGAGCCGGAGCCGAAGCCAAGCCTCTCATAGCGAGGACGACGACGGCTTTGAACTGCGAGACCGAGTCCGTCGCATACACGTCAAGAGATACAGCACCTACGATGACCGGCAGCTTGGCCACTAGGATATCGGCTGAGGAGAAAGGGTTTGCTTTGTGTGCTTGTTTGTAGAGCATAAAGACTGGATGTTTTTGCGTGAGAAGTTTGACTGAGAAGCAGGGTGTGAACTGTTGGACTCGCTGGTTGAGAAGCAATTTAGCATCTTTGCACACACATTCAAAGCAACACTGAAGGCCAGAGGATTCAAGAGTCACTGATGTGTCCGTTGCGTACCACACAGTGTAAACAGAGCAACATTCACTGTGTTGCGCAAGGGATGGGCCCCCCGGACCCTGTCTCTTCTGGCAGCTACCAGTCACCTTTTTGTGAGAAGCTACAAATTTTTCCTCAAGATGGTGATGCTGTTTGCAAACTTTTCTTTTCCCAGAGCCTTCTGTTACAGTTCTGTACCATGAATATGTAGGATAGGAAAGAGACTGGAGGTGGGGGGAGTTGAACACTAGCTCCTTTTCCAGACACTATGCTCTCCAGACCTCATTATCTTCTTGTGAAGCAAGCAGTTGGACTCCCAGGGCTATATGCAGAATGTTTCTGTATTAAGATCACTTTTGAGCCTTAAATTCCTTGTCCTGTCTCACTATAAGCCAAGATCTTGAGGGAAAGCTAGAGTCAAGCTAGCAAATGATCCCTTTGTGGAAAAAGGGAGGAACTTGGAGAACTCAGTAAAATAAACATGAAATGATCTGATAAAAGGGGTGGGGGGTGGGAATGGGTGTGGTAAAGTTTACAAGAAAGGGAGACTTAAGGTGGGATCAACTTCCTGTTGGCCTGGAATATGTGTAGATGAACCCTGAATACACAGATCATGGGAATTTGGGGAATCACTCCATAATTAGTTGCTGCCTCTTTCTTCTTCCTTAAACCAGTGTTAGGATGCGTTTCTTAAGTTGTGTGTGGGGAGAACAGGGTGATTGAGGCAAACTTAAATACTCCTCACTGGCTAATGGTGAAGTATAGACCAAAGGGAGCTTCCTAGTGCTCAATAAGGCTGGCACGCAGGGGGTAGTGCCTGTGTTTCTATTCTAATGTCCCTCGAAGGCAAGGAAATGGGAGTGGGGGAATGAGACTAGCCACTGAAGCTTGGGTGCTATAGGGTGAAACAAGACCAAAAGGCTCAGCCCAAGGGAAGACTCCTTTTACTGAATTTTAAACAATGTCTATAGCTGAGAATTGGTGGAACTCCTGATCAGAAAATGTTGGTGAGTCAAATAGCTGTTTTTCAACATATTTGAAAGGGGAAAGATTTCAAGCGTGTACTCCAGAATGTGGCTTCTTCCTTTACTGAGTTGACATGATAGCTGTGTGAGCAAAGAGTTTTTAAGAGTGGAGATGTGATTATCCAGTGAGAGATGATTATGCTCAAGACTGGGTGAAAGCTTAAGGGCTTGACTTTTTCTTAAGCTTTATTGGCCACTTGCCTCAGTCCTCTTGTTGGAGGGCTCCCTCGAGTGCTGCAGGTTTGATTGTATGCTATGCACAATTAGCCACGTGCCCTGTAATCAGGGTTGTTTCAGTGCAGGTCAGTTATTTGTTTGGCAGACAGGAAAAATTGTTACCTGTCTAGACTTGTTTTTTCGTGTGTGCCCTGAGATGCTGGCTGATAGTATTTTTCCTAGGCTGACCTTCTTATGCTGAGAATTTTTTCCCTGTTCATTTTTCGGGGAAAAATGCACAGTCTTTGCACATTGCAAAGGAGAGGGCCTTATAAGCATAGACCACTGATTTACCCGGTGATGGGCTTCAGCCCCTCTACACATCCAATTCCTTTTGATTCTTCCACTAAAGACTATGAGTTATGGAGTTAGATGAATCCTTTCTCACATCATCTTAACTTAATCACATACGACAAGCTATCAGCTGAACTGGAGAACTTGGAGTTAGTATGTCACCAGTGGGAGTAAATCACTGTGCTCAGTGATGTAGTTTCACTGGTGCTAATTAAGCACAGAAAAGCATGCTGGAACTTGCACCAGCTTGGGTAACACAGTCTTACCTCTTGTAAGGGGCAAACCCCTGTCTGCCCTAGGGTTAGCACTAGTTCAGGTACACTGACTGCTAGCCACCTGGCCTGCGCAGGGTCTTGTGAGTGGCAAGTTTTGCCAGATTGAAAGATCCTTATTCAAGTAACTTATTCAAGTCATGTTTTAGGATTTGGCCCTTTGTAACTGCTCAGAGTGACTGACACTTACCTGAAAGGGAAAAGTAAGATTTATTTCACAGGTTTTATAAAATATGAGAGGGTTTACATTGACTTCAGAGTGAGAATGCCGAGAATAAATGAGGTTCTGAGACTAAATTAGTATCCAAATGTAATGAGACCCTTTAAAACCCAACTTATTCAGCACATTTAGTGTTCTTTCTAAAGACAAAGCCCAATCGAGAGCAGTCTGGTTAGACAAGAGATTTTGAGTACTGTAATCATGTAAAGATTTATTTTTCTTACAAGTTCATTAAATAGTACATGACTGTTTTTAAAATTATAGCACATTCAAGATAGTGTCTAGAATGATTTTATTTCCCTAGATGTATTCAGTATGCACATTGAGGAAGACAGCTAATTGCTTTAACTATTAATTTGAAAATGAAATGTATCAATTTCTGACGGGGACACTTCATCCATTTGGGTAACAAGTTGAGTCTACCTACGAGAGAGCAGCTGTTCAACACCACCAGCGGGGCCTGTTGAGCAGTCACAAGTTGGGTTTCTAGAGTCATTCACTTTTTTTTTCTTTAAATCTGTTAGACTTCCAGCTCTGGGTCACCAGTTCAGATCCACTAAATAGGCAGCCTGGTTCATGGGTCTCAGTTTAGTTCCCAGTAGCTAGGGTTCTGTGTTATAAATGCCTCCATCACAATTGGGCACAAATGGCTTCTTTTACCCTCTAACAGTGATCTTTTCATATTGGCTGTGAAGGAGTAGGGGTGGGCAATGAGGAAGTGCGGTATGCGACTGCCCGTACTGTATCTGAATTTCTGCGGTCCTCGGGACCGTCAGGTTAGCGTTTCTTTCATCACTGCTAAATCATTTGCAAATTTTAAAAGCAAAACTTGGTGGGATTGTTGTCACTGTAATGCACCTGCCTTTTTATGAAAGGACTTCTTAAACACTAATTACAAATAACCCACTTTCCATGAAGTCTGTTTACCAGCTGGTTTTGATAATCACAGCAGTGAAAAAATAATGCAGAGACTTGTTTGGACTAATGCTTTGGAGGTTTTTTGAATTGTCCAGCTGGTTACTTAAAGTAATTTCTCTGCCTCACCCCTGTATTTTATAATTTCTGAAGTGTGATTCTGCAAGTCGGGACCTAGGATGGTTAATTCCCTTTTTTCTGGAGAAGTAATAATCTTGTTGATTGTATTTATGGTATATTGCAAGTATTATAAGCTCTTTAAAACAGTTCCCAATAGAGGCTATGGTCGTGGGTATAGGATTTGTTTCTTTGCTGCACAGAGTAGATGCAGTTTGCTTTTGTACTTCTAACATCGACTCACTTTTATACTATAGAAGCTCCCTTTGTAAAAAATATTTTCACACAGCCCTCTCCTCCCCCCCCTTTTTTTTTTTTTTTGAGACATGACTAATCAGTTCAAATTACCACTGTACGTGTTGGAGAAAAGATTGGACTGGCCTAATGAATGCTAAAGACTGTTTTGCAAGGCTGTGCTAACACGCAGTTATTCTCAGAAGAATTCTATTCCCTTAATATACCTATTCCCTGAGTTTCTTTAAGTCAAATCTGCGTGTCGATCCCTGGGTTCTCACTCTCACCAGCCTATTGGGTTTTAGAACTAGTGCCTTTAAAAGAAAGCGAGGTAGATTCTGTACACCAAGGTTTCTGAAATGCAGTTGTCAGTTAAGCTCAAAATGGTGAATCATGGTAAGAGGCAGATCTCCAAATCCTACAGTGAATTTTCAAGGTTGGCAATTAGAAGGTTCATCTTGTAACTTGTAAACTGAGCTAATATGTCACAAAGATAAGGCGTGCTTTTTGGAAGTGTTTTGGATGTTGTTTTCAAAGCTACTGAGAAATGTCTTGGTACTGGATAAGGAGAAGTTTTCAAAACTGTTTAAGGGATCTAGAGGCCAAATCTTACTAGAAGTCAGTAAAAACTGTTCTCCTAAGCAGCTAAGGATTTTTTTTTTCATTTGAAAATAGGCACCAAAATGCTTATCTGAATTATTTGATGAGATTATCTAATAACAATACTCTTTCTCCCTCCCTCCCAAATTACGTAGTACTGTCTGCTTATTCAGGAACAAAAAACACTCTCATCATTAACACCTGATTGGGTTGGAATCGCATGTGGCCACTTCCAATCTGGAAGGTAGGTTGTCTTAAATGTGTAAGCCTTAACCCGAGAAACACCCAAGTCTGGTCTAAACAAGTGATGTTCCAATCATGGGTACAGTACTGTAGGTCTTCCCTCCATGTTCTTGCCCCTGTGCCTCATGCTCTTCAGAGCATACTTAAGAGGCACTAGTTAAAATGCCTGTGGGTAGCTTTTGCTTAATGCTCCCATTGTTACAGCTACTGGTGCTACTGGAATTCTTGGTTAGATGTCCTGCTAACAAAAGTATGTGCCTCATACTAACAAAGACCTTCACAATGGCAAGAGATGATAATATTAGGTAAGACTGCTATATCCCTGTGTTTTATAGAGCCCCTAGAATGTACTAAGCTATTTTTTACTGGCTTGGTTATCTGCTTTGACAATTTGGCTGAATGCAAATGGAGGAATAGGACGTGCCTTTGTTCACATCTAATTGCTTTGACTTAAAGGGTGGGCGGGTGTCTCCTTTTTCCCCTTAAATCCGTCATATTTCAAGTGGCTTCAGTACAGAATGTTAAGCGAATGCTTTCTTTTCATTGCACCTAAACCATGACCTGTTGATTGTACAGCGACTACCTGATTCTGACTATTTTTGTTACTAATATTTGTAGGTTTTGATGCAACTTGTACAACGTATTTTCATCCTAACCCTCCTTTTATTTACTTAAGGGGTGCAACTAGCTTGGTTGTTATTGAATCCTAGGTCACGTTTTCAAAAGACATTGTTTAATGGAGAACAAACAGCCTTGTGAAGGATAATGCAGCTTTGAAGTACCAGTCTTCACTTATTTATAGTAAAATACCCATTTTCAGGGTGACAAAGCAGCCATTCTTGCTGAGAACAGTCTGTGATGTTTTAAATAGCGCGTTATGATCCTTCTGTTAAGACGATGCAGACTTCTAATTGGAAGCACTTACATCTGTGCATTAAGAGGTCTGAAATAACTGTCTGAAATAATAACTTTCTTCAAAGAACATCATTTGTGCTGCTCTCTCGAGGCGCCTCTGAATCTAAAGTAGCCTTTTGGGGAAAAAAAGAAAACTACTTTGCCACATTTGCAGTGTAGAAGTCTAACTACACCAGCCAGCAATCACTAGCTACTGGAGCCTCTTCTGAACCCTGCTATCCTCTGTGCACTGCAGTTAATTTGAACTTCATGTGCTCAAAATATTGTGTTAGCAGATTGAGGAGCAAATGGAAAATGTTAACCAACATGAGCCCTTTAACAGGGGACTGTACAACATCTGCAGTTTCAGTAATGGGGTGCTAATGAATTGTAAATGGCCCTAGTTTTTCTACAGGGAAGAAGACTTGAAGCTTATGTTAAGCAGCACTTTGGTATCAGTTTTTAATTAGGTGATAATATCATACAGGATAGTGTTGGAGGATAGCAGTCTCTAACTGCTTGATAAATGCCAAGACCAAACTAAATGCTTAACCTTCACCTTGACATTTAAGTTTCAGAACAGGAGACATTTATTCCCTGGCAACTTTCCATTTTACTGACTTCTTTTTATCTCTTGTATCAAATGATGAAAAATAAATAAATAACTGACTAGCAGGGCGCTGGAGTGATTGATGCCAGGCTGCTGTTGAAAAGCTGCATTCTGCCTAGCAAAGATGATGCTTGTTCTCTTCCGATTTTTCCCAAAACCAGCTTGCTCTTAGAAATATATAGGATATTTCGTTTGTTTGAACACACTTCTCTCAAACTGGATTATGTACTTTGACAATCTGTGGCATTAATTAAAAAAAACGAGAGAGAGAGAGAGAAGCCCTTTTTATAGCCAGATTTCATATTACTTATTTGTTTCAGACATTTTCTGCTAAGAGACTGGGAGACTGATGTTCAGTTCCCAGTGCTGCCACTGACCGGCTTCATAGTCCTGGGCAAATCATTTGTGCCTCATTTTCCTCATCAGCAGAAATGGAGGCGAGACACTCCCTTACCTCAAAAGGGCATTGAGGCTGAATTAATTCATATTTTTAAAGCACTGCAGACTTCGGTCATGTTTTTTAACCAGAGGATATTGATTTTTTTTTTTTTTTTTTGATTGCGGTTCTTGTTTTAAATCCCATTCTGTGAACAAGCTGCTTTCTGACTGCATGAGGTTTCATTTGATTTTTTTTTCTTAACTTGTTAAGGGTCAGCTTTGCAAGCAAAATGACTAGTTGGAGTAAGCTTATTAACCATTGCATACAGTATTTTTTTTGTCTGCATTTTATCCAAGCTGTGTATGGAAATAGAACACTAATTTTTAATAAAATATTCTATTTGATGTTGCTTCAGTGCATCTTCAGTGGTGTTGGTGATATCTATATCTATATAAACTGGTTCATCTAGCTTTCCCAGTAGCTTTCCCAGAGTACAGAGTGCTTACTCGTACACTGGTTGGAGGTGCGATCCTCAGCCAAAGGCACCTGCAGCCTGGACATACAATGCCAGTTCTTAATTCCTGTATTGTTGTGTTGCTGAGCAGCGCCAAACAGATGCTGACTTTATCTGCTACAGTGAGTCCATCTCCCTGCAAATACAAGCTAAGGTGAGTTCTGGGAGACAACAGTTACTTCCTCTATTTGTTATTCAGGCACAGCTGTGTTTAGCCAGTGTTTTAGACATTGCCCTAACTTTTACCCTTCTGATTGATTTTTTTTGAACTTTTACTTTTGTTTGTGCAGAGGGCAATTTGCTTACTTTCTGGACTGGTTTCAGTGCTTTTTTATATTCATAGTTGCTTCCAATACCTAAATGATCAGTGGTTTTTATGACTTTTAGTAGGTAGGGTAGATTTCCACTTTTTATCTACTTAGGTTAGTTTATAAAGCGTAAATCTACTCTCTTCTATTTGATTTCATACTAACATGCCAGCTACATCTCTGTTTATGGCCTTTGCCAACATAGGATGTAACCCATGTAGGAAAAACTAGAATGTGTGTGCTTTGTATTTGGTGGCATAATCTGAAGCAGGGCTGATTTTTATTTTTTTAGTTTACCATCTGGTTACTTGATCTGCCTCCTTTGCTGCAGAATTTTTTTCTTTTGAATTATTTTGCCCTGATTGCTCACCTGCTTATGTTGGGAATATAGGTGATATGAAAGGAAGGAGCTTTTTCTGCTTTTAATGCCAACAGCGCGAGTTTCGGGTTTCAGACCAGCACAGCCTTTAATGCACCGTTGGTCCAGAGCTTAAGTGATACTCTTTGTCCAGTGATTGTTAGCATCTGCCGGAGCTTTCGGAGGCGGTCTCGATCACGACCGCAACAGCCTTCAGTTCTACAACAATTCATGCTCTTTAGCTACAGAGGAGGTAATGGAGACTTTTCCTAATTGTAGGTGAAACTACATCATCAAGGGTAACAATATGTTGGACATTATTCCTTTGCCTCTACTGTCTCCTTCAAACTCCCCGAGTTGTGTAACGTAACAGCCAGATTTGAGTGGCTGCCTAGTTGCTTTTTTCTTCTCCACCTACACCAACACGGCTTCCATCTGTCACTCCCACCGCTTCTCTGCGCAGCCCAGATCCTCCTGCTCTCAACACGGTGTCCTTTCTGTCAGCTTCCCTGGCATCTTCCATTCCCCTGAACATTGCATTGTGTTACTGGCTATTTCTACTGAAGACCCAGCTCCACCCAATTATGATGTGCACTCCCATATCGCATGGAGGATGGATTAGACTAGGCATCCTTGTTAGATATTGTACATGAAGCTCCATGTCCTACAGGTTCCTGTTTTTGGCCAGATAAGCTTTTCCTACAGCTAAGTCTAGTGGAAATATTTCTACCCCATTTATTTTAAAGCTTTTTTTAAACACCCGCTGCCAGTTGGGCAATCAAAATGCACTCCACTGCCAATTTCTGTGGTGCCCGAGACGATGCTCAAGAGGGGAGCGGCCTGTGTTGAGGTGGAAAACAACTTTAAACCCAATTGCAAGGTGTCAGCAAGTCAGGGAAGTGCCTCTGGGAACACGATTCCCAAGCACGCTGGAGTGCGTGGTCATGGCCCATCCTCGGTGTGGGGCTGGGAGCCCTCCACAGACCCTCTAGTCCAGCGGCTCCCAACCCGTGGTACACGTATCACCCCTGGCACGCAGAAAACCTGTACGTGTTAACAGATTCATGACAATGACTCGATACGACACAAATTAGCTGGTGGTATTTAAGCTTGTACGGGCAGTCTTCGGACTTACCACGTGGTTGGTTCCTGACAACCGCGTCTTGAGAAGAAACGTCGTAACTCATAATGTTGTTTGCGATGGGAAAAAATTGGTTCTAAATGGGGGATTGGTTCCCAAACCAAGGCCTGATGCCCTATTTTCACCCAAAATAACCCAGAATTTTGTACTCGGTTGATTTATAGATGAGTCATACAGCTGCATCAATGTATTTATATTGTAAATAGCAATCATATTGATTTGGAAAGACTAATTTGGGGTGACTTTGGACCTTCTGAAGGCTTCTTCGCTGGACTACTGGAAGGATTTTTGGCTTGGACCTTTCCAGAGGTCTCTTGGTTGGACATGTGAAGACCTCTTGGCTGGACCTTTTGGAGGCCTCTTGGCTGGACTTGGGAGTCTCATCCGCTTTCTTAAAGAAAGTGTCCGGGGAAGGTCGCACGGACGCTGTCCAGCGGAAACGGGCCAGGCCGCGAAGTCATCGATTGGCGCGGGGTCGCGTGGAGCGCGGTGAAGGGGACGCGGATTCACCAATGGCCCGAGCACGTGGCGTGCAGGAGGCTGGTGGAGTTGGCACCCTGCCCTCCAGCGGGGCTGCGCCGCAGGGCCCCGCCAGGGGGCGCTCGCGGCTCCCGGGCGCGCGGTGCCACAGGGGGCGCGGCGCATTGTCGGCGCGGGGGCGGGGCCGTGACGTCAGCGGGAGGCGAAGATGGCGGCGGCGGCGCGGGGCGCGCTGCAGCGGCGCTGAGCCCGGTGCGGTCCGGCCCGGCCCCGCCATGAGCTGCTCGGAGGACGCGGCCAAGGAGCGGCTGCTGTGGAGCGTGAAGAAGGAGGTGAGTGAAGCAGCCCCGCGGCTTGCTGTTCCCCCCTCTCCCCGCCCTGCCACAGGTGCCGGGCTGGGAAACGCCTCCTCAGGACGGTCCGGTCCCTCTCCAAACGGACGGGCGTCCACATGGCGCCGAGGTACCCGCTTCCCTCAGCGAGTTCATCGGCTCTCTGCCCATTGACAGCTTTGCCCGGGCGGGAATTGAAACCCAGTTTCTCTCCCCGAGGCCCTCGGTGGGACGTCGGATGCTTTGGGCTGCGAGCGGCTTGGCTGCTGCTTTCGGCGTCTCCTCACGGGGGAAGGTTGCCTCTGCCGTGGAGTCCGTCTCCCCGAGACCGCGCGGTTGAGGTGCCGGTCCGAGCCCCCCCTCTCCCTTTTGAGCCTGAAAACTCCTCTCGCCCCTTACATAACTCAGTCCGGCATCGCCTGCGCGGCACAGGACCGGCCGTGCGGGATGAGTGGCAGCGGGGAAGTTGCCAGGGGAGTACAAGAGACCCTCCAAACACAGAGGGAGTCTGCTGGGAGACGGGGCTTATGCTTGATGATTTGTGGTGATTTTCCCGCCACGTGCCCAGGGCAGGGGTGGGGTGATGTCCCGTTATGCTGGCAGGGTGCGGAGGGGTGTTTGCTCCGCGATACCAGAGCCCTGTTCCTTGTGCAAAGGAAAGGCGCTGCTTTTTCCTCTGCAGACGCGGGCCAGCTTAGCGACGCAAGAGCCCGGGAGGAGGGTGCAAGGGTCTGGCCCGTAGGCAGCAGTCTTGATGCTGTGAGTGGCGAAGAGTTCGTGTTGTGATCCCACCTGGCCTTCAGATCCCCTTCGGCGCTAGAATTGCCTCCAAATTCTTCCTTTTGGGGAGGATATATGCATGGCATCATTGTACCTAAGGAGTTGCTCCGGCCCCTTTGATGTCTGTCTTTGCCTAAATATTTCCATTGTGATTGGCCTTTGTTTCATTGCAGAGGTTGAATCCTGCATGCCTTCTGCACCCAAATGTTTCACTGACAGACCAGGTTCTTTGGGTGAATCTGGTATCTTTTATTACACCAACTTAAATAGTTGGAAGACAATTAATAAGCAAGCTAATTTCTCATTTCGCTGTCATGCAAAACACCAGAACTCTTGGTTCCAAAATGATACCTTTTATTAGACTGACTGGAAAATGGCAAGAAAATGGTCCTTTTCTGCAAGCTTTCGGGATCAAAATCCCTTCATCAGGGAAAGGTGTAGATGACACAAGATGGTAAAAAGTCCCTGTAGGTAGGAAATAAACTTCATTTTTGTACAGAGGGAGCTGAAGATGGAAGGCTGTCCCTCTGGGTCCATGAGAGTGTCTTTGTCTTTGTGAGCTTATTTCACCGTGTCTTTTCACTCACCTTGCTGTGAGCCCAGGCCTCCTAGGTCCTGGAGGGGGAAAGAGGTGTGCATTGTTCAGTCAAGATGTTTTAAAAAAAAACAACCCCAAAATCTAGGAAACTAAATGAATCTCCTCTGCATGCTATGAGAGATTGTCCTCCGAGTAAATCTGTTTTTGTTTGTTTGCAAAGTGAAGTGCAAAGCCCACCGTTGAATCAATATTAACTAGAAATTCATCAATATACAATGACAAGGGATATAGTTTCCCGTTATCAAGGCAACATTACACCACACAGGCAACCGTTCTCCCTTAACGGAGCCCCTTAAATGACTCCTATCTAGTTCCTACTGTCCCAGACCAGAGGAGCCGTCTCTCTAGTCCACTATCTGGTTTCCAGCAATGGTCAGAACCAGATGCTTTGAAGGAAGCTGCAGGAAACCCTGCCTGTGAAATGACCCACCCACGGAGAAGATTTTCTAATCTAATTAGAGACTGGCTTCACCCTTTGAAGTGTGTGCTTTTATATTCCCTTCAAAAGATGCTGGGTCCACGAAGCTAATGGTACTCAAAATCGAGATTGTGCTATGGTGACAAGAGGAAGCACAACAGGCAGGGTTCTTGCTGGAGCTAGATTTACACTTTGCTGTTTGCATTTTCTTTCTACTCCAGAATGGGGCTGCGGTGGTGCCAATTTGGCCAGGGGTGATTTTACAAATTGCTCTTCATTTGAATTGCACTACTTCAGCTGGTGTCTGAAAGATACCAGCTTGGTCTTAGCATGTCCAATGTGAGTTGGCTCATGGAAATCCTGCCTGTGGAACCAGACAGATGCCCAAATTCATCTTTGCGTAATCAATAAAGTCATAATGGAACAGCTTGTGCCAGGGCTATAACCATAAATTAGCACTGGAAAAGACCTTCTGGGTTATCTAGTCCGGCTATGATGCTCTGTGAATTGTACTTTTTGTTGACTGCAGCATATTTGTGGTTTATGAGGCAGGCATTGGGCAAACTGTGGTTGTGACTGGCCTAGACCAGCCTGTTGTTGAGGCGTCTCCCATAACTCACCCCCCACCACACTTCTGCATGTTTCCTGAACCACAGACCTTGTACTGGCTTTATTCTTTTCTCCTATGCATCCTTCATGTTGAGTGCAACCCAGATGCCTTGCTTTTTCAACAAAGCTTATAATGTTGCATGACATTTTAGAAGTTGATGAGATCCTAGTCCCTCGTATTTCCACTCTGCTGACAGTTTAGACCCCACCTGATAGCATCATTAATTGAATATGGCAGGTTGGAGTTTGGATTTTAATACCTGGACTTTTATTAGGGTGCTGAGAACATTGGTGTGGCCAAGGTGGCAGCTGGGTTTACTTTGCCGTGAACAAAACGCCTTGCTGCTGTCCTATCCCCTCACAGCCTTGCCTTGCTCCTGAGCCATAGGACTGAGTTCCTGCAGGCATGCACCCAGCCTGGGATGTAAGCTGCATGGAAAGTACTCCAGTGTCTGCAGCTTCAGAAATGTATGCATCTTGGCATGGGAGTGGGAGAAAGGTCCAGCTGCCATGCCAGCAGTCACGCTTAGTTATGATTATACCAAGTTCATAGATTATGAAGTGCCTTATAACAAACAGGAACAACGGCAAGTCAGTGGCAGAGGCTTAAGTATCCTGCGCACTCTCCTCTAGCTCATACTGGACATGTCTGCACATGTGTTAACGTGCTTTAATTCACATTAAATCTAGTACCTCCATAGTGAAGTACTAGAAAATGTGTATTAGTCTGTCTTAATGTGCATTAACTAAAGAGTGATAGGCATGCTTCTGAGGTGGGAGAAGCTTTAATTAGAGCAGTTTCAAGAGCTGCTCTAATTAAAGCACTGCAGCACCTCATGTATTAGTGTCCCTGCGCTTCAAAATGGTGGTGGGGGTGCTTAAACTGAAGCTTGTTTGACAAGTTTTTTAGTTAAAGTACCCCTGCTGCAATTTTGAAGTGGAGGGACGCTAATGCCCGAGACATGGAGGCTGGTAATTACTGCGCTCCAGCAGACTTGGAGTCCGATGTGCTGTAATTACAGTGCATCGGAGCAGCCCTGCAGCATGTCTGCAGGCATCCACCATTTTTAGTGATGCTGTAATGCGTGTTAGTCTATTTTAATATGCATTAACTAAAGAGCATGGCTTCTTAGTGATGCTTTAATGCTCATTAAAGTAGGCTAATGTGCATTAAAGAGCACGTGTAGATATGCCCACTGTCTCTGTAAAATCAGGGATTAGGGACTTTGTAAGAGTAGGAGCAGGGTCATGCTTCTGAAGAGCACATTCAGTGTGATTTTTTTTTTTTTTTCCTTGCAACAAGCTGCCTTGGCTGGATTCAGCCTTGGGTTGTAGTGAGGTATGAGGAGAGGTAAGGGGAATTTTCTTTGTTAAAAATGTGTGTGTGTGTGTGTGTGCATGCATGTGTGCTGTAGAGCTTAAACTTCTTTTTAAACTGTTTATTTTGTGAAGCCCTGAACTGTTGTTCCCCATGTTGTGAATATACCCTTTCCCCTCATGTACCTTATGCTGTTGATTGAATTGCTTTCTGAATGCCCCATAGGTCATGCAGTCTGTGCTTAGCAATAAAGTCATTTATCCCACAAAATCCTTGGGTTTAGGGCTGCTTGCTTTCTCAGAATCCCTTCTGTTGCTAATACATTAGCTTCAGCATTTGTTCCTATTTAGTCTTTTCAGTGTTGCTTTTTGGAAGTGGTAAGGTCTGTTTTTGCTGCTGTCTGGCATCTTGTTTTGTTACTTGGAGAATGTTAAATCCTTTGGAGCTTTCTTGGTTTTAGTGCTTGGAGATGATAGTCACGGTCGGTTTATGGTGGCTCGGGTATAGGAAACCTAAAAGCTTTTGTTCCTGTAGCATGGCATAATAGCTGTAGAGAGGTATGGGAACCATCAGGAGTGAGTGGCAGCACAGCCTAGTGATTGGAACAGGGCACTGGGAGACTTGAGATGTGGGTTCCCTTGTGTGCACTTGCACTTATGCATGCCTTTGGGGAAAATCACTGAAGCTCTGTCTCTCTCTTTTTCTCTAGCCCAGTTTCCTATCTGTGATGATCATCTAGGAACTTTGTGGTTGGCACTGTGATAGCAAGAAAATAAATTAGAGCCTTAGAAAAACTACTGATAGAGATAAAGAAAAATCTGCTTTGGCAATTCATGCTGTCTGTGCTTCCTGAGCAGGATGACACTTGAGCTATCAAATTTTTAAGCTTTTTTTTTTAAGCAGAAAAAGCAAATCCCCATTGACTTTTAGCAGTATAGGGGCAATCGCACTGTTGAGCAATTCCTATCCCACCTGTTAGGGGGCAGAGGGGATGCAAATCAATCAGTGCCTTTGGCATGTTGCTTGCTGTGTTAAAAGCCCTTTGGCTTGCCTTGCATATAAAGCTTGTATGTAAAATACTCTTTTGTGCGTGCATCTGCATTATGTGTTGCAGCTGAGGAGGGAAAGTATCCAAAATCCTAAACTGGAATCAGCTGGTGCCAAACTGAGGCAGGGTCCAGCAGAGAGGAGACAAACTCTTTAGGAAGTAGCGCTGATATGTGACATCCTAAATCAAAGTGTATTTCAGCCCCGCGATCTGTCACCGACTCAGTGCTGCTTGTGTAAAAAGAACGTGGTCGAGCTTGGCAGGAAGCGGAGGTGACAGCGGGCTTTTTCCATCAGGCATTTCCTGATGCAGGGAACACATGTTCCCTGGATGCCTTCCAGACAGGCTTGTCATGAGCTGCTGTTTTCAAGGCCCTGCTGTTAACTTTCACTGGGTGCTGTGAGGCCAGTTATCTATCCTTTTCCAGGTGGCTCTGAAGAAATGCCAGTGAGCCATAGATTAAATGACCTCTGCCACTCCCTCAAAGAGACTCCAGTAGCTTTTCAGCTCATTGCTGGTTTGTTGCCAGTCCTTGCATATGAATGAATGCTCTTCATGGTAGCACTGAATTGATGTTTAAGATTGAACTGAAATCTCCTTATTGCAGATCTGAGACTTAACTGACTCCAGGTATTTTGGGGACCTGATAGCTCTGTTTCTAGTTAATCCCCCAGTGTCTTGGGATGTGTTGCCCGTTGCTTGTCTCTATTTTGTGCAGCTGATGCAAGGCAGAGCCCCTTAGTATATCATTTGTATGTCTGAGCCCCTGTTTATAGCTTGATTGAGAGTGGCTAGGTGAGGAAAGGAGTGTGAAGACTGGACTACATTTAAAAATCAAATAGAATTGGGGCTTTTAACATTTGTCTTAAAGTAGGCCAATATATTTCTAGATTATGCTGTGGTACAGGACCATATTGTGCACTTTGCTGATATTGAAATGGCTGTAGTTGGATACAGATGTGAAGCTTCCACTTAGTCCAGAAATTTGCTTTAAAGCCAGGAAGTTGAAACCACAATATTAGGCTCACTTTAGCATGTGAATGTACACTTGTATGTATAAAAAAAACCAAACAAATGAAGCATTCTTCTAAACCCAAACACTGCTGTGTTGGGCTAATGCATGCAAATCTGAAAACACATTTGGTTTTTGTGGTCCAAGCCACATTGAACTGAGAAAACAGGTCACTTGTGATTGAAAACAATTTAGGTTGCAATTTTTCCAACCTCTTACTGGGTTTTCAGTGGGACTTTTAAGCTCTTGTGTATGGGAGTGGGCATGGTTGCTGAGGTTTTAATCATTTACATTTGTATACGTGTATCTTTTGTGGTATGAAATGCCTGTGCTGCTGGGTATATTCTGCTATAAAGAGTTTTCATCCCCTATGCTAAAAAGAAATGGAAAACTCTAGAACTCTTGGTTCAGAGATTATACCTTTTTTTAGACCAACTAAGAAATTACAGAAAAAGATTTTTTATTTATTTATTTATTTATTTGCAAGCTTTCAGGCACACACGCCCTTTCTCAGGCTCAGGGAAAATTAAAGATGGTAAAAAGTCCCCATAGGTAGAAAATAAACTTCCCTTTTTCACAGAGGAAGTTAAAGGTGGAAGTTACCTACGCTAAGAAGCTTTAACAGCCATCTGCCTCTTTTTGCAGCCTTTCCATTTCAGCTAGGGGCCAGTCTTTGGGCTAGAGAGATTGGGCTGCTGCTTTGTCCCAGGATGTTCTGGTCGTGGGCTATGGACATTTTGTCATAAAAACGGTCGGTTTCTTTCGCTGACTGCTTTCTTCAGTGCAGCTGTGATTAGAGCTAGTCAGAATGTGAGATGAATTCTTCCTGACGATTCTCCTCTTCCAACTGGTGATGGCAGGGAGAAGTGTAGCATGAACTGAATGTAGCTACTTTAAATCTAGCTTTAATGTTATCCCCTCTGTCTTCTTTGATTACATGATTATATATCAACTTTTCCAGAGGATCCTGTCTTCATTCCATGCACAGGATGGAAAGCCAGCCTCTTCTGTTGGGTATTTTCTGGCTTATGGAGGCCTGACTTTGCAACCGAAAGAATGTTCCTTTATCATAGCTATTTTTGTATACCATCATTATTGATATTTTGGGAGCGCCTCATGATCCTGACCTGTGTATGGAGGAGCACTGTACAAAACCATGTCCCAAAATGTTGTTCTTGTCACCCCTTCAATCATAAATCATGTAGTTTGCTCATCTCCATATGTGGTGAGAAGGCTGCTGCTCCTTTCCCTCTTTGTTGAAATCAGTCTATTCCCCGTCGTGTTATTTTCAAATAACTTTAATCATCGTGTAAGTACATTGAATGTTTCTGTGCCCTCCATGTGCTGAATCTATTGAAATTCATCTGTATTTGTCATCCAAGTTTAAAGTAGCTGGGATGCACAGCTTTTTTTTATTTCCAGTAAAGCCTTTTGCACACGTTCTCTGGAAACGTTTAATCTGCGTCTGCTCTTTTGTGGATGGCCTTGCCATTCCCCCAGTAAAGAATGTATTTTGTTGACTCTAATGGAAAGAAAGACATGTAATATGTTCTGAAAATTTGACTCAGCTGGGATTCATGCCGAGGCAGTTTATAAGTCCATGTTTCAAACGTTTATCTCTCTCTGCAGGAAAATCTATTGTGACAAGTAGGCTCATAAAGGCTGTTCTCTAGCCATTTCCTTCTACCTACTGAAATAGAGCTTTTTTGCCATTACTGTATTCAAACAGAGCATGCTTTCTAGCTGTGAAACAAATACAATAATGATCACCTTAGCAGCTTTCATCTTGAAAGATCTTGAAGCACTTGAGGAACTGAAATGTTTTCCCTGTCATTGAAAGGAGGTGCCTGCCCCTGGGCGGAAACACGACACCTATTGAACAGCAGACATAATGCCACAGACCCTCTATAACTAGGTAGCAAAGGATTGATGCAGCCCAGTCTTGTAGGGAGATGGAACATACACCGATTGCCCAAGTCAGAACTGGCAAGAAGGTGAGGAATAAGGCCCTTTTCTTTAAGGAAAAATGGTATAGATCTTATAACAGCTGCAAGTGATCAGCTCCAGAGTTTTCTCTGTGGTCTGTAGTGCTAGCAGCATTGTAACAGCCTCCTCACAATACCCCAGCTTTAGTGCTGGCTTTTCAGTCACTTTTTCCACCTTGAGGTACTTTGGAGCACTCCTGTCCATCACCAGCCTGGGCAGACCTTCCCTGTAGCCTTGTGATGCCAGTTGCTATGTATGACAAGATGGACTGTGATTCTTAAACTTCCATGTCCTCTGCTCTGCTGTGTTCAAGCTGAGCAGTGCAAACACGGGTGTACGAGGTGCTGCTGAAACCAGGCCTCTTTGGGATCTTCTGGCCTGCAAATAAGACTTATATCTGAATAAGGCATTTCAGAAGTCTCACAGACAATCCTCATTAAACAGGTGTGGGATTGGCAACTTCCAGCCATGGTAAAAAAAGGATTTATAGGGGTTTTTTTAATTTCTTGTTTCGTTAGTCATTCCTGACAGCCAGTATCAAACCTGCTATAAACCCAAGCCAAAAGTTTCTGTGAACCCTAGTAAAACCCCATTAAAGTGAGAGCTGCAGCAATGCCTCCTGTATTGGTAATGTTCCCTGCTGTCTTCAAGGGATTAGGGGAAGGTCAGCCATTCTGGAAAACAGAGGAGACAGGATCTCCTGTTTTGTAGGAGGCCCAGGGAGCTGCAAGGATTTGTGAATGAATAGCAGTGTGTATTCCTAGGGCCTTTAATAGAAAGCCAAGTGAGGTGGAATGGCAGGGAAAGGAGAGGGAACCAGGGGTCTGTATCTCATGCAGCAAATCTTTGGGGTTCAGAGCTGCTCTGTAGGTTAAGCAGGTTTCCATAGGGGAGAAAGGGACTGATGCTTCATTACTGAAGCAAATTTACAGTTTGCTCAGGCCCAGTGAAGTCTGTCGGTGGGTGTCTGCACAGGTTTGTGTGAAAAGCCCGATTTGCAGCTGCCTTTCTGGCATGGCCAGCGTGGTTGATGACTGTATAATTCCCTACCTCAAAGTGTTATAAATGTTTTAGCATTTCTTTTTAAACATTTCATCTGATCACAGGGAATTATTTGTCTTGGTTCCTTGCCTGGAGCTTCCTTGAATTAAGCAGCAATGAAAAAATGATGTGGGCTTGAAGGATGATGTGTTCCAGCATGTGAGAGAGAGCACCTGCTTTTCATGCTCTGGAAGTACTTCTCTCAGAAAACTGGTGAGGGTTGTTCTGTGGATTCAGTTCCACACCCTGCCACATACTCCTTAAGTAACCATGGTCATGTCCTTTAATCTCTCCAAGCCTCAGTTTTCCTACCCACAAAAAGAGGAACAACTTCTATTCTTTTCCCTGCTTCTTCAATTTGATGCACCGTATGCTAGACTGTATAAATGCAGTCTTAGCTGGAGTTTCCTGGGGCTGCTGAACAGTAATATTGGCACTAAGCACTAAAGAAAGTTGAGAGCAATAAAGACTTCTTCTAGTAACTGTTTAAGTTTGTTAGTTCAGGTGGCTTGGTATTAAATGCATGTCCCCTTGGAGCGATTGCCCAAAGTCTAATGTCAGACCCTTGAATGATGTCAGCCCTTTGAGGCGGCTAGAGTTTCTCGTCAAGGTGTTAACTGGGATCACAAATTACAGCAATTTCAAGAGGATGTCAGGTGGGCATGATACTAGATGTTGGTTAATGAAGTTATTGGTAACACAGTTATTACAGGGATTGGCTGTTTATGAAAAATATCGAAAGAGAAGAATGAGCTGCATGATGAAGGTACTGGGTGTTGGGACTCTAGGGCCCCATTCCTAGCATTGGTATAAATTGCTGTAGGTGAGAGCCTCTTCAGCCCTAAACTTCTGTGAACGTGTATGTGACTCTGCCTCAGTTTCCTTTTGTGTAAATCTGGGAGGAGGATATTGCCAGCTAGTTTAGCTAATTCAGGGCATGTTCTGCTTCCTCGCTCTTATAGGGGAAGGAAGAGAGGGAAAGATCAGATAGGTGCTTTGAGCCAATTTAGCCAGGAAGTCAGTGTGTTGTGGGTGCTGCTTTTTGTGTCGAATACAATTCTTGCACCATTACTTTATTTTTTTCACCATTCTTCTTGTTTACTGTATCCACCTGCTGCATCTTGTCACACTCAGGCTGGGACCTCACACTCTTTGTATCTGTATTTTGGATGGGGATTTAATTAGGGTCTGTCTGTCTTTTTCGGAACTGATATAGAGATGAATTGGTAACTTCCCAGGTGCAGATATTTATGCCGGTATAGAGGTGCCTTATCCCATTCTAGCTTCTTCCACCTCCCAAATGGCATTAAGCCATATGCATATCAGCACAGATTTACTGGGCTGACTGTATCCAAGCTGTGTAGGGGATGGTACCATGTTCATCGTACCTATACCGTCAAGGTGACAAACCCCCTGTTTATAGAGCTTCTGAGATGAGAAATAATTCTGAGCACGGGCAAACATGTCTCATTCCTAGTAGGAACAATGTTTGCCGTGATGGGGTGTCAACCTTGATGCCAGAACCCAAATCAGTAGACTGACTCTTTTAAGCAGCCCCTATTGATGCTTGTAGAAATTACAGGTTTTGAGAGCGTTTTTCGTTCAGAAGTCAATGCTTTACAAAAAGAAGCCAGTATTGTTATTCTCACCTTCCCCAGGTGAGGCACAGAGCTGCTGAAGCAAGTTGCCCAGGTCAGCCACTGACCTCAGTAGCAGACCTCGACTCCCCTCGTCCCTCACCCAAGGCCATCTCTGCTGGGGCGTGCTGCCTCCCACTTGGGAAGTGTTGGTTCAGGCTAGCTAATGGCAGCTGAACAGACGGAGCAGCCCGTTCTTCTGAGCAGCCAGGCCTGGTGTAATCACTGTTTTCCAGAGGCTCCCTGGCAGTTCAAGAGTAGGAAAGATTTGGGATTGGTTTTTTTGTGCTCCTGCCAAGGCAAGCAGCAATCAAGGTTGTATGCCAATAGAGTGGTAAGTAGAGTCCTGGGGAAGGTAATATTTCAGCTTCTGCCTTCCAGGATGAGGCCTTCTCTCACTCTTGCTTTCCCTTTTAATTGCTTGTTAATTCTCCAGCTTTCAGTGCTTCGCTACTGACTGGCCTGAAGTCTGATAACCCACTGCCTTCCTACCTGAAAAGGCTCACGGTTGTCTTCAGTTATCATGTTTCCTTTTTACTTTGGTGCTTGCCCTGCTTAGAGTGATGACATGAGCTTTATTTATCATGCTTATTGATTGGAGCCTTGTTGCAGTGCTGCAGAAGCTGAAGATCAGGCTGCTGGGGGACTGTGACTAGATAATGCAGTCAGTGGTTTCCGGCCACTGAGCAGAATCGGCCCTACCTGCTGAGGCCCTGCTGTTGCTCCAGGATCAAACAGAGACCCACACCTCTGGACCATCCATGTAGTCGCACTGCCAGTTTTTCTAGGGGGGTTATTTATTTATTTATTTATTTTTTGCCTGATCTGCTTTCACAGTGCTCACCACAGTAAGGAACTGGACTGTGACCGGGGCTTCTAGCCAAAATACAAATAATATAATAAAATACCTACAAGATCTGAAGCTTCCCTTTACACAATTGCATTACCTCCGTTTCTTAGAAACCTTACCCTCAGGAATCCTTCAGTGCTTAGCCAGCTTGCCTTTCAAACTTTTTATTCTCTACATTAATCTAATTCTCCCCTGCCCCAGCATAGGCAAAATACTTCCTTCAGGCTTAGGCATGAATTATTGAGGGAGATCATCAATTGAATCCTTTGTAAAATTATTTTTAGATTCATGTAGGAGCAAGCTAAACTCCAAAGCCCAGCTTAACGTTTTTTTTCTCTTGATCTAAGAATGATTCTTCCCTGAAGCTAAGATGCTGATAGTGAGCTGTATTAATGACAGTTTTTCTCTGCCAGTAGTTGACAGATTGTTCTTTGCTCACAGAGGGAATTTCTTGGGAGTAGAAAGTTTGCTACTGGAGAAGGAGGCAAAAAATAACCCATGTGCCATAGAAGCAATAGCACTTGTCTTGTGACAGATTGGTGTGGTTTAGTTGCATTCTTTTAGCACTTCAGAATCCAAGTCGCTGATCAAAACCCTGGATTTCTTAGTGTTATAAATCTGCAACAGAGTCTCTACATCACTATGTCCCATCTAGGAAAGGAATGGGGAGGCTTGCTGAGCTTAGATAGAGGTGTGCTTTGCAGGGCCTTGAAAGGGGAGGCCTTTGAATCGGATTCAGAGGCAAGGAATTGGAATAATGTTTCTCCTTGAGTATTTTTAAGTCTAGGTTTTATGCCCCTGTTGCTAGCCTAGGGATTTTTCCAGTTTGAAACTTTCCTTAGTTCCTTAAAATGCCAGTGATTAGAACCAAGGTGCGATCTAGCAGATGTGAAAGCCTGTCATTCATCAGGAAATCATGGATTTCTGCATAGCTGCTAGAAGGGAGGGATGGATCTGACTGAAGTAAAAATGGGACTATCTGGATAAAGTCAGAAGAAAAAAATAATTGGTTTAATGGAGGTGAGTTTAAACTGGCTGAGGGGAAAAGATGAAAAGACTTGGTCACTGAACTCCAGCAGGGGCCTTTCACAGGATACTGGGCTAAGGTTGGCACCCTGGACCAAAGCTTTGGGTATTTGAGCTCAATATCTGGCTCCATCGCAGACTTCTGTCGTGCCCTTGAGCCAGTCATTGGATCTTCTGGGGCCTTCATTTCTTTTTTGTGAAACAGGGATAATGATGCTTTCTTTCTCCCACTCTGCCTGCGTAGTCTAGCTAAATCGCAAGTGGCTGGGGTCAGGGGCTCTCTCTTCTGTACATATGTTTGTACTGTCTTGCACACTTGGACTCTGATCTCAGCTGGAGCCTCTGAACAGGTGGTTATACTGTTATTGTGTGCTGTACCGAATCTGCATGTTAACAAGTTGCCCCCTTTAAAGTGCTTTGCCTCTTGTTCGTGTTTAGATGCATGGGAACAACATAAGGTGTGCTCATTCCCTTGCTCTTCAAGCATTATGACCTTAATTCAAATCCTTTATATGTTGGGGACATCTCTTCAGTCTGCTTCTAAAAGATCTGCGATGAGAATTTCAAAGCAGGGTGTGTGTGTTAGCTGCGCTGCTCCTGCATTTGCCACACACAAAACACAGCATGTTCCCTTTGAAAATAGACCTGCTTTTGTCAATTTGACCCACCTGGAAAGAGGTGCGGTGTCAGGACATATTTGTCTGAGATGTTGCTGCAAAATGTCACTGCCTAGCACCATTGCCCTCAGCCATTTGCAGTCAGTCTTGTCATGTCCGTGGTTTTCCCTGCCAGACTCGCTGAAAGGTCATGGTAAAATGGTGAACCATCATCACAGCTGTATAGGGAGGCTGGGCCTGCAAAACTCCACTGTGCAACTGGAGGAGGAAGCGCAGGGAAGAGGGTTCTCATAGCTCCATATGTCTGTTAAATATGCAGATTAAGGCAAATACCTGCATTGTTGAAGAAGGCTGTACAGGACATGGAAACTTGTGCTATGGACTTCATTTACAGGAGGCCGCTCTGGTTTAGTGACTACTCAAAAATATCATTTCAGTCTTTGAAATAGAAAGAATTCTCAAGAAGTGGTGGGGGAAATCTCTGATTTTTGCCATGCTAGTAAAGTCCCCTTAGGATCCGTGAGTCAAGCCCACTGCTTTTTTTTTCATCTGTCTACATTATTAAAGAACCTAGAGACCAAATACCTGCCATCTGTTACACCTCTGCATGCCCACTCTCTGCAAATGAGGTCCCTGTGACGCCCGTCTTCAGCAGATGTGCGCAAGTATAACTGGATGGAACTTGGTGAACACCAGGATAGTGGAAACCTGCCTGTGCCCTGAGCTGTGTTGGCTACTGGAGCAAAATGCAGCCAAAATTGGTTTCTGTCGCCAACTTCAACAGATCTGACTCCAAAAATGTGTGGGGCCAGTGCTGGAAGAGAAAGCACAAACCCCATGCGATTTTTGGGATAGTTTTTTCAACTGCATGTTAAATATCCATCTGCCCCGGACAGATGACTTTGGAGCACATACTGCTAGTGTGTGCCACTAGCACTAGGAGTTGCTAGTGTGCGCCAGAGCCCAGGCTGGCAGTTCTTCACTGCTCCCATCCCCTGCTAAACCCGCAGGTTTAGCACCTTCATTTCAAGTGAATGGTCAGTCTGGGGCAGAGCAGGAGGCAGAATCTCTCCCAAGACTGGGGTGAATTCCCTCCTCATCGGGCCGCTCTGACTCAGTAATCTGGAGGCTGGTTGTGACCAGCACAAGGTGCGTGTCATTTCATGCTTCGTGTCCCAGACTCTCCCCAGTTTGCAATTTGCTGATTTCTTTTTGCTGCCAGGAAACCAAGGAAATCACCGGCCTTTTATCTGATCCATTGTTTTGTCCTTGTTTAGCACGAGCATGTACATATAGGGTTTTTTGAGTGATGTATGCGTGATTGTTATGTTAAAGGGAGCTGTGACTGGAAGTGGCTTTTAACTGTACAGTGGAGGAGTGCCACAAAATAATTCTATTCTATAGATGGAGTAAGCAGTATCCAAACAGGGTTACTGCTGGATCCTGCAAGAAACGGTTACTGTCACCCCTCTACTGCTGAGATACAGCAGGGTGATGTGTCTGGGCTTTCCCTTTACACGGGGCAACAAAAACTCAAAATAATGAAAGCAGAAAGTAAATACAAGGAGACAGGAGAGAGTAAAGAGAAAAGTTATCTCCCTTGGGCTTTTGCTCTGCAGAGCTGATAAAACTGCCATGCAAAATTCCTCCATCTACTTCTTGTCTTTTTGTTTCAGGTAAAACAGATCATGGAAGAAGCTGTCACCAGGAAATTTGTGCATGAAGACAGCAGTCACATCATCGCCCTATGTGGTAAATGACAAATTTGCAAATGAGTTTGGCTGATGCTAAGTTGTCCTGTTTTTATTGTAAAATTAAATGTCTGCTCCCCTCCCCTTGGGGGTTATAAAAACCCCATTACTGTGTTGGAAAGGCAGAGCTATGAATATTACTGAAGTCAGGGAATTCAGAATTCAAGCCCCTGTCTTGGCTTTAGTTTGAATTTTTTTTTTGGGCTACATTACTGTAAGGTCTGGAATCAGGTTCTGTAGTGTCTGAAGAGTGAAAGTAGAAATATTCTACTGGACAGTTTGAGTTGAAATTTGGCAGACTTGGGTTCTGTTGTTGGTTCTGCCACTGACTTGTTCGTTGACCTTGGCCAAGTCACCTGTTTTTGTTCCCCTCCCTCCTTCTGCCTGAGTTGCAGATAACCTTTTGAAGCATAGAATGGTCTCTTTACTACTTGTTTGGACCATGCCGA
>JAGPOW010002118.1:10879493-10908803 GCA_030014935.1 Caiman crocodilus | reverse complement strand
ACGTCCCGGGATTTGCTTGAGAAGCATCTATGGATGCAAGCCAGCATTTTGCTTGCTTTACTAGTTGCAGCATCACATTGAAGGCTTGTGTTCATCTTGTCATCAGTCATCACCCCCATGCCCCTTACAGCCTGAGTGTAGTCTCAGGATGAAATGAATCTTACCTTGTTTGAATTTCTTTATCACAAAGGGAACATTAGATAATGGAACATCTATGTACTGGGAGGAGGAAAGGCAGCTGTTGCTCTCAGATTTGTTCATCCAAAATTCAGTAACACCAAGGCTTTCCTGTTGCTCCCTCTTGTTCCCTACGGGGCTCCTGTTCTGATTGAGTAATGTTGTGTAGAGTTTAAAGAAGATGCAGCCCTTCATTTAGGCAGCCTGCTGTTGCTAAGCAGGCCTGCTTTGGAAAAGAAAGCATTCCAACTTGAAGCAGGGCTGCCACTTTGAATGAAAGAAGAGATGCTAATTAACTTTATAACAGGAGCAGGTGAAGCTGAATGTTTTGATATCACTTTAGCTAATTGAATGGAGGAACGATAAGGTTTCCAGCAGATTTGGCTACGAGCTGCCTGCTTGGGTCCTTCCTTGATTTTTTTCCAACTTTGTATGTCTCTCCAAGAGACGATTTATTCGTTGTCTATTTAAAACCAGCCCCACACGGTGTGTGAGTCATTTGCCGCAAATCTTCTTTTTATAAATATAGAATTCTTGTGAATCATTTTACTCTCCTGCAAAGCTGAGTTTAGCACGAGCCTCTCTAAACATGCTGCGATTACTTTGCAGTCCCTGTACGTGTGGCAGTAACTGCAAGTCCACCCAGCTTTTGCTTGGCTACAGATTGCTTCGGGTCTTGGCAAACATACCACTTTTCCCCACTTGCTTATCTGCTGCACTCTCTCTGCAGGATGAGGCATGGTGACAGACTGCTTAATGTGTTTTGCTAGGACAGGAGAGGTATGAGTTCATGCCCCCTTTGGACTTGTGCTGAAGGCTGCCTCCACTTGACCCAGCTGGTCATTTAGGTGGTAGAGTCCAAGGAAGCTGAGCACATTGCTCCTGTGTGAACCATGGAACTGGGTGTGCCTTAACATGCTAGCCTGACATGGGCAGGCCGTTGAGTTTGACCTGACTGTCTGTGGGTCTAAGTGTCAAAGGTTTTTTGGAGAGCCCAAGTGCGAATGCAGAGTACTTTAACTGTTAGAGGCAGCCGAGGACCCCTGTTTCAGCCCAGGATCCAAGGGGCTATGGAGTTCTGCTGGATATTGATTTATTGGTTCATTTTGCACATGTTCTCCTGGACTGTTTGCAATCTCCGCAGTTTTGATTCTAAGACAGGAACAGAGATCTTCACTCCGTCAAGTGAACTGGAATAGGCCTGATAAAGGAAGCTGCCATCTTTGTTCCTTGCACTGCATGGTTAGGGCCCCGGAGTGGGGAGCTAACTTCCCATTGTTTAGCTAGTTTTCCATGAGCTGATTTTGTGTTATCCATGAGCAAAGCAGAGTTATGCACGTTGTGCTGAATCTTCCTCCAGCAATCCATTGCCTCACGCTAGGGCAATGCTGCAGCTGTGCAGATGGAGAAAGCATTGGACCAAATGATGTCTCTGCAAGCCAAATGTCACCTTGAGACGGTGCCTTTCAGTGCGTAGGGTAGTGAGTATCTCATCCCTCACTTGCTAAAGAAAAATGATGTTCAGGACCAGGGACAGCTCACAGAAGGTCCACATTTAAGCCTAGTAATTAAGTAACCTCTGTTTTTCTGTGCCAGTTGGAGAGGGCTGTTGTAACCATAATGGCTGTGGTATTTTTAAGCTGGCAGCGTTTATCCATGTGATCTGACTAAGAGACGAGCCAGTATTGACTTTGTCGTCATTGTGAAAAAGCTGGACCCAGACATTTGTGTTTTCAAGCCTATTTATAACCCAGTTATGATGCCTCTATTTTCTTTGGCCACATATGGTTTTTAGACCCTCAGTTATGTGACTCAAAGTGTTTGCTCTGCTAGAGCAAGGCACCTTTTTTCCACAGTATAATGCGGCCTAATGAATAGCACGGTGGGGCAAGGATAACATTGCCAATGAACTATTGACGAGTGATGGAGTCCTTCTGAATTATGTTAATGGAGAAGAAATGAATGATGCCTGTCCTTGGTTTGCTTTTCCTCCACCCACAGCTACAGAGTGATGAACAGTGATACAGTGCATAGTGTGGGTGGGTGGTTGGGGGTGGGAGTGTTGGGGCAGGAAAGAATGAGTCAGCCTGAAAAATGTAAGCAGTCGCTTTGCAACTAAGCTAAGGATCCATTCCCAAACTGTAAAGTCTTTGGGGCAGAAACTTTTATATCATTGTACAGCAGATTCCAAAACATGCCTTTGCTGGGTGATAATAGCTTATAGTCATCTCTGGACACTGATTTTAAGTGTGTGTGCATTGTGTGTAGTGTTAGCTCCCTCTCAGTGACAGCCCCATTGCCTTCAGTTTTGCAAATATTCTATTTTTATATCTATTATTAAAACAACCGGCAAGAAGGTAGCACATTCTCTAAGAATGAGCTTGAATCTTTTCAGATCACTGCTAGAATCATAGAGATTTTTACAATGATCTTTGCTTTGACTTGACTTGACTTTTAGCAGGCTGTGAATTTGGGGGTAGCTCATATCTTGACTTCTAGCAATTACATTCACTTGTTAGATCAGATACATCCATTTCATGGTGTATAGAAACTTTATTACTTTATTATTTCTTTACCTGTTAACTTTTTCAGGACTTGCCCTGGTGAGATGAGATCTAGCCAAGCTAGCAAAGAGACATGTTCTTTCAAGCTTAGTGTGCATGTTTTTGGGTCACTCTCTGCAGCTTGTCTCCCTCTGCAACAAACATATTTAATGCTGTAAGCTTGATAAGAGTAAAATGCCTTTACATATCTTTATTTCCAGACTTAGTTTAATATATTTGGAGTCTGAAGACTTAATCTCTGTGTGTGCTGGCAGCTTTTTAGGTGCAGAGCAAGCAGTTTATTACAAGACTCCACTTCTTCAGATCTGCTGCTGCTGTAACAACTGTGTTTATATTGACAAAAAGGCTCTGATCTGCTTAGTAATGAAACTGGATCCTTTAAATGATGATCACATGTTGATTTATGTAATTTATAGGGATCAAAAACTGTACTTGGGCAAAACTCCGACTGTAGGGGATGAAAGAAAAACAACCTTTGGATTTGGGCTGTAGAAAATTGTTAATGTGGGTCGATGCATATAATCACTGCTTGAAACAAATCAGCTAAAATATGATAGTGTTCCTCATTAGAAAAAAATGAGCATCCCAGAAACATCCCCTGTGATTAGGAGCAGTTAGCACTTTCTGAGATGAAATGAACAGTGAAGCAGGATTAATGAAAATGAGACATGACTCTTCAGCCCTGCTTCACCTGAGTGGGTCTGTCACAGGATTGGACTCATTTTTTGGCTGTAATTTTCAGCTGCACCTGTATTCATTGTGCTGAAGCCAGAGCTACAGAACAACAGGCAACAGGACTCCTGTGGCCTTGTCCCCGTCTTCCCTCTGGCCCCAGACAAACTGAAGTCAATGGTACATCCTGCTGAGCACCTCTTGTCATTAGCTGGAATTGAGGCACTCTCAGCAGCCTGCAGAATTGAGTCCATGGAGGCTGCAGCCCTGGTTCATTCAAAAAGTTTGCCAGCCATTCAGTCTACCTTTGCACCTAAATTGCAGTCAGATTGCACCCCCTGTCCTCACCAGGGCTTAGCCATGAAAGTAGGTGGGTGCTAGTGGGTCTTCATTCACCCTTTGTTTAAAAGCATCACCAGACGGGGAACTTGGGAGTGTCCCAGAATGCTCTTACAGCTGGTGTGAACCTAGGCTGTTTAGGACTTGAATTTGCCATGTTCCTTCTCATATCCCTCCCCTGTTCCCCCAGCTATACCCCATATATTCCTGGGGCCCAGTTTCCATCACATTCTATGTCCTTTTCAC
The DNA here is from genome assembly GCA_030014935.1 of Caiman crocodilus. NCBI lineage: Eukaryota > Metazoa > Chordata > Crocodylia > Alligatoridae > Caiman > Caiman crocodilus. The sequence goes on along the minus strand of JAGPOW010002118.1, from coordinate 10,904,805 downwards.
CTACAGGTTGCTGTCTGCCCTATGTGGTGATGACCTAGTACTTGGGAGGAAGCCAGGATGCAGGTTAAGTGAGGGGAGACCAATGAGGCTGATTGCAGGGAGGGAAGCCAGAGGCAGCCTGCAGGGATGGCCACTCATTAACCCTGAAAGGTATTGAGTGCTGCCAGCTGGCTTCAAGGGTGGCAGGGAGCACTCAAGAGCTGGAAGGACCTGCATGTCTGCAGACCTGGAGTTACGCCGATCTTGGCAGCACTAAAGTGAGATGCCCTAGTTCTGAGGAGCTGCTCGGGTTTCTCAAGCACACTTGTTAGCAGGCAGCTGGCAGGATGGACCTGAACATTATAAGATCATAGGAAAGTTGGACTGGAGGGGATCTTGCAAGGTTATCTAATGCAGTCCCCTACTCAGGGCAGGATCATCCCTGCCTAAACAATCCTTGCCATGTTTCTTCCCTTCCTACTTCTCTTCATAACTAGACCCTTGAAATCTGACTTTGCTCTGTATCTCTTCTGGGCTTCTTTCCCTTTGCATTCATTTCTAACCTGCACATGCACTGTTTTGTTGGGGAATGGTGCCCTGCATTCACTAGCCTCTGGGTATCTGAAGCTGTCTCACTTGAAACCCGCAAACATAAATCTATATGGTGCAGGTTCAGGATTAGGGTGGAGCCCCCTTTGCCAGCATCCAGGGCTTTCCTTGCCCACACCTTGGTCCCAGTGCTGGGGTATTTATTGTGTCATATTCTAGAGCCCACAGGACTTTGCTACTAGGCGAGTTACTCTGTCCACCCCAAAAATCGAGCAAATAAAGTCAGTTAGGCCCTATGGCTCTGAAGAGTGACTCCTGGTAAAGCCAGCACCCACAAACATCCTTGTCTCTGGGATTGCCTGTTTCCTTAGGGAACTGGTTCTGAGGATTTTTTTTCAGCCTGGGTTCCTTAGAGCCGTTTCCCTAGTAACATCATCTGATTTGCCTGTGGACCGTGCCTCGCTTTTGGAGCCGAGCATGTTCTCAGCAGACCTCCCCCCTCCCTCTTCCAGCATCCTTGTTTATTTTGGGCTTCTAAAAGTTTGGAGATGGCTTTGTCTGTTGGAAAGACTGATCTTCTGACTCCCACCAGCTTGCCTGTTTGCTAAATGAGGGGTGGTTGAAGCTCCTGGGTCCTGCTCTGGTAATAAGTATCTAATGTGTATTTGACCAGTAGTGAGTAAGCAGGCACTTCCAGTTCAGTGAAACCTGCCTTGCATTTCCCCAAACACCTGCAGCCTTTTTTTTCACTCGGTGGCCAATTCATGGGAAGCGACAGGGATGCAGAGATGTGACCAAAGAACTGAAAACCTGCCGAAACTGTTTGCAAGCGCCAACCGTAAACACTGAAGAACACGAGCTGTTTGTAAATGAATCCCAGGGCAAGTGTCAGGCTTAGATTCTCAACCCGACATAAAAAACTGCTGCAGTGAAATCAAAGCGTGAAAGGATACAAACAAAAAGCTAGGGAGGGGGGAATTGGTGGGGAAACCAGGGGGATGCTGTCTTCCTTGCAGTGAGGTCTGATGTGCCAACATTATAAGAGTGCTGTAAGGCGTTCGTAGCGTGCTTGTGTGGGTATTTGCGTGGAAGGAACTGCGGGACAAAATATCACTGATTAATCAAAGGCTGCAGGGCCACAGCTCCCTCGTCTCTCCAAGAAAAGAAGGGGTTGTGATAAATTTGCTCCTGTGTCCTGGCCAAATTCCTGCTTGGGTAATTCTGTGCTACCTGGGCATTTCAATGGCAAATTTCTGTCTTTGAACTATCAGTAGCAGTGCTCTGCTCCACTGCCTCACCCCAACACCAGGAGTGCTGGGCTTTAGTCACTTCTGCACAGAATGCTTAATAATGCATTGCCTTCTATGTTACAGGGGTGTAGGTTGTAGCCGTGTTGGTCTAAGGACATAGGCAGACAAGGTTCTTCGGGTGAAGATGATATCTTTTATTAGACCAACCAGGAAGAGCACACACCAACTGCTGAAACTTCCTTAGCCTGATGAAGGGTTTTTGAACCCGAAAGCTTGCTTAATAACTGTTTTCCAACTATTTAAGTTGGTCTAATAAAAGATATCAGATTCACCCGAAGAACCTTGTCTGCCTATTGCCTTCTATGTGGCATTTTCTACAGGAGACTCTCAAAGGACTTTGCAAATGCTCCTTCATTAAAACTGAGCCTCCTGTGAAATAGGGAAGGATTTTCTCTCTTGCAGAAGGGGAAACTGAGGCCCATGTCTGTGCAGTAGCTAAAACGACCCTTGCACAAATGCAAGCCTATGATAGCTACCTTGGCGACTAGGAGATAGTCCTAGTGCTCTGAAAACTGGCCTTCCAGAGCTTGTGGTTCACATTCTGAATCTTTCTGGCTTGCTCAAAGCCGGCTTCTTTATGCTGTGCTCATCCAAGTCTTTCTTCTCTCTATTTTTTTTAAATATATATATTTTTTAATTTGAGTACTGGGAGTTCCAAGGAAAGCAGCAACCTGCCAAATAATTTCTTTACCCCAGATTTACAAAGCCACCTCAGATTATGCTATTATAAGAGCTACTTTCTTTTTAAATAAAACGTCTTTCAGAAGCTTTCAATGGCATTTTTTTTTTTTAAATTAGAATTTTAATATGATTCAAAGGGCTGTGTCTTAGTTACAGCAAATGTATTTAATATATATGAAATGAGATCTGCTGTTCCATCCCTGTGCCAGGGATTTGGGCTCAGGGCTTCAGCTCAGCTGGTGGGCACAAAATATTTAGGGTTATAGTTTTTTGCCTGTGTAGCCAGAGCCTGAAGCAGGGTGGGGGTGTGCATGTTTACCATCCGTGCTGGCAAAATTTCCATGGCTATGGCTAAGAGTGACTGGCAGTGGGGGCTTCCAAATCTCCTGAACCTTCAAAGGAGCCCTGTGAATCCTCTTTCCCCTTAGAGGGGTGAGGTAGGATGGATTGGGGCTGGAGGGCTCAGCTCTGGTGTCAGTGGGAGCCCAGGGGTCTGGTAGGGAGGATGGGGGTTAAGACCAACCCCAGCCCAACTTCCATATTCTTTCTCTGTACATGCAGCCAGAACTGAAATGATCCAAAATAGTGCTTTCCATTAAGAGGTGCCATTTTGGGGTGTTTCAGCCACCTTCTGGAATGTTTTAAAGGGCTCATATTTGTGTCCAGCTGCCCTTCTGGAATGCTTCAAAGGCATTTGAAACATTTTAATTGTTGTGTGTGTCCATACCCTCGCACAGGAAAACCACAGTCCTTGCCCACAAGAAATCTGCATTTGACGTTCCCGTGTATGTTCTTCTAAAGGTGCTTTCACTTGACACCTGCTTGGCGCTTCTTGAGTGTTGTCATTGGTGGTTTACTGATGCTGTTTTAGTCTACGATACCCAGGAAAGCTTTTCTCCTTCTCTTGGTGTTGCAAATATTAATCCTTTCTCATTTTTCTCTCTTGCCTTTTTCCTTTTTGTGCTCTGACCAGTTTCCTTACAGTATTAACTCAGATGACATCTTTTTGTATAAGCCTGGGTTTTCTTTTCTTGGTTTTAAAGAAGCTTAATGAGGGTGGAGTTCCACTTTCTGCTGAATTTCAAAGACATTTAGGTGCCTAACTTCCTGGGAAAATTCTCAGCTGTAGCTCAAAAGATTCAAAATGATCATTAAAGTCTGCAGCTATATATAGGCATGTATAGGTTAGTCCCCAGAATCAAGCCCCAGTGATTCAGTTTCTAAGTCCTTCTATGACCTTAGGTGCTCCAAGTGCCTTGAAATGCTGGCTGGAATAAATGACTTTGTATTGAAGTACACTTCCCTGATTAAAAGTGGCAGGGAGATGGTCTTGTGTCTGTGCTTTCAGGAGTCTGGCCTCACAAGAAAAGGGGAAAGGGAAGATCAAGCTGTTTTCTTTACCAAACTCCAGGGGCAAATCACCAAGGATTAGAGACCTCTCAGTTATTGGAAGACTTGCTTAGTGTGAAGCGAGAGGAGCTGACAGTAGCCTACTGCTTGATGCCCTATTTGTTCTGTGACATTTAAGAATTGGAGGCTACTGTGTTACAGACAAATGATTGAAGCACTCCAGGTGTTTCTACATGATATCAGAGGAGCATTATGTACTTGCACCTGCAATGCCGGAAGAAGTGCCTGAGCTCTGCTGTGATGAGTAACTCCTGCCTGGATGCATAAACGAGATGTGTGGGGGTCTGCAGGTAACTGATGTGGCACTGCTCAGAGGTCTGATTGCTGCTGTTGTGCTGGAGATTACTGCAGCTATTGTAATGCCATCTTTGCCTCTGGGGGAAACTTTCCCTCCTGTGCGTCAGTCCATTAAGCACTAATAATCGTTACTGACATGCTGTTGTGAAAGCAAATAAAACCATTTTAGTTATGATCTGGAGGAATATGGTTTCACCTTCTGATTTGCTGCAAGCTCTGGGGAGAGGCCACGGAAACTCACCTCTGGGAGTCTTCAGCCTGAGCTGAAGTCCATAAGCTGGGTCCCTGGCATAGGGATGGAACAGCTGCTCTCATTTCACACAGGTTTGCTGCAGCCATGTTAGGAAATAGTAGGAGTGACAAGGGGACAGGTGGCCTTAAATGCAGATCATGAAGTTCAGCTTCCAGTGTGAGACCCCTTTTAAAAGAGTGCCTGGTTTTTAGAAAGCCCTGAGCATCCATCAGTTGGAGAGGATGTATCTTTTTAAAAGTCTCTAAGGGCCTGTAGAAAATTGGAGGCACTGACATTGCTGCCCATCTTTGAATATTTTTAGTCTGTCTCTTGAGCATACAGAGAGAGAACCCCATGTGCCAACCATCAAGTCTGCGGAAGGTTTTATCTGAACCAAACAGGTGACTTTATTTGCATTGCATGAGCCACCAGGTCCCCAAGTCACAGCCTTGGTCCCATTGTGCTCTGTGCTGTGCCGCTCGGAGAATCTTCCAAAGAGCTGACAGTAGAAGAAGTCTCAGCTAAGCAAGATGGGGGATAACTCACTGAGAATGCATAAGGAAAAAATTACACAATTGTTATGGATAATAGGCCAAGGACTCAGCATGTGAACTGCCTAATTGTATCCTGAAGCCTGACAAAGGAGAACTTTTCAGGATAGGTTTGGAGAAGGGTGGTAGAGAAGAAGATATTTATTCTTCTAGTTTTCCCTTCTGTACCTTCACTGTGTTCATTCAATTTGCTATATATTTTTGTCCTTATATTTCATTACTTTTCCTGAGCTCTAATAACAGTTCCAGACTAGATCAATTTTCACCACTCCATTTGTATATATTATTCATAGGGCCATATTTTAAGAAAGCCTAATAGAAAAGAAATAAAAAAAATACATACTGTGCATGTTCTGAACAGCTCAATTAATAGATTATGCAGCCAAAAGCGTACTGCTACCATAATAACAGTAATTAAATGTTGAGAGTATTTTCAATCTATTTTATTTTTTAGGTAGATTGGTAATTACCTTGGCTGAAAACAAACTTTGCCCAGACGGTATTTTCCACAATGGAGTTAACAAAGCAAAGCATTGTTCTGACTAGTGTAATTACTACTTGATTTTTTTTTTTCAAAGTCTTTTCTACAGCTAAACTGGAATCTTATTTAGCGCTGAACACTTACTGTGTTTGTCCTTAAAATATGGGGGCTTGGAGTTTGACTTGCAGTGAGATGCTTGTTTATTGGATTTGACTGTGCTCTGGCATGGCTTGTAATGTAAAAGGATTCTTCTACTGTTTGACATTAGGCTCAGCAGTTTAGCAGGGATAAATATTATAAGTAAATAAAGTGAAGCAATTCTAAAGTCTCTCGCTATAAAATAATGCCATTAAATTTGACAGAGTTTACCAGGAGCTGGAGGTGATGTTCAAATATAGACTGTAAATCCAGTTTACCTTATCCCCTCCCCTCCTTTCCCCACTGCAATTATATTAAATTTTGGGGTGGTTAATGGTAAATTTGATTTTTACCAGTGAGCAGTGCAGTAAAACCTGGCTTTTCAACAAGCTTTTCCTCTAAATTAGAGATGGATCTTAACTGTGCAAAAAGCTGTTTTCTACTTGAATAATAAGCCTATTACTGGTAATTAAGCCCATCAATTTAAAGAAATGCAGGCTCTCTCTAACATATGAGTTTGCAAAGCTCCATTCCAGTATTGCTGTGTAGAACTGTATTTAATAATGCTCTCGGGGTTTCTTTTGAAACCTTTACTTGGGGATTAAGATTTCATGTTGGACCAACAGCTGAGCTGTACTGCTCTTTGGGTGGGGGTTCTCCTCCTACAGCGACAACATGCTATGTTTCCATCCCTGCCTATTTTATGAAGCTATACCTAGGGGTGACAGCTTTAATACCCCTTTTGGCTTGCACAGAAGCCCATCAGAGGAGGCTGTGCTGGGGAGATGTACTAACTCTGTTTTTTCTCCCAGGTGCCTTCTCCATTTGTTCTCCCTACTTCCGGGATGGTGGTGGCTTACTTTTGAGCCCTTTGTGGCAGGGAAAGTTACAGTTGCTTCTAACTACTGAGGTTTTCCTCAAGAGAGTGTGATGCTCTGGCCTTTTACTCAAGTTGAATTTGCTTCTGTTATATACCCATCCCAACATGCATTCCCTATTCCTGTGCTGTGCTACAGAGGAAGCCTTTTCACTGTTTGATACAGAAGGATCCATTTAGTAAAATACTTCCACAGGCTGTCAACTGCTGTTCACTCTGATCTAACCCCGTTCCTTAAAATGAGGCGTGGTGCAGTTCTGCTGCATCTAAATGCAAAGAAACCTTGTTTTAGGTTTAGAAGGAAAGCTGTCTTACCTGCTGTTATGTAGGCATTTCCAATGTCCTTATCGTAGAGACTGCCCCCTCCTCTCAAAAAAGGTTGCCTTTACACAGGAAGGACAATTCTGAGTCTCCTACTCCTAAGTGAATCTCCGTGATAAATAAGATTCACTGCTTATTAATACAATTCCCAGAAGCCAAGGATTTATATAAAAGGATGGAGCTTTAGTTGCCCAAACAGTTGGAGTCGTTGCTTTGTGGCCTGGAGTTTTGAGGAGGCACGCTTGCTTTGGGAAGGATGGAAAGCAGTCTCTTAAAACCTGATCTAGCTCCCCTTGAAATCAATGGGAATCTCCCTCCCTTTTGACTTCAGCAGTTTACAAGCAAAGATGAGTGTGCTTGGAGGCTCAACGTTTGACCTCTTAGTAACACACCCGGTTTAGGTGGCAAATCCTTTAATGTTCCTACTGATGATAGCTTTGGGCAGGCTTTGCATTGCTGCAGGTTGCCAGAATTTCACATGCCCATGCCAGTTAATGCTATTACATTGACTGTAATGCAATACGTTGGAAGTTAAGGAGTCTTGAGCTGAATGCAGAAACTGCCAAGCATGTTTTGAAAGCCTTGGTTACTAATATGTAAGTCTCTATAGGGCTGAACCAGCCATTTGGGTACCGTGACATCCAGCTGTTATAAATTTCATTTTAAAAACTGAGACTGCTTTTTACATCAGGCCTTCACAGAAGTCGTTCTCAACCTTTCTAGACTCAAGGCATCCCACAGAAAATTCCAGCTCTTAGTTTCACTTTTACTATTCTGTAGTTAAAAAAAAAACCCAAAAAAAAAACCCGTAATTTTTTTGTTGCTGGGGACTCAGAAAGACCACAGCAGGTCAGAACGTTTCAATGCGTTCTGGGTTCCTGTTTGAAATCTCTGCGTTTATCTAGTGAATCATGTTTGCACAGCTAATGATGCTTAGAGTGTGTTGCACCCTGCGGCACCCTTAAAATCATAGGAAGTAAGGGTTAGTCCAACCTCCTGCTGAAAGCAGGACCATCCCCATCTAGACCACCCCAGCCAAGGCTTTGTCTAGCCAGGTTTTGAAAACCTCCAAGGATTGAGAGTCCACCACCTCTCTGGGTAACCTGTACCAGTGCTTTACTACCCTCCTCCTGAGAAATTCTTCCTAATATCTAACCTAAACTTCCCTTGCTGCAATTTGAAACCGTTGCTCTTTGTTCTGCCATCTGCCAGTACTGAAAATAGTCCAGCTCCATTCTTTTTTGAACCCCACTTCAGGTAGTTGAAGGCTGCTGTTAAATCCCCTCTCAGTCATCTCTTCTCCAGACTAAATAAACCCAGTTCCCTCAGCCTCTCCTCGGAAGTCGTGTCCCCCCAGCACCCGAACCATTTTTGTTGCCTTCCGCTGAACTGTCTCCAATGTGTCCACATCCTTTCTGTAGTGAGGGGTCCAAAACTGAACTCAAGATGTGGCCCTTGACTTGCTTACCAGTGCAGCCCAGTATGCTGTTAGCCTTCTTTGTAACAAGGGCACACTGCTGGCTCATATTCAGCTTATTGTCCACTGTAACCCCCAGGTCCTTTTCTGAAGTGCTGCCGCCCAGCCAGTACTGGTGCATGGGATTACTCTGTCCTAAGTGCAGGACTTTGAACCTCATTAGATTTCTTTTGGTCCAATCCTCCAGTTTGTCTAGGTCAGTCTGAATCCTCCCGTGTCTCTACTACTCCCCACAGCTTGGTGTCATCTGTAAACTTGCTGAGGGTGCACTCTGCCATCTTCCCCATCATGGATGAAAGCGTTGAACACAACTGGCCCCAGGACCAACCCCTGGGGCCATTCCACCCTTGAAAGGATCTCATGGCACCCTTGATAAGAATCATTACTTACAGTGTAAGTAAAAGTTCAGAGTTAATATTTTTGAGACGGAGACCATCTGTTTAGTCTGTTTGCACAGCAGCTTCCTGGTCTGTAAATGGCCCAAAACAAACCAAGGGAATTCCACATTGTGATCTTGGGCAAGTACCTTCAGTCATTGTCAGTTCCCTATCTATATCATGGGAGTGATAGCACTTCCCTGCCCCATAAAGACGCAACGTGGATAAATACATCAGCCTGAGAAGCTGTCAGGCACTGGGGCAATGAGAGCTTTAAGTACCTTGAGTGGATTGGATTAGTCCTTAGAGTAGACTAAAGCTACTTGCCTGTGTAATGGATTAGATTCTCAAATAACCCTTTTCCCTGGGTTACCAGTCTGAGTCCAGCCCAGGTCAAGAGTAGCAGAAATGCATAGGAATGATAATAGCTGTTGAGTGGACTGCTGTGAAGTGGGTTTGGGTCTCTGCCCAGATGTTGCCATTAGAGAGATCACCACCGTAATTAGTGTTGTGGCCCTCTCTTAATGGCAGTCTTGGATGAGGCTGGAACAGGCAGTTGGAATTGGCCTCTCACGAACCCCCTGGAGTTGGGAAGCATGGGAGAAGCGTGGAGGGAACTTGCAATGCCATTGCCTGACTCTTCCCTGTTGTGAGGACTGAGGCTGGAGAATGGAAGGACTGTCTGCATAGCATGTCTGCAAAATTAAAAGCAGACTCTGTACCTGCTCATTAATAGCCTGTGTCTGAGGACTGTTAACTCTCCCAGTTGTCTGCCTTGGTATAGTCCATTCTGCATATTTAAATCCAATATTATCTCGTGGAAGAACAGTTCTGCAATATAGATACGTATCCAATCAATAGAATCAAATATAAAATATTTATTTTCTACAATACAAGATATTTATAATTATTTAAATTAATGCATTTTACATCACATACATATATACATTATTCATTTACATGATACATGTAAGTTTAAATTATAACTTTAAAATGCATATTTAAAATATAGACTATTTTATAAAATGGTACGGGTACCACCAGCAGTATGCAGACAGCCTGTCTGTAGTACGCATTAACAGTCTTATTATAATTACTTTATGTGACAATTATTTGCTGGTGGTACTTAAGGTTGAACTGAAAAATTTGCAGATGGTACTTAAGGTTGTATCTTTAAATTGGTGGTGTGCAGTCTGTCAGAGTTTGGGAACCACTGATGTACAAGACTAGTCTTATTAGGAACTTCTGGAGTCTAACCTAAATTTAAACAGAAGCACCCAAATGTCTAGCTGTGGGACTGTGTATAAGGGTCTGACTTGTTTCACTCCATCCTGCCTGTAGCTTGCACCTGAGACTCTGCTTTGCTGTACCCTAGCAGGGCGGCAATTGCAAAGGAGCTGTTGTTAAACATCTGTGGCTTTAAGGACCTCAGCTCTTCTTAGCTAACCTCTCCCTGCCATGCCATATCTGGGGCAGCCCAGACCTACAAAAAATGATATTTGGGCCCTGACACTTGTTTAAAATCTCTCCCAACTATACCATGGGTCCAATAAAAAATCACCTAAGAAATACTTAGCTGGTATTTCCCAGACAATTATAGCTACATCACGCCAACCCTACTACATGTCTGAGGCATGTCACTAGCAAGAGACCTTACAAAGTACTTTCCTGCCTTTACTACTTTGCTGTCACAGGCCAAGTTTCCTAGCTTTGGAGGGAGCGCAGATCTCCCCCTCCTGCCCGCAGGCCTGGCACCACATCTCCTTTACATTCACTGGGGACAAAGTGGGAGCTTTGAGTTTGCTGACAAAGTTGCGATGGCTCCGAGAGCCAGGCTCCTTGAACCTTACCTTGTGATATGCGGTGACCGGGGAGGGAAGAGCTCTTTTGTTTCCAAAGTGCCGTGACAGGTTTTGACAGGGGTGTGTAAGGAGCTGCAGAAGACGATTTAGTCCATCTCTGCAAAATGCCAGGAAGTGAGGATATAAAATGAGTTGATTTACATCTGTGCTGAGTCACCGAGCTGATGAACAAGGGGCCATGTTGGGTTAATATGACTAGATTAAGCTTCTCTGGGCTGTTCCAAACCCATTCCTCGTGTCACCACACACACATTTCCAATCAGTGACGTATCCCAGTGGAGTGGTTCTTATTTAAAATGGCAACGGTCTTGTTTTTCTGTCCTGTTGTGGCTGCCTGTTAGGTGAAACACCAGCGAGAATGGGCTTCCATTTAGCTGTCCCTCTTGTGTGCCGATGAATTTTGGAACCAAAATGATCAGTGATGTATCCGTCACTTCCGAGTGTAACGAGGTGCAGGGTGAATCCACCAACCAGGTTTCAACAAAGGTCTTTCCCACTGCAAACAGCTTTAGCATCAGCTCTGCTCATTCATATCACTTGCACATCCTATGCACCTTGCATCTGACTCTCTCTATTGCTAAAGAGTGTAACATTTTTAAGTTGGGCCTGACTTCTTCCCTTCTGGGGGTTAAGAACTCATGCGATAATTGTGCAGAGACGGTCCCAGGCTGGGCACACCAGCAGGAAGTGCACCTTCTTTCACAAAGCCTAGGAAATGTGCTCTGTACTCTGCTGGCACCCGGTGCTAGCGCATTTACCTTTTTGGCTCAAAATTGTATGCGTTTAATCTCTGTGGTGGGCTGAGCTCTGACTTGTGAGGCTGGAATATTTGGGGCTGGTGGTCATGCAGCTATCCTCTCCCTTTTATAGCTGTCTGTGGTTCCCCCCACCCTCCGCAGGCGATGCAGGGCGGAAATCAATATCGCCAAGTGATTTTTAACACATTTTTGCTACCTGGCCTCTGCTAGCCTTTGGCCTGAAAGGCTCCCTGAATGTCCTCAGTTTTCCCTCCCCTGATCACATGGTGTTTGTGCACAGGGGATTCAGCAGAGCTTCACTTAGCTTCTCCTTGGCGCTTGCTCTCATTTTTGCTTTCACCTTTTCCTGGCTGCTGGGCACTGCCAGCTCTGTGGTTTCATCCCAGGGCTGACTAGCAGCAGGACAGTGAAGCAGAAATCATGGTGACTTCTAGCACAGACCTTATCGACCAGCAGTGAGAAATGACCAGAAAAAGCAATTTCAGGTTGTGCAAATGGAACCACTTTGAAGTTTCCCCCTGTTATTTACATCCTGCTGCCTCTTCAACTGGAGGAGGCTGTAAAAATAAATCAAGCCACCAGGATTGCGCTGAGGTCACAGGCAGCCTGTCTGCCAGAGATGTTCTGTGGAGCCACCTATCCAGCTGGATGAAGATGCTTATTAATAGGGTGAGTTATGATTGCTGGAGAAAAATTAAACTATTCCTTCGAAGTACTGGCTAGCCACTGAGAAGAAATTCTTGCTACAAAGCAGTACTTCAGGCGGCAAGGCTCCTCCTTGCATAGGATGATGACAACAAAGCAGGGGTGGTAGCAGCTGATGATGTGAGCAGGAGTCTCCATCAATTAGCCCATCTACTAATTGCAGCCAACTTGCTTATCACTATCTATGAGTCTGCTATTAAGACAGGGCAATAATTGTGGAAATTATAGATTAGCTCAGAGCAGTGACTGCTCCTAATTGAGGAAAGGGACGGATAAATCCAAAGCAAATTGGGTTGTTTTTTGTTTCTGGTTGGGGGGGGGGGTCTATCAAATCACTGATTCACTCTCAGACACAAATTATCTTTTTTGTGTGCGTGTAAAGCACTGAATACATCTTGCTTTATCCAGTCCCAAGGGTTCCACCTGCATGGGGCTCACAAATGGACAAGGAGATGAAATATCTGTTCTCTTATAGATGATGCCAGGGGTTGGTAACAGTGACTGAAGGGCTTTTTATGGCAGCGCTGGGATCTGTTTGGCTGGTTGAAAACAACAGGATACACTCCCACACTAACGGGTGTCCTTTAACAGTCCTGACAGCAGATCTCTAATCAACATGCATTCGCCAGTCGCACACTGGATGAGAGTGCACCGCAGCCCCTGTCCACAGTAAGAACTTTTCTGCATGAAGTCAGCTATGCAAACATGGTTTTGGCTGGGGGTAGTTGATTTTCTGCTGATTCTCAATTAGGATTGGATGCCTTTTTAAAAGATTTCCTCCGGCTCAGCCAGAAGCAAGGGGCATGAGAGACATTATCAGGTTAAATTTTGTGACCTGTGTTTATAGCAGAGGTCAGGCCAGGTGGTCATCATGATTTCCTTGGCTTTAAAAGGCTTTGAATCTTGCAATATCTTGTAGCCTGCAGGTTATCTACACTGAACCTCCCGCTGCAGGCAGCTATGGGCCAGAAAGACACACAAACTGCCTGGTGCACGTTCACATTTATGCCTGGCCTACCTAACACTTTTCCTTTAAAATTATCTTCCTCTGGTGCAATCCTAGGTCTTAGTTCCCCCTAGGATTTTAACCCCTCTCTCCCATACCACCTTTTCTCCCTCTACATATATAGTACCTAAACAGGGGACAGAAATCCTCAGGTTTCCAGGGTGAATCCAACTTCTAACAAATGCAGATTAGTTGGAAACTTTCCAGGAAAGAGGTAGGGTCATCCTATCAATGCCTTATAAGAGTCCCTTATTTTTCCTTCCATATCATCTGGTATTGACTTTTGATGGAGGAGATTAGAGATAGCAGTGTTTTGATCTGGCTTTGAGAGTTATGCCCCTAATATCAATACAGCATTTATACATGATCAGTGTGCATGTGAAGTTCTGCCTATATCTGAAAGCCTCGTTAAAAATAGAGCTGTTTAAATATTTGTGGTTTATTAATGCTCTGTTTTTCTGTGGCTGAGGACCTGCATTGTTTGCTCTGCTGCTATCTTGTAGGGCAGCACTGATCTCTGATAAACATGCAAGGTATAGATAAATACAAGCTATGTCATGATCTATCCAGCAATAAATTTAAAAGAGTGAATAATGTTCATAGATGCAATGCATCGTGCAGGCACTAGCCTGCAATTAGCAGAAATAGGAAAATTACATTAGATGCAACTACATTTAGTCATGGATGAAATCCTTTTGACAAAAAGGGAACAGTCACAGCAAAATAGGCAGGTAGGAGCTTATAATAGTTTCGTATTAGTAATTAGTCATCACAATAATTCTTTTATAGGTGACTAATGGTAGTGGAGAGATGGCACAAGCTCTTTCAAGCTTCAAAGCTTTTAAGGCAGATCTTGAAGCCCCAAATCAATGGGAATGTGCTGGAGCAAGAATTGGAACAGATTTTGTAAGGCTTGCCTTGTTAACATTTCATGTCTCCTGCCTGGCTGCTCCTGTCTGTATTATCCAAACCCAGATGTGCGTTTTATAGGCTCTGAAGACCCAGCTCGGGCACAAACCACTCCAGAGCAAAATGTCCCACTGCACAGCCCTGTAGCTGTGGCTCTGGACACAGTAGTTCCTGGAGATGAGTCCAGCTAATGCAATCCCCAACATGATTGGAAATGCCCTCATTTACCCTCCTAACTTTTTGGTGGCCCAACTTTTTGGAAACCCCATAGGTTGAAGCTGCTTCTCGCCGCAAAACAGCTTCTCACTTTAAGTGGCTTCTCTGGATAGGCTGACAACAAGTCCAGCCTCTCGCTCTGCTAATGGCCTTCTGCATTACCCAGGCTTGCCTGAAACCCCTTCCACTGTGCTGACCTGCATCATCGTTGCAGCAGAGTCGGTCTTCATTGTAAATGTTGTGTTAAGTACCTTTTAACTTACCAGGCCAGTTGTACACCAAATACTTACTAATAACTTGCTCTTTCTCCTGCTTTCTGCTCAGTGTGTACTGTATACCAGAAGGGGAAAGCTTGGGTTTCTACACAGTAAAGTTTGTCTCAGCTCTATAGAGTCTGATGCATCCCTCTCACTTGTCCCTGGTAGCCTCAACTGACGACTGGCAGTGCTGAGTATTTATGAACGACTTGCAGCAGCATATTACTGGAGTGTCATGACGGAGAGATCAGGCTCCCTCCGTTTTGTACACTTATTATAAATGTTGCCATTCCAAGAGATTTTAGCCTGGTTAATTCTTTAACCTTAAAGGTCCTTTTAATTCAGTTAAATAATTAGTGGATTTTTTGGAAGAGGTGGATGTATGCCCTGAGTACAGCCTGAATTCAGTAACAATCCCAAGAAATGAGAAGCTGACTCATAGGGCCACAAAGACTTCCTCAACCAATTAGCCATGATGCAAAAACTGCTCTGAGCTTTGTTCCTTTGCCTTACATGGGGCAGGGTTCATTCATTGTAATCTTATTTTTCACTTGCATCATACATCTGAATTTGTTATTCTTGCTGCTCTTTGGAGCCAGGCAGAAGTCAGGAGGGCAGCCATAATCTCATGGCACCAGCTGGACCTGGTTTTATTTTGTATGTATTTATACTGGAGATGGCTGTGTATCTCCTCCTGACAGCAGCTTTTTGAGCCTGTAAGTCAGAGGTTCTGGTCCTGTAAGGAGTTGGGTCCTAGTTGTGGTGCATGAATATAAACCTGTGTGCCAGTCTTTCCAACTTCTGGCCATAATAGCCCTTTTAAAGCCAGGAATCAGTTGACTGGGCCAAGTGGAAGAGAAGTTCCTAATATGTATTGTCTTCAGACATGACTGGCCATAAATTCAGTGATTTTTAATGAGCCTGATAACCTTAGGCAAGACTGGAAACCAGATGCTTTTGATTGAATCTCCTAAAAGGTCTGCTAGTTGGTGGCATTCAGTTATGTGATTGCTACTATGATGGTTCCTACAGGCTCTGATAGTGCCCACAGTATGCCTATGCAGCAAAGGTGTCATTGCAGCCTGTGAAGATGTGCCCAAAACAGCTTTAAACTAAATAATTCAGGTACTTGTAACAGCGGTGTCACTGGGGCAGCAGAGGAGCTCAACACAGATTGCAAAACCCACCCAGCACCCTGATAAAATACTTGGGCAGTAGCCTGTGCTGGGGACTGTGCTGCCACAGCTCCCCTGATAGCAGCGCCCAAACTCACCAGTTTACAGCTCTACGGCAAGCTTGGGCACTGCTAGCAGCACAGTTAAGTAGGCCTCTCGCTATCTGCTGTTACGCTCATGGGAAAGCCAGACTCACTCCTTTGACTTCCATGGCATAAGTCTTAGTCCTACGTATTAAATATTTTATCAGGGTTAAAATAAGGTGGATGAGAGGCAGGGTTGAGGAATCCAGCTTTGTTTTCTGGCCAGTACTGCTAAAAGATAATTTCCTTCCTTAGTCAGTGCATCAAAAACACTCCTGCCCATGTCAGTCTACTCTGAGCTGCTCTGCGTAGCGCAGCTTGAAGATGATCCAGCTGAGAGGTGGAGTGGGCTGTGCATGTGTGATGCCAGCAACATAAGCTTAAATGCTAAAATAAGCAAGGGTTGGGTTTTGTAGGCATTCCTGTCACTCACCCTTTGCAGGGCATCTGTGAAGTCTTTCTTTCTCTCTTATTTGAAGTAGTTGATGGCCTAGTGCAGTGAGTGCATTTGAATTATTAATGCTATATTTATCTTGTCAGGTTTGTATCTGTCTTATCTGTTGTATGTTTTATGGTTTTCCTGTTGTTTACAAGCTCCCTGGAATAGCACGGAGCCATCTGCCCAGCCAGCATTTATCATGCTTGTTCTTTCTTGAAAAGGGCAGAAGAGTCGAATATGGGTGCTTAGCTCGTGCAGATCGGGACGAAACCTGGTATGGGAAACGGATCATCCTGCAGCTGCCTGCTGCAGAGTTCTCGCATCTGCCCTGGCAGCCTCTGGTCCCAGCTGCTGTCGGAGATGGCGTACTGGTCTCAGTAGATGTTGGCTCTGACCCAGTGTGGCAGTTCCTGTGAAACCAGGGTGCTTGCAGTTACACCTGTGGATCGGTGTAAGAGAACCTATAATGTGTGCAAGGCAGACAGATTGTTTGACTTGAATCGGGAAAGAGGGATTTGGGGGGAGAATGTATGTCAGGGAGATGCAGGGGTGTAGGTTGTAGCCATGTTGGTCTTGGGACTTAGGCAGACAAGGTTCTTTGGGTGAATATGGTATCTTTTATTAGACCAACTTAAATAGCTGGGGGAAAACAAATTTTGGTAAGCTTTTAAGCTTCAGCCTGACAAAGGGTTTTTAAAAAGTCTCTGCAGTTGGCGTGTGCTCTTCCTGGATGGAATGAATAGAGTAAAAGACTTCCTCACCCTGACGAAGGGTTTTTAAACTCAAAATCTTAGCAAGCATTTTTTTTCCAGCTATTTAAGTTGGTCTAATAAAAGATTTCATATTCACCCAAAGAACCTTGTCTGCCTTTCAGGGAGATAGACATATAATTGGAATAGTTCTGTATCCGTCTTTAATAACCAGCTCACAACGTACAAGATAATGCAGTGGTTCTCTTTTGGACTCAAGAAACACCCTCTTTTTGGACTCAAGGCACTCCTCCATGGCTTTTGTGAATTGAGTGGCACCCAATTAAAAACAAAACCCTTACAGATTATAATAGAGATGGAAGATGGCCCAGGCAGGGAAAAGCCTGAGCCTGCCTGTGCTTATCTGTTTAGTTTGTCTGCTTATCTCCTAACACTTGGCTTATCTCTTCACACCTGGCATTACTCTTCAAAAGATCTGCTGGCTTGCCAGGCTTTCCGGGCACTAAACTCTCATCCAAATCACCCTGAACAGGTGGTGAGATTCCCTCATCTTGTTACAGTGCCTGTGGTCTGTGCTTCAGAAGCGCTCTGGTCCACAGTGCAATTTAAAGGTCTGTTTTTTGTGAGGACACGTAGGTGCTCAGTCTGTGACAGCTCACACTTTAAATTTTAACCACAGGTATAACTTAACCTGACCGAGGTCCTGAAGCATGTCTTTATGAAAGCAGGCAATGGGACCTCACTCTCGCGTCTTCGCACTGTCCTGTTGTAGCATTGCCCCTCGAAAGCCATTAAAATGCCTAGGCAGGCAAGATTCTTTGGGTAAATCTGATACCTTTTATAAGACCAACTAAAATACATATAGTTGGAAAAAATTCTTCTTTGCAAGCTTCCACGTATACTCTTTTTCAGGCAGAGGGAGGGTCCACAGTTTGATTTGTTTTTTGTTTTTCTGGATGGGATTGAAGGCAGAAGCCAGTATGCAAGAACGCAGGTCAGTGAAAATGCAAATGTGGGGCAGTGAGGGCTTGAGTGCCCAGCCTGAACTGTTCAAAAGTAGCTTGATCTTTTTCATGATGTGTTAGGTCCTCACCTTCTGCAAATCAGGCCCCTTTAAGGTGCATCAAAATCCAGTAGTCATTTGGGGGGAATCCTTTGAAGTGAAATGGTTTGTGCTGTTGATAGGCAAGACCCCAGTGTGCTAACCGTACATAAGGGTTAACTGCTAAAATATTACGTTTAGCTGTGGGGCTGTTTTTATGCATTGATTTCATGATGACTTATCTTCCCAGCAGATTTTTTTTCCCCCTTTTGCACAAAGTTAATTACATTTGAAAGAGAAGATCTAATTAGGAACTTTTGACTGTATGATTCTGAAGCTTGTGTTCTGGTTTTTCTCCTTTGGGAACCCTAAATTGTAACAATTATCAGAGTCACCAAACTTCAGCATTGCCAACTACAGGCATTCAAAAATCATGAGTCAGTCCTTCCTGAAAATCATAAGATTGACTTTAAAATTCATTAAATTAAAAAAAAAAAAAAGAGTTGCCTTTCAGGTTTTTATTTTTCAATGTTCAGATTTTCAGCCACAAGGGATAGAAACTTTGTTTTTTCTGTAAGTAAAAAGTGAAACTTCCACTCAGTTCTGTGAGAAGACGCTGATGCTGCCAGGAAAAATGTCCCAAGTATTGCAAGACACATGTTAAGATCACCTGAGCTGGGAACACAAAAACTTCCTTTTCATTTGATCTATTTAAAATGACACATTGAAAAATAATGGGCTGTGTCTAGCTAGCCCCTTTCTGTTTTTTCCAGTTGAAAATGTGTTCACAAACTTTAAATCAAGGTCACCAAACAGCACAGAAGGCTTTTACTTTTGGTTACTTTGCACCTTCCTTGCAAAAATCCTGATTACCTGTGGCTTGCATCAGGTTCAACTGAAGTTAAAAGCATTCAGCACCCTTGAAAACTAGGCCCTTATGAATAGAGGGGGTGTGCGTGTGTGTGTGTGTGTGTGTACACACGTGCACATCTGTCTGTTAAATGACTATGCCTAGAGACTTATAAATGGCACTGTTAGTCCTATAGCCTGCTGAAAATTGAATAGAGGTCGCTATTCTTTTCTTTCTAAGCCTAAGGAAAGGGAACTGACACACTACAGTTGAAGACTGAAGTAAATAGCCATTGTCTAGCAAGACCTTGTATTATTATTTTAATCTTGGCTTTCCAACCTCCGCACTTACGAATCACCCCATGGGTTCCTCGTGAAAGGGCTTGGTTCCTCACACATATGAGAGCAACTCTGTTGTTCCCTTGGTCTGAAAACAAAGTAAAGCATTTTGGAGGATGGGTGGTGTCTCTGCAACATCTGATTTACTTTCACACAGATTTGGACCCAGAGCCAAGTGTCAGAGATCATCACACTTAGAAAGAAGCAGATATTGATCCAATGCAAAGCTGTTGCAACCCTCTCGCATCTCAGTAATGAGTGATGGATTTCCTATGGAGGTGCTGTTGGTAGAGCTGTACCTTCTGTTTTTTAATGGAAATGGAAAACCCTTCTCTCACTACTGTGGCGTGCAAAACGAGCTTTTTAACTGAATAGAACAACAGGTTTTGGACATGAAGTGAGCCGTGCTTTCACACTTTTTTTTTTTAAGGAATACTTTCCCAATAGTTCCTACTTTAGCCTCAGGCCATCATAGTACACGAGACTGATTTATCGAAAGCAACATCCATCATTTTAGATTTACCCTTAATAGTTTTTAATTGAAATATCCCTAACATTTGAAGAAGAGGGAGATCATATGCTTGGGGACTTCTCAACTGTAGAACTAAAGAGTCTAAGGGAGTTAGGTAATCAGATTAGTGGGTTTTGGGGTGCCTAATTTCTTCTGGGGCCTTTTAAAAATGTCAGGCTCATGGCATAAGGTGCAAATTCAGCCCAAGAAACACTCCTGCATACACTGACCACACAGCCAGCTAGTTGAGGCAGCAGATTCATGCTCTTTGTGTGTGCTGTGATGATTCCTAGGAGCCTGCAAAGCGGCCCAGGGCAACAAGATTCTTGGTGGTGCACAAACTGCCCAAGATAGCCATTACCTCAGTATAAGCAGTGCTACCTCCCTGAGGAAATATGAGAAGTCATCCCCAGGTTCCTCTGCTTCCCCATGCAGTCCCAACCATGAAGTACCTACCCTTAAATCCATTGCCTTGCTCCATCATCTGGCAAAAGTGGTCAGTGGAGCCGGTGCAGGCCCGTCAAGAGCTGCAGCCCCTTCCCCTCTCTGAAGAACGTTTTGTTTTCATGCTAGAGTTTGGCTCCTTTATTAGGTTTTTCCAAGTGGCCAATTACTTCATAATAACGCGTTAGTATTGCTCAGCAGCAGTTGTCTCTGGGCTCTGTTTGGTGGCCACATGCAGGCAGGTCCAATACATTAACAAGGTCATTTCCATCTCGTGCACTGTACTGCTGCTTAAGTGTTAATTATCATGCAACAGGCTTTAGAGGCAGCTTCCAAATGACAGATGCAAATGTTATTATCCAGAATCGGTCTCAGAATAACCGGTTCACTGCGGGTTCTGTGAAATGGCCAAAGTAAAGAGGAAAAGACGATTAAGATGTGGTCAGAATTGGACCCCAGGATTCAGGACTGGAAAGAGTTTTGTTCTTGAATGAACCATGGTATTTCTTCTTCCCCACGTCCTCCAAATACATTGTTCGTCAGCAGGAATCAAACCTGGGGACTTCAGAGCCAAAATAAAACCTAGTTTCTGTGACTAAAGGCTGAAGTCGTAGGCTGTTCTCCCTGAGCTAGGAGAACATTCCTCTCTGTGGAGTTGGCTGTTAGAGCACTGGGACTGGGGAGCCTTGGGTTCAATTGCTTGCTCTGACACAGACGCTGGGTGGGCTTGGCCACGTTACTTAGCATCCCTATGCATCATCTCCCCCACTGCAAAATGCAGATCATAGATAGCACTTACCTGCTTCGCAGGTTTGCCATGTTGAGGCACCAGGGTAAAAGAGGCCAAAGAAGTACCAGAAAGAGAAAGATGCTTTCACAAACTTGGCATCTGCAGTGAACTTTTTGAGGGACTCTTAGTTTTCAGGTTTGATTTGCTCTTCTGGGTACCCTGACTTTGATAACTGGACAAACTCTGCTCCCCTATGGGTGGGTAAGCACAGCACTGGCATGGCAGGCCTTCAATTGCTGGGATGAGGGCAAATCTCAGCGGGGCCGTGGGCTTGTCTGTGCTCATGCTTATTGTCCAGCAACATGCTTGCAGGGTTGGGAGTAGAAGCTGGTGGTGAGGGCCCTGGCTGGGCCTCTAGAAGACCTGGCTTCTATCCCTGGCTGTGTCACTGAATTACAGCATGGACTTGGGCACGCTGCTTCAACTCCCCCATGCCTTTCTCCCCCAAGTCTATTCTGTCTTGTTTGTTCATGCTGCAGGGTGCTAGAATGTCTCTTTTGCTGTGCAGGGAGGAACGAAGTAGCAGAAGTGTTGCAGGAGGGTTAATGTCTTCCCATGGCCCTGGAGGCATGATGGCAAGTGCTGCTTGTACCAAAGACTCCCTCAATTGATCCAGGTGTATTTGGGCACCTGGGTGGGAGAGGGGGCTCAAAGCTGGCCAGAGATGATACTCCCTTGTGTGCTGTCGCCTGAACTGATGTGGGCACTGGTAGGCAGGCGCAGGCCAAGCCTGCTCTCAGTACAAGCCTTTGGCAATGTTTCAGTGCCATGCACATGTCCTGAAGTCCATGTAGTTGTCTGATGTGTCATCGTGGCTTTCGTAGCTCAGCATTTCATCTGCAGTACGGTTTGTAACGTGAGGGGCTCGGGGGAGCAAAGCATGACAGAGGGCAGGCATCAGATCTGGCTTGTCTGTGTGTAAAAGGGCTGTAATAATACTTGTCTACCTCCCTGGGGTGCCAGGAGGCCTAATTAATGTCTGCAAAGCACTTTGGAGAGTCTCGGGTGAAAGGCAACTCTTAAAGTGCAAAGTATTGGGATCATTAAATTACTTCTTTCTGCAGAAAGTCGTGCCCTTAATGCGAATACAGTACGAGGGTCTGTGTTAGGTGACAAGGCCGTTTCATTGTCTCTTATTGATGCTGAGTTTTCTAAAGGTCTAATAAAAGGATTTACTTTGGATGGAATAAAAGTGAGGGCTAGATCCACCACTGTGTTACTCCAACATGAGATGCATAAAACTGCACTGATTTCAGTGGAGGCATGGGCTTCCCTGGGCTTTAAAAGGAGCTGACAGAGATGAATCAGGAACTGTGGGGTAGAGGTTTTTTATTGGCCAAAATCATAAAATAACAGGATACATTTCACACGTGGGGGATGTTCTGTGATGATTGTCATGTTCCTTTTAAATGCAAAATCTCTGCAGGGATAGATAAATAGCCTACAATGTCCTTTTGTTTCGAAGCCTGCGTGCTAAGTGCAGGCTAATGATAACCTGTTGTTATTCTCCCCATCATTTGCTGTTCTCAGGCCAGCGGGATTCTAGTAGTACCACAAAGGTCCATCAAGCAGGAAACCAGGATAAAAAATCCTAGCATTTTTATCAGAATTCTGTGAGTTTAAGACAAGATGTTAGATGCCATATTTTTTTCCCCTTCCTTTTCCATACTCTGTTTTTCTTCCTTTTTTCCTCACTAGCAGCTGCTCCCTTGCTGGTGAGCCTTTCAGACAGCCAAGCTGCACTGGACTAGTCCTGTTGATTCTTCTCTGGTCAGCCCAAGGTACCATACCTGCCACTGCCCTCCTGCGAGCACAGCTGGAGCAGCTGTGGCTGTCTGCTGGTCCAAATCTACTTAAGTCTTATTCAGTGCCCTGGGAGCAGCAGCAATCCGCCAGCTGCTGGTACAGAGGCCAGAGCCAAAACATCCTGTTTGCTGAAGTGCTTGTGTAATCATGACTGTTAACGTGCTGGACCGCCTTGCCAGTTTGCTTTGTGCCGGTTCCCTGGAAGGCCTGTGGTAGGGTGGACCATTCGCCGGAATGGATTTTAGACAGCGGCGTAAATATTCTCATTGCTCAGCAAGACAGATTTGCAAAATGGAAAATACTCAAATCTTTGCATTTGTCTTCCTCACTCTCCAAGTGCAAGGCAGGTAATGTGCTGTGATGAAAAGTTGGCAGTAGAGATTGTGAACATATTAAACTTACACTCCTCCACCTTTGGAAAACCCCTCCAAGCCCCCCTGGCATGCCTGGGAGGCCGTGTTCAGAAAAGGAAGTTCTTGTGTTTGCACAAGGTTGGGGAGTGCATTTAGGTTCCCTTTCTCTGTGATGAAATTCTCATTTAATGTTGTACAGAGCACACTTTCTACGTGCCACGAATAGCCCTCCTTGGTTTTCCCCCTGCTCTCTGTGACACTCCTGTTTTTCTCTCTTTCCTAGGCCCTTTCGTTTCTTTATCATTTATATTGTAGCAGTACTCAGGAGCCCTAGACACGTGCCCTCCAGTCCAGGGAGAGAATGTTACGGTTCTGTAGTGAACTATGGGCTCGATGTGGGAGCAGGACTGCAAGTCTTCACTGTGAGGATGCGTTAATTGCTTATGAAAAGCGGTATTTAATAGAAAGAACTGGAGAAATGGACACTAATTGGGAAGGTGTCTTTGCTGCCTGTCTTGCCCAGCATCACAACACAAATGAAGTAGACACAGCACTTTGTGACTTCAGTAACAGGCTCAAGACAGGATGAGGAGCTTAGCTTGGATGGTACCATAACCTTAGCAATTAGTTCTGTATATCCGTGCAGGCCAGCTTTTGTGACAGGTGTGCCACACATTAAGCCCAGCACTGTCCCTGAGTGCCACTTCAGTCTTCTTCCTCTGCTGATCTACTCTGCTTTCTGCCCCCAACCCAGTGCTTCTTCCAGTCTGCTGCTTTCCCTTGTGCTTCCTGCCTTAATCTGCTCTTGTGCTGCCTTCCCCCTCCCCGGTCAGTTGTGTGCCCCCTGCACAGGGTGCCCCGGCAACTTGTGGCACATATGCTGCAGGATGACCACCCCTGCCGTAGCTGATCCTTAAAAAAAATAGTAGTCAGGGAGCTAATAAAACCTAGGCTCCTAGGTAAATTGATGGGGATTGGCTAGTCATAGCAAAGGACCTAGGACTGCTTCCTTTGTTTTACAGTGTTCAGTTTTTCTGGGCTTGGCAGCTGCTTTCATCAAAGTCCATTGTGGTTCTAGCCCCTGGTTTCTATAGGACCGTGATCCAGGGCCATGAATTCACAGCTAGGTTGTGTCTACATTGGAGAACTGTCCTGCCTATAGCTGAATCGCTTGGACAAAACCAGTTAAATGGTTCAGCGCATTGATGTTCCCAGCAGATTCAAACCAAGAATAGCAGGAAACATTTGGCTTAGCAACATAATACTTGTCTTGCCAGATTAGATCTCGCAGCACTCTGGTTCTCACCTGTGGGGAGGTATTTTCTTAATACGATTTCAGTAACATTCTCTGCTCAGAGCAGGAAAACCCCCTTGCAGGCAAATGAGACTTGAAAGATGCTGATCTGTATCCTGTCTTCTGTTGCTTCCCCAAGTGGGGTAAACCCCCCATGTCCATGCTCCTCGCTGACTGTGCTGCAATTGCTTTATGTAAGAAATGGGCCTTTTCCCTTCTTTTGCATGTCAACAGATAAAGACCTCTCTGTTTTTGCAAGTAAGCTAGTTTCAGGGAGTTTTTTGTAACTATAACCGTCGGAGTTAAATTTGCAGCTAATGCAAGGCTCACAAGACATGGCATTCAGTGTGGTCCTGTTGCTTGGAACCAGCAGAATAAAGTTGTCCCAGCACCGGGGACATGCTATATGGAACTGCTGGAAAGATTACATGAACATTGTGATATGCTGCAATTTTAGGTTCTTGATGTTAGTTAGTAGCTGCTACTTTTGTTTTGACACCAATTCAAAACCAAATTCTCTTTTAGTTGCTAAGTTTCCCTTGGGCACCATGGGAACTGGCTTGGATGGCATCTTAGAAGGTCTGGGTTTTGAGGAGTGCTTCACACCCAGGGAAGGCAGGGCCCTGAGCCCTCTGAACCTGCCACTTGTTTTATGCCTAGGAAACTTGACAGCTCTGGAAATCTTGCTCTGAGCCTGTGCAGCATGTTCATACATGCAAGGGGATGTAGATCAGTGGTGGAGTGCATGCTTTGCATGTATGAGGTCCTGGGTTCAATTCCTAGCATCTCCACTTTTAGAGTCCCCTGTGGTTCAGCAGTAGAATCCTTGCTTACCACACAGGAGACCCGGGTTTAGTAGTAGTGGTGGCTGTGTGGCAGTGTTCATGCCTACCATTGGGAGAGCTGAGTTCAAGTCCCAGCTCTGGTGACTTGGGGTGAGTAAGCTAACAAGGAAAAATGCTACACAGGAGCCATTGTGCTTTCTCCCCCTCTAGTGACTCAGGCCCTAAATTCCTTTAGAGGAGAGGGAGAAGCTGCAGCGAGATCTGGGCCGACTGCAGGAGTGGGCGGACAGAAACAGGAT
>JAGPOW010002118.1:10856026-10870610 GCA_030014935.1 Caiman crocodilus | reverse complement strand
ACGTGAGCCTTTTTTCTGCAGCGTCTCTGTAACCTGAGTGTTTATGAAGCTGACCTGGCCTGGGGGACCCATACAGAGGTAGGGTAAACTTCATGCTCACCCAACAGCCTTGATTTAAACAAAGACTTTTTTTTTCCCAAAAATCTAGTTGGTCTAATAAAAATTATCACCTCTACCATGAATTCTGATTCCTTTTGATTTAACCAAGTATCCTCAGATGAGGCAGCCCAAGGAAGTGTTTTCTGTGGATTCTTGATTACAAAGTTAGATCAGGACCCCCTGGGTTGGGGCCACAGGCATGTAGTAAGAGGCTGTGAACTTTCCAGGGCTCTCCGTTCCCAACCGCTGCTCTAAACAGACAAGACTATACAGGGTAGGAGAAAGGAAGCATCTTTCCCACTTTCCAGGGAGGGAACAGAGGTACAGAGTTGTTTTGGCTTTGTCTTTGCTATGAGAAAGGTATGTTCTTAACCCGCTGGTTAAATCAGAATTGATTAGCTACTTGAGGGGAAAACTGTTTTGTACTGAAGTGATACAGCATGTAATTGAAGAACACATGTTTTTGCAGTGAAAGTCTAGAAGATGCTGGTGGTGCTTTAATTCCAAGTACTTTTCTTTTCCTTGTGCTATTCTTTTTCCATCCTTAAGAGCAAATGCTTCTGAATTCTGAACAGGTGTTAGAACAATGTACGTTGATTACACAAATAGGCACAGGTATGTGTGAAGCCATTCACAGTTTGCTTGCTTTTTCCCCCGAGCTGTATCAAGAGAAGCGAGGTGTGGAGTTATTAGCAACACACACTGCCTAGGTATCTTGGAGACCTGGTCACAGAAGTGGGCTAAGTGCTGCCTGAATTGCAGGTTATGGGCCCAAAGAAGAGTATTGCTAAGTGAGGTTTTGCCTTTGGGAGGGTGGTGGCTGGTGAAATGAAACCAAGCAGACAATGATGTTACCTCAGATGGGAAGGAAGGAAACTCAATGAAAGAAGGTACTATTTGGGTTCGGCCTGCCAGCAAGCTGACAATGTATTTTGCCCTCCCTAGTTCAGCTTGAAAGGAACCCTTGTGCCAGTCACGGAGGGTGTTCGTGGTACAATGCAAGTGTCAACGGCAGTGCCCTCGGCTAACAAAATACTGCAGTACCTGAGCCTGAGCTTCCCTTAAGGCTTGCCCGGGGTTTGTGGCCGAGCAGAGGAGTTCGGTATCTGAAAAGTACGCCGCTCTCTCCTGCTCCCTGCCTATGTAACCAGGTTGCACAGCTCCTTGTGCTGAAGACTCTGACTATGATGCACAGGCGCTGTTCTCTTATGTCTCGGAGTCAGGAACCCAATCTGCTGTATGGAAAATGACATATTGCTTCACCCGCCATCTGCCAGGTAAAAAAGAAAAAGATGGGGGACGGGAAAGTAAAGTGACCAATTGCAATGCAAAGCCCACCATCACCTCACCCTCAATTACAAGGAGGCTGGGAGAGGAAAGAACAAATCTGGCGCCAGCCACTCCACAGCTCAAAGGCTTCAGAAGCAAAGTCTTCAAAGGTTCAAGGAGTCTGATCTTGCCTCCCACTGAAGCGAAGGATCTTTCTGTTGACTCGAGTGGAAGCTGGGTTTGATGAAGGGCCTTATACGTGGGAGTCCTTGCTGATCCGTCATGCAGCCTGCACTACCATCTTTTTAAATAGCACGCTGCATTGGAAACCCATCGGATATGGTGCTCATTTCCAAAGCGGGCTTTCCCAGTGGCAACAAAAGAGGCAGTTGGGTTTTGGCCAAATTGTTTTGCTTAAAATTGCAAACAGAAACTGGCCCTTGGGGACAATGTTGAAGAAACTGGAGAGATCTAGAAGGCAAACTCTGAGGGTGCTGGGCAGTATGTGTATGTGACCCAGAAATTATTAAGAGGAAAAATGGCCCTTTGTGAGAGTAGTCTGAGCATCAAACAGTGGCTGAGGCAGGAGGAGAAGGATGGTTCAGGGGTAATAGCCCTAGTCTGTGATTTGAGAGATCTGGGTTAGGCATAAAATCACCACGTTTGTCCGGCATCTCTCTCCGTGCAGTCTTTGGTTTTTAACTTGACTGGTGTAAAGTATGTTTGAAACATTATATCAAAGACATTTCCTTTTCTCTTATTACAGGCTGAGTTTTATTTTCTGATTTAGATCCTGTTCCTCTGGGATAATGTGTCAGTCTAAATCCTCTTCCACTGTGTCATGTGTGGACATTTTAGATGATAACGTCCCCAACAAAGAACAGACTGATTGCAAACAGGGCTTTTTCTTCTTAATTGGCTGGAAGCCATCACTTCTTTTAAGTTAATCTTCTGGAATAAAATAACTTTTTCTAAAAAATTGAGGAACTTAAAGCCTGGCTTGAAGAAGCTGGGAGCAGGGGCCAGTGGGCCAATTAGTGTTTTATTTTATGAGAATTCAATATCTTTGCAATTCTGAAAAAACCCACAAATGCCCCGCTTCTCCATTGAGTGTCTAGATACCTTTCAATCTCTGCCCCTTAATGTGGCTGTTTCATTTCCCTATCTCCAAAGAAAGGATAATAGCACTTCTCTACTTCACAAGGTTGTTGTGGGGATATAAAGACTGCCTAAAGATCAGGAGCTGTTGGGATGGGATGTCAGTGGGGACCATACATATACAGTAGAAAATGCACACCCCCTGGCAGAACTAGACTCTGAGAATGCCTCCAAAATATGGTTTTTTCCACTTTTAGCTGCCAAATCCTAATGCCTGTTGGAGCAGATGGACCGCAGCATGTTTCTTGTGATGAAAATGTCATGTGGCGGTGTTAACAGAGGACAGCCGTGGTTAGTTGCAGTCGGAAAACACAGGAAAATGTTGCTCAGAGGCTGGAAGTCCAACTCGAGAGGGGTGTGTTTCTGTGTACGAGAGAGGGAAGGCTCGCTGCGGAGGTTGGGGTCTTGCCTTGGCTGTGAGTGGGCGATGTTGTCCTCCATTTCTACTATTTATGGACATCACCGACTGGATGAGTCACTTGCACCCTACATTTACACACTGATGTGGGCACTTTTTCCCTGTTGTTCCCTGATACTGTCCTGCCTGCATTAGCTTACATGAAAAGGCTGAGGGCAGATCTACTGAGAAGCTAACTCCCTGGTGTAACCTTAGCAAGGCTCTCCCTCCTCCAACCAGGATGTCTGTGCAGGTGCATCGTCTCCCCCAGACTTCTCAGATCTGAACTGGCGATGAAAGATGTTTCTTTCTTGCATTGCTTATCCAGAAGCTCGGATGCTCTGTGCTTGCAAAAAGTCATGTAAGAGTGGCTCAGGTACCCCCACAATGGAAATTTCTCCTTGCAGATTTCTAGGAAAGTTGAACAAATCCCATGCTTCCCATGCCAGGAGAGGTAAGAAGGAAAGACAGTATTTTTCCACTGTCTAGTGATGTATATTTGCATCTGCCATCCAGTTGTTGTACATCAGCCACAGCATCTCCCCTCAAAAACCACAACCAAAACAGCCCACACCCTCAATGAAGCCTGTAAAAATTGTAGAAAGACGGTTCTTTTCCCCAAATTCTCCTGTTCTAATTGACCCAGCTGGATCCAGACACCTATGGTTACATCTCTTCCAAGAAAGAAGTAGCCCTTCCGGCTTTCACACTTACTCTCCTCCTCTTCCTTCCCTTCTCCCCTTCTCATTTTCCTTTATCATCAATAAAGCAGGGCAGCTCATTAAAAAGTGCTCTGGGGGTGGGGGGTAAGTGCTGCGGCAGCACTGCTGCCCCGTTGTGCATGTTTAGGTACAGGATCTGCCTTTAGAAGAAGCAGGGAACTGAATCTTTAACGCCGGCCCAGCGCTCTCTTGATCTACGTCACATCTGTTCTGTTGTCCCCATGTTTTTATACGACCCATAGATCTGAGCACCTTCCAGCAGCACAGTAAGCAATATGCCCAGTTCGTGTCGTGTGTAGTCTATTCTTCTCTCCTCTCCGCAGGGGGAGAGCGGCACTTGGACAGTGCCGTGCTTCCTGTTTTGTTTGGGTTGTTTAGTGGGTCGATACGTACAAGAGGATAAATGGGTGGTTTGTCCTACCTTGCTTCAACAAATCAAGTGACTATGGTGATGGGAGCGTGTGGAGTCCCTCGGTGAGATTTTGCACAGCGATTGATTCCCTACCACCAACTGTGGTATATATAGAGATGTTGAACGTGTTGAGGTCCCTCGGTGAGATTTTGCACAGCAATTGATTCCCTACCACCGACTGTGGTATATATATAGAGATGTTGAACGTGATGAACTAGGAAATTTGTCCAAGTCCGAGCCTGGGCTTGTGACTGTGAGGCAGAGACCCAGCCTGGTGAGTTGTGTTCTGCATAAAGGTGGGATGAAATATTGTGGCAGTATCAGCACGTGTAACAGCTGCAGATCAAGGAAAGGGGGACCCAGTAGTTTTCCATATTGCAGTGACCTGATCTGTCCAGACTGGGAGAACTGCTTGGTTACTCAGGACATCACTGGGATCTCCCCCTGGGTATGAATGGTCACCAGTAAAGCTGTATCCCATGCACATAAGGCCCAAAGCTGCTCAGTAGAGTCAAGGGGAGTTTTGCGGGGGACTTCTATGGGAGCAGCGTCAAGGATTTCCTCATGCTGTGATGTGTGCTGATAGTGGTGATGTGTGCTTTCAGTGAGATCCTTTAGCCTCTCACTAACTCATTTAAAGAACTGAAATATGATCTGTAGTGTGTCAGGGCACCTGCCACTGCATCCGTCTCTGGCGCCTGGCCACGACTTTGAGAAATCTGGTCATCCTTTTGTTTTTCCACTCCTGGATGATGCAAAGACTAGAAAGCAACATCCTCTCCTAGCTAATCCCCAGGAACAGCCTGGTGAAGAAGAGCAGCTAATCCCCAGGATAGCAGAACAGAGGCCCAGGTAGCAGGTGCTGTTTTAAGATGGTATGTTTATACTGGTTCCTGCAGAACGTGGTTGCACGGGTCTTAATTTCAACTGTCAGTGCAATTAGCAGACCTCATTATACCCCAGGATTAGATAAGGGTACTGCTATTATTATCCCCGCTGCATCAATGGGCAAGTGATACAGTGAGTCCACATCAGTGGTAGGAATAGAGTCCAGGTCCCACCCTCCCTCTCTGTTATGTGGTTAGGGTCAGTAAGTAACATTCTCCTCTCTGTCTGTCAGGAACAACAGACTTGGAGGAGCAAAGCACTCATAATGTCTTACCCCTTTTTCCAGGTGTGGTAGAAGCATGTCTTCTGCACATGCTCAAACGCAGAGCTGCTGGCTTCCTACGGACCGATAAGGTGGCTGCCCTCTTCACCAAAGTTGGCAAGACCTATGCGATAGCTGGCGACATATGCAAGAAGGTCCAGGAGCTGCAGCAGCAGGTGGAAAGCAGGTAAGGCCAAAGGGTTGGCAGTAGCACGGGGGCGATGTGCTGAGCAAATAGCAGGAAGGTTGAGCTGTTTGGAAAAGAAGGCGCATTTTGGTGAGATTCTTTTGACATTTCAGTTACTCTGAGCTGCTTACAAAGCTAATTTTGAATGAGTTTGAGGTAGCGGGGTAGAGGCTGAGAATGGAGTTTGTGCTTGTTTCTGTTCGTTGTGTATGCTGCAGAAGTACCATAGGGATCCCAGGCAAATATCACAGCCCCCACTTTGTACCAGGTGCTATAGAAACAAAGGACAAGAAGCCTAGCACTGCCCTGCCCTGCCCTGCCCAAGGAGACTCAGTCTAGGTGTTGGAACAAGATGTGACAGATTGGTGAGGGAGGAACAGATAACAAAAGGAACAGACACGCAGCACAAGAGCAGAAACCGGACCTTGTTTGTTGCCAAACCAGTATTGGGTGGGATTGATGTGGAGGAACTGTAGAAAATATTTTTAAAAGGTGAAGAAAGCTCCTGTTTTGTCTTGGTTTTGTTTCACTTCCTTTGTATCCTACGGGGTTTTTTTTCTTGATCTTAGAAATTCAGGCTTTCTTGACTAGTCTTCCCTCCTTCCCCCTCCCCTCCTCTCTGATAACTCTATTCCTGGTGGGAAAACTGGTAGGATTACGACCTCAGGGAAAGGATGGAGGGAGACCTGATGCAGTGCATCATACCTGGGAGGAAGGAGTATTGTGCTAGACCTTGTCTGGACACCCTGGGGAAGCTGGCACATCCCCATTGGTACTTAAGGCCTGTGGTTACAGTCCTCCGTGCTGGTGTCACGTCAGCAGAGGTGTCTGCTTGCATGGAGCTCATTCTAGGATCACATCTGGTCCTAACATCAGACTAACCAATGAACGTGGTGGACAGTAGTGGGGAAGAGCTGAAGATAAGTCCGGAGGAGCATGGAAGAACCCGACTAGTTAAGCATGGGCTGAAAGAGGAATCTCCTTGAGACCTACAGACTGAAGCCTGAGTCTTTATGGACACATGTGGTTGTGTGTGCTGTGAGCAGCTCCAACCCAAAGAACCAACAACCGTGTATGGAGGGAAGCCTGGGCATAGGATTCTGCAGGGTCCAGGCCCTGGGGTTATAAAGACAGTAGGGAAAAGAAAGGGCCTTCTCGGGGGACGATAGAGCCCTGCGCCTGGTGAGGCAGTCAAGTCTAAAGAGATTCTTTGCGTCTCCTAAGGACTGTAGGTCTCTTGATTTAACAAGATGAATCACTGACTAAAGCTCTGCTCTTCCTTAGACTCCCGACAGGCCTGACTTGATGGCTCTGAATCATTGTAATGTATATTTTTATGTTAGCAATTTTATCCCTGCTTCTCTTTCTTTTTTCTCTAACACTTGCCTTTTTTTTTTTTTTAACTATCAAACTCCTCCTCCTTTGTATTCTTAATAAACCCTTCCCCTTTTCAGTCATGTTTGTTCATTTGCTGCCTGTTCACTCAGTTCAACAGCCTGCCTGGTCCCATTCATTTTGTCCCAGGTAAATATTTGCAAGGTAGGTGCTTTTGTTCAAATTCCAAGCTTGTGCCCCTTCAGTTACGGGCTTGAAAAGCTCTTGAGCCACAGCTCTGGCCACACCAGAACAGCAGATGAGACTTGAATTTTGTAATGTCTCTCTGGATAAAAATGAGCAGAAAGGACAGCAGTAGGGCTGTATAAAGTACTGGCTGCAAAGGCAGTCTGATTTTATATAGTCAGTGAACTGGATCCATACCCAAGGGTATTTATTAACAAACAAATTTGGCCCTCCTATTACTATTCCTGAGGTCCAGATTCAGGAAAATGTCCTTATTTAGGGACAGTGCCTATGTCCCACTGATGTCAGCAAGAGTCATGTACGTACACGTTGTCTTGATGTGGCATTATTGGCACTTATTAACATATTTTCTTGCCTACAGCACACCCCAGATTATAACATGCATCTTTTTTTCTTCATTCTTCCTTTTAAAAACAATTTTCCAGAATTATGGCTGCATAGAGCAGGGGCAGAACCTAATCTTTAGTTGACTCATCTTCCTTTTATTGCTTGACTAAAGCTGAAACCCTAGCTGCTGCTAAAGTCTGATCTTCATAGATAGATTTGTGATTTTGAAAAGAGCTTAAAAGACCCAGGGCTGTGAAATAGGAGACAGGAGCAGCTAGCAGATAGGAAAATTGCCCTAAGAAAGTTTAACTTGATTTGTGGAACATTAAAGACAGTTAGTTAAAAAGGAGATGTGCTCTTTAACACCCATGGAGTGAAGAACAGTGAGCCATTAAGTCAATTGACTCTCAACTGCCTGAATAGTAATGCCACAGTTGCTGCACTGTGGAGCAAGAATCAGAGCAGGGTGCTTCTGTCTCGCACAGAAAATCAGCTTCTCTAAGTAACACACAGACCTCAATTTTGGGGAAGAGGTGAGTAGGTCTGAGAGAAAATATGGTATTATTGTGGGCATGCCTTGAAGGCCCATCACAGCCCTAGGACCCTGTAGTGTTAAGGACTGTGCCAGCATAAAACAGAATGGTGCTCCCTGCCCTAGAGACCTTACAGTCTCATGGATTTAGGCTGTATATTTAAATGATTTGCAGACTCAGGCCTGGGTCTCATACTCCATGCAGGTGTGACCAGGCAGGAGCATAGCACCATAAACCAGTTGAGCTTTTTTTGTCTCTCTTTAGCCCTCCCATAACTCAGGCAGGTGAATCATTTAGGGCTGCTAGTCTGACTCTCCCTCTACCTGCCTTTTCAGTGGACGCACAGGATGGGGTGGGGGTAGGATACTGCTGTAAAGGAAATTCTTGCTGGCAGCTGCAAGTCTAACCCTCCCGGGCATTGCAGCTGCCACTGAACTATGGCTTTGCATCATTGCTCGCTGTATAACTCTGGCCCCTGGTTGTGAGGCTAGGGAAAGCCTAGCCGAGCTATAGGCAGCAACACCTCCCCCCACAGCAGCATTCTGCCCCCGCTTTGGAGGATCGGGGTAAAACTAGGTGGGGAGGTCAAGAACAAATAGCTTATTTTGGGTCACCTCTCTGCATGGTAAAGCCTCAAGGCAGGACACAAACCCACTTTCTTTTCCCCTCTGCAGGTCTCCTTTAAGAAACTGGGAAGCTATAGGCAGCAAGCTCAGCTCCAAAGAACAGGCTGTGATTCCAACACTGGAATCAGGTCACTAATTACATTGACAAGCAAGTATTTGGCTTGTAACTTGTGAGAAATCAGGTTTTTCCTTGGACCAGTGATTCTTGGGGCAAAGGAAAGGTTTCAAATGATTTTATATGAGTTAAGGTCATTTGGTACTGATCCAGGAGATGCTGCTGGCAAGGCTCCTGGTGTAGGAATGCACGTGTTAATGAGGATAATCAATATTTGGCTGCCAGGCAGCAGATGCTGTAGTAGCAAGGTAATAAAGTCATAGAACAGTAGAGCTGGGGCTGGTCCTTTTTAGTCCAGCCTTTGCTCAAGGCAGGATCATCGCTGTCTGAATCATCCTAGACGTGTTTGTCTAACCGCACCTTAAAAACTTCAGGAACACCCATCATTAACCAGGCAAAATACCCAAAGCATCAAAACCAACCGTTAACTTACCATAAATAAGAGAGCGGGACAAGGGCACTGTCAGTGTCCTGCCGCTGCAAGGACAGGAAGTAGTTTGTTAATGTGCTGAAGCAGCCATGCTCCCCGGCCTGTGAAAAGCTTGTTATCGCTGCGCAGAGCAATACATGTTGTGGGAGCTGCTCGGTGTGGTAGGGGAGGCTCCTGTGGGCAACTGGCATGTTACCTGGAAAACGTGACGCAAAGCCTTGTGAAACCATTGTGGCATTAACCTGCGTGTGTGCAGCGCACCAAAGTGCTGCACTTGGTGACCTGCCTGGCATTCTCCGTGCCAGGATGCCAAGAAATGGCGTGATGGGAGGGAGGAGGGAGGGTAGAAGGTCCGGGTTGAGCTGCATAGGCATGGCCCAGTGCCTGCCCACGCTGCGGCATGCTGTTGCTGGTCTCCCACCGGTCAGATTCACCAACTATTTGTTTATACGAGAGCCAGGAACTCTGGCCAGAAAGTCTGCACAAGGCCATTGATCGAGTGAGTGCTGCTACGGGTAAGAGTAACCATACAAATCAGTACAGAAAAGCAGAGCAGTTTTCCACCTGGGTGATCTAGCAGAGTGGCTTTGAATGTCTGTGTGGTGTCATCCTCCGGGGGCTTGTGCAGAGGGTGACTGAGCATGTCATCAGATTTAGGTGCCTGACTGCCAAAATAAGCCAGGGACCAAGTTTGTGTGAACTCCCAGGGCGTTTATACACATGCTGTAGGAGTGGAGGAGGTAGGGAGGGAGGGACTCTTTAATTAGAGTGGCTCTCAGAGCCGCTCTGATTAAAGCATGCGAAGCGTCTTGTGTATCAGCGTCCCCGCACTGAAAAATGGCAGCGGGGGCAGTTTAACTAGAGCTCATTTAACGAGCTGTACTTAAAGTGCCCCCGCTGCCATTTTTCAGCATGGGGACGCTGACACACGAGATGCTGGAGTCTGCTGGAGCACGGTAAATCAAGTCAGAGCAGATTGGATTCATCGTGTCTGCTCTGATGTGTTGTATTACAGTGCATCGGAGCAGCCTTGCTGCACAGGCACCCTCAAAGACCAGGGTGTTTTCCTATTGCAGGTATTTTCATGGCTCTTTGCAGGCCTACATGGTGCAGTGCTGGTGCAGCGGGATATGCAGTACATTAGCAGCTGTCGTGTCCAGAAAGCCAAGGGTACTGACCAGTTCCTAGCTGAAATGATGCTACTTGCTTCTTGCATGCCTGCTAAGTAACTGACCCGTGCTGAAAGTCCTGTCATGTTCTTCAACCCTTCTCAGCCACTGAAGTACGTTCCCCAGAATCTATCCAAAGGCAAGAGCCTTCTGGTTTACAGCTGCCTCTTCAGGGACATGTGGTCGGTGTAATGTATGATGCGTGCAGACTTCACACAGGATTGTACAACACCATTGCTCTTTACTTGGTGTAGTGGTTTTCACTCTCCATTTTACCAACTCCCTGCAGACTGGCTAGAGGAAACATATTCTCCCAGATCCATCCAGCCTACTTAGTGCATCGTCTGTTGTACCTAGTCTGGGGAGCCGTCCGTACAATCTTGTCAACAAGGGGAAGATGTCACATATATAGTGGCATTCGGTGATATGGCAATACCAACTTTACAGCTTTCACCAGACTCTATCCAGTGTCGCTGGATCCCCAAAACCATCACAGCACTTAGCTCCCTTTCTCAGTTGTGTTCTTGCAATATCAGAATATCCCCTTTTTTCAATCCCTGTCCGAGAATGAATTGGGAAACTACTGGCGTGCAGGAACTTAGTGTTTGTCTTGTGCCCAGGGTCAGCTTGGGCCAACTGACGTTAAAAGACAAGGACAGACAGAAAGTATGAAAGAGAGAAATTGGCCAGATGTATGAAGGCTTTGTTATTTGGTACTTGGATGGGGGCGAAACTTTAAATAGATATAGGGTTCATTTAAAAAATAAAGCTCCACTCACTTTGAGTCAGTGTTTTGACAGATTCCAAGCTTACGAGCATCCACAACTCCCACGAACGGTGCACGGCTCCGTGTCATATCCGGCCCCTTGTTTGGTAAGAAGTAGTTCTCACCAGGCTTGGTGGAAGGGACTGACATGCAAAGAAAAAATCGCTGGGGCACACGTTCTTCTGCAGGGTGCATAGCTAAGGCCAGAATCGGTTTTGAGAGTGGGGAGACTACGCGTTAATTGTGGAGTTGTTTCTAATTAGAAATTTCAGTTAGCCCGTGCCGCTGGAGCTTTTTTGGCATTTGATGAAGAAACAATGCCCAGGCAGTGCACTTTGTCCAGTCCCTGGGGTTTGCAGTTCACTTCAGGGCATAGCGATAAGATGATAGCTTGAAAGCTAAGGAGGAGGCAGTTTGCAACTGCAGGTGCTCCGCGTGGCTCGGAGCATGCTGGAGCTGGTGACAAGCGCTGTGCCTTGCGTGGTTACGGCCTCTTGTTGTCTGTGCTCACAAGGGAAGTTCTTTGAATAAAACCAACCGTGGCCTTGTTCATCTGAATCCTTCTGAGACTGCCTGACCGGGCAAGCATTCAAGAAGCAATCTGGACCACCGAGAAGCACAAGCTGGTCAAGTGCTCCCTTTTTCCATGTGGCAGCCATAAAGGGTGGGATGGGGGTTAAACATTTACAAGCAGATTTTGTGGACCTCATCAGAGCTGAGCAGCGCCACAGGGCAGCAAGCAGAGTCCACAGAAGGGAAGTACAGACTTCTCCATGGCTGCAGTTCCTTACGCAGACACTGCCTTTTGCTTAGCAATTTGTGCCTTGGCTGATATTTGGGAGGCCTCCCTTGGCATCCAACCCTTCATGTGGAAGCTGGCCCCGCTCCTGTCACCAAACAGCCATAAGTTCCCTGTTTCATTAACTGAGAGCTGTGACTGCCTTACATGGTAGGGAACAAGCAGGGGGTCTTGGCTGTGAACAAGCCCCCAGCTGGGAGTGGTTGTTCAATTACTGTGTTCCTAGCACCGCAGCCCGATACAGTCTGTCTCTTCGTCGTCTTGTTGTCATCTTGGGAGGGCGAGGGATGGGATGTCGTTGCCAAACGTTAGCGCAGCGCTCCATGGATGTGCGGGGTGCTGCGGAGAGAGAATCAACCCACCCAGGAGGTGTCAGATTTAGGACCAGGGCTTATCCTAGGATGCAGGAGGAGAGACGTCAGGCTGAAGCTCCTTGGCTGCATAACTTATCCAAGTGACGTGCATCCAGCTGTGCGCCTATTTTCACCACCGCTGGTGTTCAGTGTCCGAGAGGTAGTTGCCTATGGTAGTCTGAGGTCAGGCAGGGTAGATTTGCACCTTGTATAGGAGCAGGAGACCAAGGACCCTCACAGATAGGCACTTCTTGTGCCCCTCTTGTCGCCCCACAAGGGTCAGCCGCAATCTAGCCTTGTGTTCTTAGCCCGTGTGAAGGATCAGGGACAGCAGGTTTGCATGGGCCATTTTCCTTCGCTCTGCTGGAGGCTGTGTTCAGAAAGAACCCAAGGAGAATTAGGGTCGAGTCAAGCCACCGCAACAGGGCTGCTGCTAGGAAAGGGGCTCGTAGATGCCTGCGGAGACGAGCACCCTCAGCACTGGCCATCTGCATTTGGGCTTTGCTCTCCCAACAAAGCCAGGCACGTGCTGCGATTCGAGCTGGAGGGTTGATCGTGAGATGGAATCATCTCGGCGTAGTTCACTAATGCCCTCCAGGGACAAATCTGGTCCAGCTCATCTAATCAGTTTAATGACCTGCTTTCCTGAGATGAATCCCACTTTTCATGAATGGTCCGTGCCTTCCACAACCCCCGCAACTCCGCTCTTCATCCTTCTCCCTATAGCTCTGCCCAAAAGGGCACTCTGACCTCTGCATTGCTTTGCTGCCATGTTGTTGCCAGCCAAAGCCCACATGCCTGCTACCTCCCACCATTGCCCTTATTTCAGCTGGGCAGTTCGGTGCGCCTCCTGAGTTTTGATCAAACTCTGATTAAATGCCAGAGCCATTTGGGAACACGTACCATCCACCTTGGCCTGAATTTATGATTAAAGACCTATGTCGAACCCACTGGTTCTCCCCACAAGTCACTGGGATGTAACCCTAGATAACAAAAGAGCCTCTGACACGTCCTTCAGGGACACCAAAGGTTTGAGGAAACTTTCACAAGACTCAAGCTCAACTACCTTCCTTCCTTTCCACTGCTATGCGGGAGGCACGAGCATATTGCAGATCTTCCTGTAGCTCGTGCCTACCTGACTCATGGAGGGTTTGAATGTGTTACGGCATCCACTAGAGAGCTTTAACTCCTTTACTCCTTTGCTCAAGCTGCAGCAGCTCCTGTTTTCAACCGTGGAGGTCCGAGTTTCAGTGCCTGGTGCGTCAGGCAAGATACACTGTTGACAAAGCCCTTTGGGAGCCTTGACAATGAAGGATGCTGTTGAAATGTAACTGATGAGGCTCCAAATGTTAATATCCGAGTATCTGCTTGGTATCCTGTCTGTAGCCTTCCCTGCAGCTCTCCAGTGATGGAGTGGGGCGTGCAGCTATGTTTAGTTAGGAATAAACGTATATTTTTTTTGGTTTTGCACGTGGGACGCTTGCTTTTCCGGCACGCTTTGAGCTTTGCTGCTTTCTGCTCTCGGATGCTGTCGGAAATGGGCTGGGATAACTCTTCCGGATGAGATGGGCCTGCTGGGCGTTCTCTTCCCACGAGAGCGGGCAGGAGGGGTTGTCTCCACAGAGCCTTGGGTTTCGCAGGGGAGTTAAAGAACTGAGTGTGCATCGGGGTGTTTTCTTTTTAGCAAACCTGCCAAGACTGTAAGAAGTGACTAGTCGTCGTGGGGGCCATGGGACATGACTGTTCCCCTCGAGAAGCCTCAGAGGAGCTGGATTTATATAGCATACAGCTTCTGAACATCAGGCCCCTTTCGATGCATCAGCCTGGTCACCCCCGATGAGTGGTTCTGACTTTACACTGGGCTGACTAAAACTCTGGATCCCAACCCCACAAACCTTTGGTGCAACGTACGAGTGGAGAGAGTCACGCTTGGACCTGCGTTTGTCTGATGCGCATGTTGTAGCCCAGCCCCAGTGCTTACCCTTCCATCAAAGAGTGGGGAATCTCCTTTTGAAAATGCAGCTGCTTAATTTCTGTCATTTCCCCTCTGTCCCTGTGTAGGAAAAATCAGCCAACTGGCCAGGAGTCCCTCAAGAGGCAGAATTCAACCACAAGCAAATCGCCTGTCCTGACACCTCAGGCCATCAAACACATCTGGGTCCGGACGGCGCTGATCGAGAAAGTGCTGGACAAAATTGTGCAGTACATCGTGGACAACTGCAGGTAATGAGGGGACCAGACAGCCGGAGCGGCATGGATTTGTCCGTCTAGCCAGTGTGGTACGTGTTTGCCCCTGGGACTTCATCAGCCTGCTGCCCGTGGGCCTAAGCACTGTCAGATTGGGTTGCAAAAAGCAGTTTTGGTTTTGAAAACACTGATGACTTCTTTGGTGTTTGACAGAATTTCGGTCTGTGACTGAGTTCATGAAGAAAGGGGAAAAAAAGCTTTACAAGCCATGCAGATAACAAGGGAATTTATTGGAGACATTTGT
>JAGPOW010002118.1:10842789-10855926 GCA_030014935.1 Caiman crocodilus | reverse complement strand
AACCAGAGGGTATGCCTCCACTCAGTAATGCCGCAGCTTGCTCTAAAGCTGTTCAGACGAGTGGTTACATCCCCGGTGAGATGTCTTTGGCTGTGCAAGGTGCATGGTATGTGCGAGCGTATGTTCCCAAAGTTTGGATTATGTTCTCCTTGGCAGCAGGCAAGTAGAAGAAATTTCCCGGAAAGTAAAAGTGTGGTGGTCAAAGGATATTATTCTGTTGGTGGCATCTAATCCTAGTTTGTTTGGAGAGGGGAGTCGGGTGTGTTTTGGAGACAGCCTGGAGTGTCTGGCAAAATGTCCCAAATGAAGACACTTTGGTCCAAGACCTAGCCCTGCTTGCTTGCTCTGCTGTACAATTTTGCCAGTGATTTCTGCAGGTGCAAGTGGTAAAGGAAGCTCTCACAGTCTTCCCTCGCAGCTTACTAGAAGGCATGAAGCACGCCACACTTCTGCAATTATAATGGTTACTCCTGCAGCCTCTGGGTCTGCACTTGGCTAGGTACGTAACTGGTCCCTAACGTACCAAGAAGTACGTTCTAGCCATAATGACCCAGGAATTATGCGAGAGGCAAGAATTTTTGTGGGAGGTATCTTTGATTGGACCAAGTGCATGATTCGGATAAAACCACACAAGCTTTCCGATGCAAGGCACAGATGAAGCAGGTCACTAATGAAGACCTAATGAAGATTGGTTTTCGTTGGAAAGCTTGTCTGACTTTATCCCAACCATACACTTGGTCTAGTAAAAGGTACCACCCATCAAAATCCTTGTCTCTTCCAAGAAATATGCACGCTGGCCAAAGCAGCACATGTAGTTGTGCGGGCCTGGCTTCCTTGGAGCAAAATGTTTTTCTCTGGTTCCCAGTCATGTTTGCAGCCTGGTGTCCTGTCTGGGGTGAGGCATGCCTTGTGTCTTCGCTCTCTGAGCTTCAAGGTTGTTTGCTGACTTGTTTTGGTGTTTGAGTGTTTTTCTTTTGCTCTCCTTTTCTCCCTGACTGTATTCGAGTCCACGTGGATTATACTGAAACACCTTCTCCGAAGCAAGACAACATGCCTGGGCTCTGTGATGGTCTCACTGTTGGACTCTGCTGTTTGAGTAGCTCATCCGCGCGCGCTCTTTAGGAGAAAACAGCTCAGCGTTTCAGCTCCATCTAGTGGGAGGATGGTTACAGCTGAAGAAATCCTGTTTATATAAAGAGCATTTGGCTCTTTTTGTACCAACTCAGTCTTCTCTTCAGCTGTATCAAGTCTTTTGGGTCATTGCAAGAGCTGCTGTTGTTAATATTTTAAGAAACAGCTTTCCATAAACCATACTTCAGCTCCAGTGGTAGCTACGTAAGGCTGCTTGAGACCAGCAGAGAACATTTTTATTTTATTCTTCCTGGTCACAGCAGAAGATCTTGGCAGAAATTACTTGCTAAAATGTATTGTTTCTAGTTCTATTACATGAGTGCCTTGAGTCCCAACTGAAATGAGAGGTGGTCTTATGGCAGGGGTTGTAAAACACTGAAAGGCAAATCCCTTCCACCTACAATTCACCTATCCCACCTTGTCAAGAGTCCTTGAAAACCTGTTAGCTCTTCTGTTTGCGTCACTTGCTGTCCTCTTAAAACAAAGTCTCAGAGAAGCAGTGCATGAGAGCAGAACCTGCCCACCTGTGGTACGAACAGCTTTTTAGGGACTGTAACGGTAGAAAATGGTCACACTTAGGTGCTCAGCTGCGGGATCAAGTCCTAAGAGTTTGTCTCAATACGCAAAGCAGAGCATGTGCGTCTTCCCTCCTGCCACTTACCTACCCACGCAATCAAATAAATGGTTAATTTATAGTAGTTTCAGAAGCACCCAAGTGACTTGGATGTAAAAGTACCTTTGAAAATCAGAGAGACTCATGCTCCTAAGTCGTTTGGCAGCAGTTGAAAATACCAACGAGTGATGCTGACCCATTTTAATTTTTTTTATTCCCAGCAAATATTATGAGAAAGAAGCTCTATTGGCAGATCCTGTTTGTGGTCCAATCCTTGCTTCTCTTCTAGGTACGTTCCTCAAGTATTATCCCATGGGGCCTTGCAGGAAGAATGCGTGGGGGGCAGTCTGTGGCTTTAGTAAGGCAGTGAGACGAATGCTGCTGCATAGTTACTATGTAGTTATAAGCAAGGATCCCAGGTTTCTCCGATTCAAAAAAATCCCCAATTTTTGGTTTAAAAAAACAGTACTGTATCCCCAAATCCACATTTTTCCATGATTAAAATGAAGTAAGTGTGTGTGTGTAAAATGCAGAGTTGGGGTTACTTTTTTTTTTTTAACTGAAAATAGGGAATCTTTTAGAACCAGAGAAAACCAGGATCCCTGGTTATAAGAGCTCCAAGGGAACGCTGCTGGCATGTTTGTTGCAAGGCACAGTAAGAGCTTCCCCCTCCTCTAGACACAATACGGGAGAGGATGCGAAACTGTTTAATTATTTGGTCTGATGAGAGCAGGGTGGAGTCTGGCTTCCCTTAGCTGGGAGTTGGAGGTAACAGCATTGCAATGCCGGTCTGTTATATGCTTAGCAAGGTTTTCTTGCAGCCATAGTTAATAGGACCTGATTTATTATAAGAGGGAATTTGGCCAAGGTTACATGCTAGGGGAGAGAACGTTTCCTTCCATGGCACATGAGGACAGAGGGCCGCAGTTCAGCGTCTGATCTGGAGGGATGAGTGAGCGAGTTTCTGTGTGTCAGCAGACTGTCATGGATCCTCTCTCATTGCTGTTCTCCTAGTTGGACCCTGCGCTCTCGAATATACCAAGCTGAAAACAGCCGACCACTACTGGACTGACCCCTCGGCCGATGAGCTGGTGCAGAGGCACCGCATTCATGGAGCACACGGCCGTCAGGACTCTCCCTCCAAACGCCCGGCGCTGGGAGTAGGTATTTGCTGTGTGCCCGCTTCTTGGTAACTGGCAAAGCCTGGTGTTGTCAGGGGGAGGCTTTTTGTCCATGCCATTGTCCCAGAAGAAAGTTCACCTGGGTCCCCATGTGCCCCTGCCCCTCCCAAGTGTAGCTGGGTTTGCAATCCAGCCCTGAAATTCAGGGCTGGGGGTGCCTGGGATTTTGCCCACAGTGCCTGTCCCTGTCTTAAGGAAGCTGCAAGCTCCTCTGGCAGAACCCATGCCACATAAGAGAGAGCTTTTCTTAGCGAAGAGGCACTGTGCTCAGGAGCCTCTGTGTGCAGCTGGCTCCCAGCGCTGTGCCACCTGCCCCCAGAATGGCACCTCTCTCCTGTACCAGATCCGGAAGCGGCACTCCAGCGGGAGCACGTCCGAGGACCGGTTTGCTGCTTCGGCAAGGGAGTACGTGGAGTCTTTGCACCAGAACTCAAGGACGCACCTGCTGTATGGGAAAAATAACGTCCTCGTTCAGCCAGTAAGTAGTGAGGCATCGGGCAGGCTGTGTTCGTGTCTTGCGGGAAGGTTAGTTTCTTCTAGTCACTGGCACAGGGAGTCGGTGGTGCTGCAAAGAACAGTGAAACTCTGAGACAGTGCCAGGACATTTGGCTTTCCCTATGCGATCCAGGGGGACAAAACAGTCCCTCCCATCTCATCCTGGAGGCTGGATGGAGCTTGCGCCCTGTTTATTGGTGGTGCTCCTGTCCCCTCACCTCCAAAATGGCAAAGAGTAGAGGGAAAACGGAGCAGGGTAGGTTCTGCCTGTACAGGCTTTACCTCTGTCTGTTGTCAGACTCCCTGCTTTCCTCCCAGTTTTTCCTTCTCAGCTGTATAAGAGAGAGGGGCAGTATGATCTAGCAGCTGGGGCATGAGTGGGAATCAGTTCTGTTGGCTCTGCCACTGGCTCTTTGCCACCCTTGGCAGATCTCTTTCCCTCTCAGTGCCTCTTCCATCCTTTGTCGTTCTTGTCCATTTAGACTGTATGTTCCTTAGGGCAGGGCCTGCCTCTTGCCGTGGATACATGCAGTACCCATTTATTTGAGGACTTTATTTCATGGATGGCTTCTTAATCCTACAGCCACACAAGTAATCATTTTACATTTAGATCATACAGGGTCCCCAGTGTACTCAAGCAGATACGCAGCCCTGCCCCTGTGTAAGGTACTGGAATGTGGTGTAGTCATCTCTGTAAAAACCAGAGGTGAACTTGCTCTTTCTCTGCTTAATGCAAGTGATTGCAACTGGCTCCTGCCACCCAGTGACAAAGTACTGGAATAGCACCTAGGGAGGCAACTACCTGGGAAGATCTGGTCACTGTCCACCTTAGACACCAGTGTAACTTGCGCTGCTGTACAAAACTGATGGAAACTACACCAGGGTTTGTGCTGTCTTCCTAGGTCCCAAGTACTTTTAAGCTGTATATCAGGGGCTGCTAGTTTCAAAGCTCGCAGGCCATTCCATCAGACGGGCTCCGTAAAGGATGGGACTTGTATACATACATACACAAAACACGCAGTAGGCGTAGTGTGTTCCTTGACTGTGCTCCTGTCAGGTAAATTTGTTCAGCAAGCTCAACAGGCCACCTCTTTTGTCTGGATTGGGTTTGGAGGCACTAGGTCTGTGCAAGCATCGTTGCTCTAAAGGAGTAACATCAATTGCTCAGAAGAATTTGCTCCAAGAGCTTATCTGCATTCTCAGGTCCAAAAAGCAGGTCAAG
Source organism: Caiman crocodilus (assembly GCA_030014935.1). NCBI lineage: Eukaryota > Metazoa > Chordata > Crocodylia > Alligatoridae > Caiman > Caiman crocodilus. The sequence goes on along the minus strand of JAGPOW010002118.1, from coordinate 10,851,284 downwards.
CTGCTGGCAAGACATTTGTGAGTTTATAAAAGACTCTTGGCTCTTTCAGGTATGTTCATTTATTACAGTTTTTGCAGCATGCGCTGTTGCTCAGAGCTGTAATTCCCTGACAACTAGCAAAGGAAACGTCAGACGCTTGCAGTGTGGTTGTTAATTAGTTGTGTTGTCATAAAATTATAGAAAATGAGGGTTGGAAAGGACCTCAGGAGGTCACATCTAGTCCAGCTCCCTGCTCAAAGCAGGGCCATCCCCAACCAGATCATCCCAGCCAAGACTGTCTATCTGGGTCTTAAAAACCTCCAAGGATGGCGTTTCCACCACCTTTCTGGGTAACCTGTCCCAGTGCTTTACTACCCTCCCAGTGAGCAAGTTCTTCCTAATATCTAACCTAAACTTCCCTTGCTGCAACTTGAGCCCATTGCTCCTTGTTCTGTCATCTGCCCCCACTGAGACCAGCCCAGCTCCATCCTCTTTGGAGCCACCCTTCACGTAGTTGAGGGCTGCTATTAATTCTGTTATGACATTACCTAGAGGCCTCTGTCCAGGCTAGAGTCGTAATGTGCTAGGTGCTGTCCAGATGCCATGAGAGATGGTTCCTGCCTCCAAATAAGAGAGTCTAAATGAACAAGGGAGACACAGGTGGCAGGCATCAAAGAGGGAAGTCCTTGGCCAAGGTCACAAAAGTCAGCACTAGAGCCAGGAATATCACCCATATCTGTGCATCTTTTCCACTGAACCAGGAGCGGAGTGGAAAATGTGGATCTGAAAATACTCCCACTCTCCTGATGTTGCTTTTAAACCTCATCCCTGGCTGCTTTTCAAACTAAGCACTGAGATTTGTGCCTGGTTGGAAGCGTGGAGGGTCTGCTGGGCCCCCAGGTGGCATGAGCTGGAAGAGTGCGTGCCCAGTTTTGCTGAAAGGCAAATGCCCCAGAGGATGAAGGGGCAGTGGAAGGGAGATGCCACTGGGAGCAGCATGAGCTTCCATCTGGGCTCAGATTGAGAACTTTTTGTTTTAAGCTAATGGCTGGCAGGGAGGCGGTCCTTTGGGACAACATGGAGCAACAGATAATTAGAGCCTGATATTGCAGTATAACCACCCAAAATCTGCTTGATCCTTGTCCCCTTTCTGCCAGTGCTGCTGTACTGCAATTCTCCCTTTGGGGAAGTTACTCTAACAGCTGACAGGAAAGATTAAAACTACCCCGTTTCACTGCTGGATCCAGCTTAGCTCCTCTCATCTTCTTTTTCATGTCCTTGTGTCAAGGTATTCAGCAGAATTTGCAGATTCGTTGGCATCTGACAGGGCCGCGCTGCAAGCAATTCAGTTATGTCCTCAAATGTACAGCTTCTGGGCTGTCAACTGTGCCCTTGCACCTGCCCCCCAGCCCCCACGATTATTTGAATAAAGGGAGCCCAGATCCCTCAGTCTTCGTCCATTCTGCCACTCACATAAATCACACCTGAGCTAGCTTCAAGCTCTAGCTAGCAGTGCAGCTGGGGTAGCAGGGACCTTGGGGCAGGTTTTGCACCCCTGCTAGGCTTGCTGCTGCACCAAGCTCGCGGCGTCTGTCCGTGCGAGCATCCGAGGTCTCGGCAAATATAGTTTGAGAGCAGACTTTTTCCTCCTTCCTGTAAGGGTTGGAAAGATGCAGGCTCTGAAAGAACAGCGCGTTCTTAGAAAGGAGGATGTAGGGAGACGGACACGAGCTGTCGGTGGAATGGCGTGTGTGTTGGATGCAATGGACCCTGTGTCCGGCTCGCCTATCCCCGCACTGCGCGGCTGCTGCTGTACAGTGCGCACTCGAACCGACCGTCAGCAAAGCAACAATTTTGTGCTGCTTTGAAGGCTCTTGTGGGCTTGATTTCATCAGCTGGTGAGTCTGGAAGTCATCTGCTTTGCCCACTCCAGCAATCTGGTGAGGAAGTGCAGTAAATATGGAGAGTTTCTGAGGACACCAGGTCCGTGTGGGACAAGAATGGCCTCCTGCCTGTCTTAGTTTTCGTGGAAGTTGCCATTTCTTGCTGAGGAAAAAAATCATAGTTCTGACTGACCAACCCTGTAATTGCAGCCAGAGTGCGGAGACTCGGCTCGGTTGGGGTTTGGGTGCGTGTTTAAGTGAATTCACAGTTGACGTTTGGGGTTTTAAGGTGTCATAAAAGTCCGAATATTGCAGTGCTCGAGTGAGCCCGCAGGTCTGAAGTGCTCGCGTCTGGGTCTCTGTGACTCAGGCTGCTTCACATATTAAGCTGTTCTGTTCAACTGATATGAGTCAATAACTGATCCTGTTTCTGACTCGTCTAGTCACGGGTTAGAAACCGGGAAGTGAGGTAATTCAACCTGAGCAGGGCAGAAACGAAGGTCACCTACAGCATGATGGTTTATTTTGCAGGACCAGGGACATGGCATTGGGTAGTAAAATGTTTTTCAGTCAGAAAAATGTAGCTTGACCCCAGAGCTTTACTTACCATGCCCTGCTTATGGGCCTGCTGTTGGAAATGAACCCAAGTCCTGTCCTTCATAGAGTTGTGCAAGAAGCAAGGATTTCTTAGGGTGATGTCCTTTCATTGGACCGACTGTGTGGCTGGTTTAAAGTAAGACAGACTTTCAGATGCAAGACATTCTTCATGAGGCCTCCCATTCTTAGTGGGAGATCACCCTCTACCCACAACTCAGGGTCTGTCTCCCTCCAGGTAAGACTGATGCTTTTACTCCACTAGGATTGTACATTAAGACAGGCCACTTGTGTTAGCTGTGTGTTATAACAGCTCACTGGCAATGCACGCAGAGCTTGAGTATCTTTATATTCTTTGTTAAACAGAGAGATGATATGGAGGCAATTCCTGGGTATCTCTCCCTGCATCAGTCAGCAGATAACCTGACTTTGAAATGGACCCCAAACCAGCTCATGAATGGGACCCTTGGGGATTCAGAACTTGAGAAAAGGTAACATTGACTTGGCAGAGAAGACTGGAAGCACATCCTTTTGGTGTATTGATGATGCACTTGAATAAGCAAGTGGCTGTGTTGATTTAATAAGAGGGGCATGATCTGTCATATGGGCAAGGGGCTGGGAGGCAGAGGATGTGAATTTTATCTTTGCTTCAGTTTGCTGCATCACTCGGGCAAGGCACTATGGTATGCTGTGCCTCCACTTTCCTTCCTCGTGTGTTTTGTTGGACAATAAGATCCACTCGAGGACGGTTTCTCACCATGCATTTGCTCAGTAGCCAGAAAGCAGGATGCCTGTGATCTTTGGGAAACCTCCCAGTGCAGTGGTGATACTAATAACAGGCAGAAATTGGGGGAAACTGTCCAAAATTGCTTATGAACAAACTCTGGCCAGGGAGGAAAACAGTATTTGCCGTGTGGCAATTCTGACATTTTGTTACTTTAAGACTGTTGGATTTTGCAGACACAGGGCTGCCCTAACAGACTTCAGGTAATCTGATCTTGCATGCACTTTTGCCCAGTTTCAGAATCCATTCAAAAAACAAGTTTTATTCAGGGCCTCCGGGTCTGAAGTTCCCTCTCATCATCCCTTCGCAGCATCTCAGAACACCACGCAATCCTTCATTAATTCAACCTCAAGAAAGCAGTGTGATGCTACGGACCGTTACTAGAACACGGGTCCATCACCGCTAGCGTCCTAGCTGCGTACCCCAGCCCCTGCTGCAGCCAGCGGAGACGAAAGAAACCCTGCAGGTGCAAACCAGGCCCTAGGGAACCCGTCTCCCAATCCCTAGCTGCTTGGGGCTGGGTATACCCTAATCTGAATCTGAGACTTTCTCACCCCACAGACGGTGTTTAATCCTTAGTTTTATGAACTGGGCAGTTCTTGTCACATACGAATGTCCAGGCTTTTTTTTCGTAAAAATAACCAAACCAAACAAAACAAAGTCCCTCAGCGCTTGGTTTCAACAACAAAACGGGGGAAATGAGTTCTGCCAACTGGAAGTCCAAGGGAGGACTCCTGTTTCCATGCAGTTTCAGTGGTGGGTCCTTGGGACCCAATTGATTTAACTACTGTATGCAGGAATTATGTCAAAAATCAGTCACAGCTGTCCTGACTCCCAGCCCAAATAGAGTCCTGAGAATGAGGCATTTGCTTGAAGCAAGGAGCTGAGACTGTAAATCAGCTGGTTGCAGAGACACGCACCGCATCCATCCAGTTCCTCCCCTTTTTAACTGTCCCAGAAGTTCCACTTTTTTTGGCCAAGTTTAGAGAGCAGCTCTCAGTTTGGTGACGGGCTTATCCTTGTACCGGGCTCTCGGCTGCAGCTCTGGCACAGCACCTGAAAAACAAGGTGTCCTGCCTTCTCTTCCTTTCAGCGTGTACTGGGACTACGCCTTAATCGTGCCATTCAGTCAGATCGTCTGCATACACTGCCATCAGCAACGTAAGCATAAGCCTTCTCATCACAGAGGTGCCTCGTTTCTGCATGCGGCATGGTAATGCTGGGAGCAGGGTGTATTGCTGCCTGTTAGGTATTTAGCGCGATGGGGCAGGCAGCGTTTTTCTCCTTTGGCTTCCTTTGCTGACGGAACTAATGAGAATTTCTCTGCCTAAAGCCTTTCCAAGCATCCCTTGCTCGCTATGTTCAGTACAGTCTTGGGGCCTTATTTTGTTTGTCCTCTGACAAGCGTCAGCTTGGCGTGATACACCTGAGAGTTTGTCATCAAATCTGAAACCTAATGCACAAGTGTCAGCTCCTTAAGCTCAAAGACCCCGTCTCTGCCCCCTTTCCGCCCAAAAGCTTAAGCCGCAGCTCCAAATGAAATGCAATTAGCATTTGGATTGGCGCCAAATCTGAACTCTAGGATATGGAAAGTGAAATTTAAAATACTTACTGGAATTTAGGAACACATCCTACAGATGCTTTCCTGGCTGATTTCTCTCTCTGAATTGTCATTACCTCCCTTCACTGTGGCTATCAGACCATGCTGATAGATATTAATGCTTGTACCCACTGAGCTGGTTCATGGAGCAGTAAGGGATGAGTATTTGTAGTGCTGGTATAGCTTTGCTTGCCTTATTCCCTTCAGTTTTCCCAGGTCACTCAGCCCGTGCGGCACTGAGATGTCTGGATAGTAATCCTGCCAGCAGCATCACTGCAACACCTGTTAGAAAGAAAAAAAAATAGATGAGAAATTATGGGAAGGATGGCTTGGCCATGCCTGGTGTTGTTCTCCAGCCACTGGTGCAAGTCTGCCGGCGTGGTTGGTGGGCTAAGCTTATTCCATAGAGATTAACAGGTGTGGAGTCTTTCAGGGATTTACACCCAGGACCTAGGCTTCCGGGCCAAAAGTCTTCCTTGATCCATGGCCTTACAGTCATCAGTAACCATTCTTCCCAAGCACCCTCCATAACTTTTAAGGCATTTCTCTGTATTTGAATGGCCTGACCAATGGATGCAGCGAGACATAGGAATTGCACTAGTGTACTACCCTTGACTGCATCCCATATTAGCAGTATACGGAGTTTGTTTTAGATTGCATGCATCTATGCTAACCTATTTAATATACAAGAAAGTTACTTTTACTTTTACTCCCATTTCTCTGCTTTATACATCGTGGATACTGTTTACAACTGGCTGTTCAGGGACTATCAGAGGTTACTTGTAGCCGTGGTACCCCTGGAAGTTTCACGCCTGCAGGCAGGGAATCTAGTTTGTAATGTTTTTGCTGTAATTTAACAGGACTTTTTGAGAGCGCCCCAAATAGAGTTCCCTCTGAAAGCAAGGGCTGGAAGATGATGATTTTAACAGGGTGAAAGGAAGCGTGAACTCACTCCTGTTTCCCTTTCAGCAGAAAGTGGAGGGACATTAGTGTTGGTGAGTCAGGATGGGATTCAGAGACCTCCGCTCCATTTCCCGCAGGGAGGCCACCTCCTTGCTTTCCTCTCTTGCCTCGAAAATGGCCTTCTGCCCCGAGGGCAACTAGAGCCACCGCTATGGTCCCAACAGGGCAAGGTACTGTCATTTCCTGCAAACTCATCGGGGTTGAGGGGATCTTAATATTTCTGTCCCATGCAACGGCACCGCCATAATACAAATACACGCGCAGTATGGGAGAGGAAATCAAGCAAAAACCACCCCACAACCATCTGACTTGATATCATTGGGGACATGCGCCAGTGGGGATATTGCCTAACTGATGGATTGCTTCCAGTCACTGAGAGAGGGAAGACCATGGTTTTGCACCCCTTGTTATAGGCTGACCGCTCCTTACTCCACTCCTTTGAACGAGCGCTTTCCCACTAATGCACTGGTCATGCGTCTTGGTCAAGCCTTGGCTTTTCAAAGGATCCCAAGGGCCTCAGATGCCCCGTTCCTGTTGAATCCTATTGCAAGCCGCACACGTAGCAAATAGCTGATACTGCTTGCTTCTCACGTGGCTGCAGTCCTTCCCGGCCTGCTCCTCAAGAGGCTGCGCTTACCCTCAGACTCCCTTAGTCGAAAGCCCTTTGGAGTCTGTTCCTGCTACACCAGCGTGCCTCTCGATAGCTGAAGCTCTTGGGTTGTTTTCACCACAGGGTAAAGTGTTTCCAAAGCTCCGGAAAAGGAACAGTAACAAGTCAGTGGATCTAGATGAAATGCCAGAGGAGACCGCTACAGACTACGTCTTCAGAATCATCTACCCGGGACACAAGCATGAGAACAGTAAGTCCCTTCATTGTTTTTTCAGTCTAAACATTTAGCATCTGACAAAGGAGGTTGTCGCCTACATATGAAAGTTTGTGCCTCTCTAAACCAGCTAGTCTCTCAGGTGCCATCCCACCCCATCTTCTGTCTGAAATTTTAATATACCAGGAGAGCTGGAAGAAATAGGATAGAAGTTTCTCTTTTAACAGAGGATTTTGCCATAGAGGCTTTTGGGCTTGTTAGTTAATTGCTAATGGTCCAGTTTAATACGGGCTTTTTTAAAGCTGCTAAACCTTAAACCTTCATTATCCCAAACAGAAATAGAGTAGATTTGAGAGCAGCGTTTTCTGCGTGCTGCAGGGGAACCGTCGATGAGCAAGGTCAAACTTTAGTTGGTGCAGCAAGACGTTCAGACAGAAACCAAGGGAAAGATTGTCGTGGCGAGGCAAAGAGCAGTTCTGCTCCAGAAAGGAAGTACTTTTATTGGCCAGGCTGCTTGCTAGCAAAGGGGTTGTCAGACCAAACTACGAACTATCATCTTAAATGGCCAAAAAAGACCAAACCCCATGCAAGCCAAGCTTGTTCTGGTTTGTGTCCAAAAGCTTCGCAGTGATGAAATAAAGGCTCTCTTACCCCCCCAAAAAACAAACCACCCCCACCCCCTTCTTTTTAGTTAATTTGAATTCTCTGCACACAAGACGCAGTTCACTTTGGTTTTCCGCCACTGTGCTCGTTCTGGAGGCCACTGACACAGAAGCTGGGAAGTAATGATTTAAGTAATGTGGCTCAGGGTCCAGCGCTCCAGGCAATTTCTGCATGCGACATTCCCGTTACAGCTAAAGCCCTTGAGAAATGCTCCTCCCCTCCCATCCCCAAAAGGAGGGGGAAGACCCCAACTCCTTTTCCTCTCTGTTGAACATGTCCTTTTAAGACTTCCCGTAGAACAAAATCCTCTCTTCTTATGCTCCTCTTTCACTATTTTCTTTGAGCAGTAACTATTAACTACCACCACTTAGCTGCCAGCCGCTCTGCCTCTGTCGACGATGACGAGGAGGAGGAAGATAAGCTACACGCAATGCTATCAATGATCTGCTCTCGGAACCTCACAGCTCCTAATAGGATGAAAGGTTTTTATCTTCCTCTCCCCTGTGCCCTAGAGCCCCGTGGCAGTGCGCTCCACTGATGCATACAACAGTGTTGGCATTATTGCAGGACAGACGTTTTGTTTGCTTCCACCCTGAGGTCAGAGGAGCCAATCTGACGTGACGTGGCCACTGTGCAGCCGGTTGAGAGGGCAGGTGCAACCCGTGGGTACAGGGTCAATAGCACCTCTTTTTCAAGGTCGTTCTGAAGCCAGTGAGCTAGTCGTCATCATCTGTCTTACAGAATCGAGCCCCATCGCCATCATCGTAAGATCCAAATCTTGTCCCTTGCTCACAAAGAAATGGAGCGTAAGGCGTCTTTATGCTCTCCTGCTTAGGCTTCCTCAATTTTATGGCCGCTCCATATGCTGATGGATTTCAGAGGATCAGCTGCTACCCTTCCCCTTCAAAAGTGCTTCACTGATAGTGATGCGGAGTGGCATCCTACTGGAGGCAGCCTAATTAGCAGATGATCGGGACCTGACTGCATTCTTCTGGAGACTCAGGATTCCTCCTGTCCTAAGGAGCAAGCAGACGGGCGTTCAGCAGAGGTCCCCTGCGCAAGGCGGAGCGGCCCGCTTTGGGACAGCGCCAGTTCTAAGACTCCAGAAAGGGGCTCGAGTACAGCCGGTCAGTGAAGAGGGAGGGAGACGGAGCTGCAGGTGTGTTTGTACCAGTTTCACTCTGGTCTGCCCTTGTGAAACTCTT
>JAGPOW010002118.1:10820323-10842393 GCA_030014935.1 Caiman crocodilus | reverse complement strand
GCTCCATTGATTTACTGGTAACAGGCAGTAGCTAGGAGGTTAGGATCACATCTCTAGTCCTGCGTGTGATTGAGTCTGCAGGTCCTGCACAGAGCGGATGTTAGGGATGGATCCCTTTTAAATGCTAGATGTTATCTCTGTATCCCCGCAGCATAGATTTAAGGCTTTGGGTTTTATATCGCTGTTTCTCCTTCAGCGCTCTGCACGCACCAGCACGGTTTTCTCACTACCCGGTATTGCAGATAAAACAGGATTCGGAGGAATAACAACAAACACCATACCACACACCCTGAAGCAGGACAGAGACACGGGAGAAGGTGAAAAGACCCATCTCCTGTCCCATAAGCTGACAGAACAGTGGCCCTAGTGCTGAGTGTACCTCATCTGCATCCTGGCTGTGGCCATCCAAGGATGAATCGGCATAGGGCTTTTAAGTTTTTTCTCTTCAACAGCTGTTATAATGCTGTCCAGCTGACATGGGTGCTTATCCACAGAGATCTTCCTTGCTTCAAATAGGTCCCTCAAACAGCCATCAAATCAAAAGGCTGACCACAGCAAACCTAGGCTGGATTTCCACGTTCTGCCAAAGGGACAGAGAAGAACCACCGCCAAAGAGCACTCCTCGTTCGGTAGAAAGCTACCACTTGCAGGAATATTGAAGTGAGGAGTGTGTTGTACAGATGAGAACCAAGGGAGTGTAGGGCAAGAGCGGGCTAGTGTTGCATGCCAGCAAAAGTTAAACTGAAAAAGCAACCTACACCTCAAATCTACTTAGTTTTGTTTTGGAGACTCAGTCACTTAAAAAAACATGGACTGATTTTAAATGGCCGTTGATGCTGACAGCAGAGCTAGGACTACCGGACTGCTCAGCGGCAATTCATGCCAGCAAACTAGACTTGATTGGCTTTTGTCAGCCCATCAGCGCTCCTTTGAAATAATGACAACACTGTTGTATCGGGTTGGCTAGCCATTTGCTTTTGATTTTTTTTCAACATGCTTGACTCTTGCATGTGGCCAGAGTTGCAGATTAAAACCGCCAGCACCACAATTGAATAAAATGAAGATGCTGTTCACTCTAATTCTTCACTAATTCAGGTACCTTTCATCTGAATCCTTAGGTTCTGTGGGGTTCTCTCATTTTTAAAGTCTATTGTGCCTTTAAAAAAAACCCAACCAACCAACCCACTTTTTTCTTGTCTGTGGAGGGGGAGGTAAAAAAAAAAAAATTCTAAAAAGATTTGTTTTGTCCAATGGTTTTTATTTGAACCAAATGAGAAGCTGCAATAAATACTTGGTCATTCAGCTCCTTCCTGAAGAATTAAGGTGAAGAGCATTTTTTCATTACCGTTGTTCTGTGAAGTGTAGTATCTATGTGACTGCTTCCGCATGAGCCTGTGCTTTTTTATGTTCACGGACATTCATTATTCCCCTCGAGAGCTGCCGTGAAAATGCTTTATGTTGCATTGATGGCAAAATCCAGATTTAAAAGAGAGCCCGTTTAAAGCAAACAAAAAAGTGAAAGCAAAAGCCTGTCTTGTTGCCTGCAAAGCAGAATGCATGAGATGGTTTCGAATCCCCCCTCACTCCCCACCGAGACATTTTAAAAGTGCAGCCCAAGGGATGGACATTTGCTTGCACACGTGAATGCGACGGCATCCAATGCTGTGTCTTCTGCCTTAATTTAAATCATGGGTTGAGCTGAAAGGCCAGTTATTTATGAAAAGCAACAGCTGGGAAAGGTTAAGCACTCGAGCCACGATTGGCGAAAGCAACTAGTGTGATCTCTCTTTCTTGGCTGTCTCTGTAGAGACACCTGAAAGAAGCCCAGTTTTCAGGCCTGTATAAAGGTGCGTCAAGCTGGGGACTCCAAATTACTGACTACTTTCGAGCAGCTTTGCCTTGAGGCTTTGCGTCCTGATCCCGACACTCGTTCCATTTGCACAACCCCCCCGAGAGTCCAGGGTGCACCTGGGTGCAACAGCTGCCGTGTTCAGAGCCATGAACTCGATAATCATTAAAACGATGCCTGTGAATAACGGGCACAGAAGGGGTCGCTGTTGATACCGAACAGGTGAGGTGCGGCATCCCAGATTTCCAGGCACACGGAAGACATTTTTGCTGTCGATGTTTAGCCTCGTTCCTTTGCGAACTAGGATTGTGCTAAGGCAAATTGGGAACAGCAAGAAGCTGGGGGTAGGGCTGAGGTCGAGTAGTTGAGTCGCTTTCTCCAGTCGCACCTCCAAAGTACCGTGACTTCGGTAAGACCGCCATGGAAGTCAGTGGACCTCAGTGCGGGACGATCTCTTCCCCTGTGAGTAACTGCTTTAGGATTAGGCCCTGGGTATTAAGAGGAAAAAGTTCTCCTCTTATAAAAGGACCTTGAGTGTGACCCTGGAAGGTGTGGAGTTTTTAATCCCAGCTCAGCTGGAAGCTGTGGAGCCATTGCAGAAATCACCGCGTGAAGGTCTGTGTTTGAGCAGGAACGGTCGAACTCCGTGAACTCGTGATCACTTCTTGCAGTAAAATGTTCCTCCAGTGCAGGGGCGGGCAAAATGGCAGATCTGGCCACTGGCTGGCCTCCATTTCTCAGCAGCTGCTGGCTGGCCTCCATGGAGAGGCTCCAGGAGTGCGGGGGCCGGGGCAGCATGGGGCTGCAGAGCTGGTCCCTGCAAAGCAGCAGTGCAGCCTCTCTCACGCTGTTGTTTGAAAAGGCGCAGTCAGCTGTGCACTGGGGTTGCCCCACGTGATTCGAGTGGTCTTAGCAGCGCTAGGGAGCAGTGTTTATGGGGCAGTAGGGCTGTGCTCTCCCCTTCCTGGCATGGAAGCTACAGCCTGCAGCAAAGCGAAGCACAAAGCCATCAGGGCACACGAGGGGGGAAAGTTTATTTATGCCCAGATGTTTTTCTTTCCTCAGACCCCAGCGACATGATAGAGATGCAGGGATTCAGTGCAAGCCTGTTGTCATGGCAGCTGGAGCACTGTAGCCAAGGTTCCTCGTGTCTCTCCTGTTCAACGGGCAGCTCTCCTTATGACCTCCCCAGCTGCTGCAACTGCATACACGACAGGTAAGCAGGGTGCGCTCGGAGAGCCAGCGTGGCCCCAACTGCAGAAGGCAGATGGTGGGGGGAAAGCTTTGGTCGCGTGGCCTGCGGAGCACTTTGCAGGCACGTGATGCGAGAGTGCCCTTGGTCTCCCGCACGGGGAGATCCAGGGTGGACTTGTTGGTTGCAGTACCAGACGCTAAGGGATCAAGAGTTAAAAAAAAAAAAAAAATGCTGAAGGCATGTTTCAGAACTGATGTCAGCTCTGAGGTTCCAGCTCAAGGATCGATGCTTGAGACTGGGGCGGGGGGAACAGATGAACATGGGAGCCTAAGTCTTGCTGGCACTCCTAAGGCAGGCCTTCGGTAACTTCCCTTCTGTGCAGGTAAGTCAAGGCTGTTGCAGTTGCACCAGTCTAGCTAGAGACTCTCAGGTCCATCTGGGATTGCAAGGCAATGCCCTTGGCAGAAACCCCCAAGCCCAAGTGGTAACAAGCCAGCTAGGAATATGATTGATCAGTGACCTCAACAATGTCACCAGAGTATCCAGGCGCTGCAAGGTACCTGCTAAATATGGTCCGAGGCAGCGCCGCGGGTTTTAATATTTTATGACCTGAGGTTTTGTGCTAGATAGGCCTCAGGGGTGGCAGCTTGCTTCAGAGAAGCAGGGCATTTATCAGCCAAGTGGGAACGTTAATCTGTGTAACCCAGCTTCGTTCCTGTCAAAAACGTCTCTCTGCAGAACCCCGTTAAAGATGCTGTGTGAAAGCATGAAGAGGCAAATCATATCCAGAGCCTTCTACGGATGTAAGTGAAGCTTTTCACCACGGGGGATGTTAGCACCGTGCACTCAGCTTCTGCTGCAGCCACACACTTGCCTGTAGGAGGACTCCACTGTTAGGGACCAGAGCATGTGTAGGTGAGAGGGTGGAGTTGTCCCTTAGCTTTATAAGGAGTTAGAGCAACTCAGAACATTAAGAGGCTGAAGCCCTTGGCCCAAATATCCAGGTTTGTGCACGCAGCAGCGGAGAGCAGAGGCTACAGCTCTGTTCCTTCCCTCTTCCCTTTCTGAATCCGCCTTTCAGTTTCACTTTCCTCTTTAAACTGAATGAGCCACCAGCTTTGCAGACCTTCGTTCTGCCCAGTGCACGTGCAGACTTGCTTTATTTCAGGGTGTTTGCTCTAAGCTTCAGCTGTCCACTTGGGTCGTTTAAAAGGGCCTGCTGTACGGGTTCCTTCTCACTTACGTGATCTTGCCGCTCTCCCCCACCAAACGCAGGGCTTGCCTACTGCCGTCATTTGTCTACAGTGCGAACACATCTGTCTGCTCTAGTGAACCACACCATCATCCCACCCGACAAACCGACCAGCGCCACAGGAGGCCTGACGAAAGAGGTCTGGAGCAAATACCAGAAGGACAAGAAGGTAAAGGGGGACCTTGGTGGGCTCTGCACCAGCCTCCAGTTCTGCAAAGGGAAATTCAGCTCTTCCAGCCACGCTCGGTGACATGGCATCTGAGCATTATTTGGCTGGGAATGCTTCTCATGTTGTCCTCTAGGAACTGTTCCTGAATTCGCGCCTGGTGCCAGAATTCCTCTATCAGCATCTGGTGCAGACCCAGTTCCCACATTGCTCTGCCAGTGGGGTGGGAGTCAGGGGCCCTCCAGGGCATGCGTGATGTAAACGATTTGACCTGTTTCAAGTTTGGTTGCCTTCTGCACAAGCTCCCAGTGTCCCAGCAGGCAGCTTTTGCAGGGGAGTACATTCAAACGGCCAGACCTGAAATTCTTCGTTAAAAGCCAGAATGAGTTTTAAAGGCAGCTTCCTGAAGCCAGGTCAGAACGGGTTAGCACCCACCCTTTCTGGCTGCTCCGCAGTCTTCAGTCCATTCGAACACTTCTAGCACAGACCGTGCCAGTGCAAACTGCTCGTTGCTTTTCAAGCTGTTTGCCTTGCTCCCAGGCACAAACCCCGTAAGTGAGAGTCATAAATACATGCCCCCCAAATCAGGGGCTTTTAAAAGGGATCACATCCTACAAGTAAGAAAAGAGTTAGCTCTCTGAAATGGGTAATTGTGTAGCATTACGGGCTGTGTTTCTGGATGGATGTCTGTTCATTAGGAACAGAGGCATTTTTGGGGATGCTGCAGTCAGATGGTAACAGCCTTGTCATCAGCACAACAGGCCAAATTTGAACTGGTACCCTAAAAACAAAGGTCTCTACTTGTTTTTTTGAGGCCCATTATGTTTGCAGGTGTAAGTGCTTTTCTCAGTGTCACACAAGCTCAGAATACAGCTGTATTAACTCCCTTGTCCCATCTCTTCCCTGCCTCCCTTAGAATTACAAGGAGCTGGAGTTGCTGAGAAGAGTGTACTATGGTGGGGTGCAGCATGAGATCCGAAAGGAAGTGTGGCCCTTCTTACTAGGCCACTACAAATTTGGCATGACCAAGAAGGATATGGATCGGGTGAGTTCCAGTTTCTGGAATTTGACATTGGATGCAGAGTTAAGAAAGGAAAACCGGACGACACCAAGAGCGTTCGGTTGGTGGAACGCTTATACTAGGAAAAATGCTTCGAAAGCACGAAGAATGCAGCGGTTCAGAGGCATCTGAAACCTGTGATTTTGGGGGCTGCTTTGTTGAGAACATCCTTCTAGTAGCTCTGGAAGCCAGGACGTTGTTTTGAGTCCTGCTGTGGCAGCCTGATCGCATAGCCTCACTGCATCTCAGCGGTTTCCGTACTTGTAAAATGGGTGTCAGTTAGCTGTGTAGGGTCCACTCCTAGACGAGTGCAAGGAACGTGCTTCCTGATCCTGGGAGGGAAAGGGGCTATCCCAGGACAATGCCTTCCTCGGTTACTGTGAGCGGTGTGCCAGGCTGCACAGCAGGAATTCAAATGCCCCATCCTGAAACACTAATGCAACTACTTTTTAACTCTGCACGTCAAGCTTTTGTGACCTGCAAAGCTTGAGGCATACCTTGCTAACAGTCCCTTTTTAGATGACAAGATACCTGCACTTCTGTCTTCGTGACAGAATGCAAGATGTGTTTTTTTTTGACCCAGTTAGCAGCATTTGCTACATACTGGTGCAGTTAAACATGGTTAAGGGCCTGAGTCCTGCCTGAATGTCCCTGCTGACACGTGGGCTCTTCAGCACAGAAACATTACAGGGCCACAGGAAATCAGTCGAGTAGGAAGAGGCTGCAGCGTGTCCTAGCCTCTGTCTATGCCTGGAGGAAAACAGCAGCCTGGCTGCAGACCCACCCAAATTGAGTGGGAGACCCTACCGGGGCCTGCCAGCCCAAGCAGCGTATTCCTGTCTTGTGGCGGCACTGGGTGTCGGTCTCTTTTGAGCTGGAGATCTATTTTCACCCCATTTCCCAGCTGTAATTCAGATTTACACACTTTTCCCCCTATTCATCTTAGACTTCCTGATGAGCCGTAAGCCTGCCGCAGCCTGCTTGTACAGTTTGGAACGGATGCTTCCTCACATTATACCTTCTGGCATTGGCCAACCAGCCCATAAACCCTTCCTTTCTTGCCTTCTGGGTAGAGTTTGGCTTAGCCCTGTCTTGAAAGCCAAGGAAGTTGGGTGCAAAGTGTTAAGTGTAAGTTTTCAGCTTCATTAAACCACATCTTTTGCCAGTTTTAAATGATATATTAGCTGCTTTTGCTCGTCCACTTAGACCACTTCTGCTGTGCCCTTCTTAGCCCTGCCCTTTCACCAACTGATCTCAAAGCACTTGACAGAAAATAATTAGCTCTGAGAGGCCCAAGCGTTACTGCTTGTAACAAATGGCTGACGGGAGGCAGAGACATTAGTGAGCTGTCAGAGAGAAGCAAACGGGCTCGTGCCAGTGTTAACAAAGAAATCCTAGGGCTGACGGCAGGAGGCAGGGTGCTGCGCTCCGGCTACGCACATGAAGCCAGCATCAGCCAGCACATCCATCTCGCACCTCTGTGCGTCTCCTCGGTGACTCGCCCTTTCGCAAGGGCCGCGAGGCTACTCGAGGACTTGGTCTTTAAGCTGTACTTCTTTCTGGGCAGGCAAGGCCTGGTATGGGCTTACACTACAAGCCCACCTGATGCTTGCATGCTGGGCGAAAGGAGAACGGGCTACGGACACAGCGTGCTGACTCCGTAATCTCACTGCCGACGTGTATCCTCACCAGCGAGAGAGTGTACGTGGTGCGGCTCTGGAACAGATTACAAGGGATAAGTAGCAGTTTTTGTATAAACAGGATATTTGGCACTTGCTAGCTTCCAATTAGCTGATATCCCAAGGGTATTGCAAGCAGCTGCAGACCACAAGGGCGGCTTGACCTAGAGCCTTCGACGCTGAACAGTTAGTCATCATCTCAACTGCTGGTGTTGTGTAAGCAGCCTTCATCCCGCCAATGCGCTGTGACTTGGCTTTTCCATCCCAGTAATCTGGTCATTTGGAGCAAAGCTGGAGGCAGGCAGCCCAGAGCTTTGGCATGTTCAGAAGAGCTCAGGATCCAAATGTTGTGCCTTGAATCAATCTTGGCTTAACCTCGGAAGCATTCAGCGTGCCGTGATTCGCGCAGCCCACCCTGCTCTTCGTGTTGGGAGGGAGCTGGGGACAAATCCTTCACGAAATTGGGCAGGGCAGTCTTCCAGAGAGAAATAAATTGCCTCATCCCCTCAGGGTTAAACTCTGCCCGGCAGGAAATGGTGGGCCAAATCTTCGGGCATGTCCCCTCTGCTGGCTGGCCTGTTGCTCAGAAGTTGTTAACGGAGTTGTTATCTCGTGTGCGCGCAACGCAGGCGCATACTTGAGTAGAGGGGAGCGCTGCAGGAGTCGCAGCCCAAACCTTAACCCTTATTCCGCTCAGCAGTGCAACTTCCACGTGCTGGCCTGTGTCGGGGTTGTCCCTGTGGCCGTGGTAGCGGTCGTGCCCCACTCCATTAACGGCTGAGCTAAGAGGAGAATCTCTTCGCTTCAACTTCGCCTCCACCTCCTTATCCCACCGCTGGCCTGCCCATGAGGCCTGCTCTGTTCCCAGCCCATCTCATGGCATCACAGGACCGGCCATGAAAATGGTGAGAGAGAAGGCAGCAAGGAGAGCCCCACCAGGTACCCGCGTGGGCAGGAGGCAGGGAGAAGGACTGTGTGCATACGTACCAGCCTGAGCTCTGACGGGACCGGCGCTGGGGTGGAGCTCGCATGGTTTCTGGCACCGAGGCACCTTCCTTGCAAAGCTCATTTTGAGCATTAGCGGGAGCCGTTTGGAGGCTGTGCAGTAGCTCCCAGGAGGTGCCGGTATGGCATGCCAGCACTGCTATTGCCAGTCATCACCCTCTCCCTTTAGACACTGGTGACTGGAGTTAGCTGCCTCCTGTTTCCAGTCGTTCTCCCGCTAGATGATGCGTGTTGGCTCCTCCTGCCTCCTCCGTGCTCTGATTGCTGTGGGTTGTATTTTACTTCTGTCTTTCACTCCTGCCTATAGGACTGGACTGTAACACTGAGGAGGGGCCTTCAGTGTGCGGCCAAGCAAAAAAATTAGACCTCAGAAAACCAGGTCTCGGAAAGCTGCCTTGGTTGAGGAAGGGGACGTGGACCCAGAACTCGGGGAGACCAGTCCCAAGCGCCTGAAGGACGGGCCTGGTGAGGAGGAAGGCCTGTCCTTCATTCCCATGTTGAGCGACCTTCCCAGGCTGTAAGCTAGGAATGGTGCTAAGCTCAGGTGCAGCAAGTCGTACGTCGGGGCAGGCTGGGTGCTTTGTTAGTCTGCTAGAGGGCACTAGAGAAGAGCTACCCACTTGTCCGCTCCTGGGAGCCATCCTTTCTCCAGCACCCTGCAGACACAGGCCCAGTCCATGCTGCAGGTCCTTGAGGGGACTGCAGTGCCAATAATTAATGGCAGTACTAAATGGTGTTTGTCTGAGGAGCCCATCCTAAACGAAGGCCGCAGTGAATGGAAGGGATTCATAAGCAAGTGAGATCAGAGCAGCCGTGATTTCAGCACGTTGAACTCAACTCTCCACGTTCTCAGCTGGGCCTGTCCTGGATGATGTATCATCTTCGCTGCCTGGCAGTATCTTGCAGCCATCCATCCACCCGTGCTAGGCAGCCAGGCCTGGGGCTCTCCTCCAGCCTCCCGCCAAAGGTTGTGCCTCGTGATTTGTGACACCGCTACCTCGAGTGACAAATATCCCTCAGCGCTGGTGAGAGCATTTCAGTAGCAAGACTAGCTGGCAAAGCCCAGAGCCTGCAGCCACTCACAGCAATGATTTCTGTCCAACTCTTGACAAGTGACAGAGCAGCAAAATTGTTGCATGTCCTTATTTCGCCCTAGGGCTTTTCCAATCTGACGTTGTGCAGGAGAAGCCAGCCGTGGCAGCGGATAGTTTCTGGCTGCAAGGAGCAGAGGGGCGCCATCTGGCCACGTGCAGTGCAGCTGTGACGGGGCCCGTCTCCACGCGGGAATTTCCAGCCTGGCAGAATCACTTTCTGGTCCTGAGTCTTCCTGTGGACTTGGAGGTGGACCCCAGGGACACTGAGGGAGCTCAAGCAGCACAACGTGACGGCAGGAGTTGCTTTGTCGCAGCCAGCCACCGGCGCACCACGTCCTGTCCGGCGTCTAGAGCGTATGGTAGACTGAAGCCAGTGGCTCCTTTGCTCTTCTGAAGACAACTGGCAGTATCTTCACCACAGGCTTAAAAAAATATCCTGCCTGCAGTGATCAGCTTACTCCCGGTGGTTTCTCAGGTGCTTCAGGTTTGCTAATGTGGGCAGTCAGTCATCATATTTCCCAGCCCTGCTGCTTTCTTTGGCTTGCTGCAGCAGCAAGCTCCGTGGCTTTGCTGTCTCTTTCCACGTCCTTCTTTGTGGACGTGCCCTTAAAACTCCATGACAGACCTCAGGCTTCTCCTATCAGATAGCCGCGTGGAAAGCATCCACATCTGTGGCACCCCTTTCTACAGCCTGGTGTTTGCATCTCTTCTCACAACACCCTGCTGAGACGGGTGGGTGGGTAACACTTCCCTCCGAGGCCCGGGAAGGCTAAAGCAATTCGCATCAGCTCAGACAGTATCCCAAGTCGCAGCCTCCCAGAAAGGGGGAGAGAGACTGTGAGACTTTCTCTCCCTTTCGCAGACAGGGGTTTAATTCACGTTGGTGAAGTGGGCCTTCACCTGGAGTTTGGGTGTGGAACGCACAACTCGGAGCCTCAGCTCTCGTTGGCTCTTTTCACGAATTTCCCTCTCTCCTTATGTGCATCACTCTGGTTCTTTCGCATGCCGCCTGGCAGGGAGAATCCAGCCTTTCTGAGCCCTCTGCTTTGCAGGTGGATGAAGACATTGCTCTCCAGTATCAGAAGGTCATGGCGGAGTGGAAAGCCTGCGAGGTGATAGTGAAGCAGCGAGAGAAGGAGTCGCACTGTGCCACCTTGGCTAAGTTTTCATCGGGCAGCAGCATCGACAGCCACGTCCAGCGACTGATCCACAGGGACTCCACCATCAGCAATGACGTGAGTAGCCTGCTGCATCTTCAGGGAGAAGTATTTGCCTGTCGAGCGATGGCAGAGGCTTGGTGCCCGAGGCACAGCCTGCGTGGTCAGGAGCAGCGTAATTCAGGCAGTCAAGGTTTCGGCTATGTTGGTTGATTGAGGGGCTGTTTGGGGGGAAGGTGGAGAGAGAAGAGGTGCGCTGACCCTGATCCAAGCTGCACACACGCACTTACCCGCATGTGGTAATAAATGGATGTTTTACTAGCCGGTGATTGTATATATTGCACTGACATACCCGCATACCCCTCTGATTTGCCAAACTAACGGCTCTATTTTGTTTCCTTCCTACCTACCACTCATCAGGTCTTCATCTCTGTAGATGAAATGGACTCAGCGGAGCGAGACTTAAAGGGCCAGGGCGACCCTTCCTTGACTGTGGTGAACATGGACACACCAACCGCAGTGGCTGCAGTAGAGCAGCAGTCGGTAGAATTTGACTCTCCTGACTCGGGGCTGCCTTCTTCTCGGAACTACTCGGTAGCGTCAGGCATCCTCTCCAGCATCGATGACGGGCAGAGCATCTGCTTTGAAGATGGGGTAGAGGAAGAAACGAGCATGGACTTGGAAAGAACAGATGTGGACGCGGTCCGTGCTCAGAAAGCCGGGCTGGTGGCCGTAGAGGCGCAGGATTCCATACCGGAGGAACAGCTGTGCTCCCAGCTGGATTATTTAACATCTGGAGTGGATCTTGCTGCTGTTTGTGCTGCGTCCTATACAGTAGGTCGCATTCCCTTAAAGTTTGTAGAGCGCTCTTTGAGTGATCCCTAGTGTGTCTCAGCTATTCTAGACAGGATTTAACGAGGATAAGCCACAGCCACAACCTTACACCCAGGTAGCAGGAGGGTAAATTAGAGTCCCCGCCTCCAGATCTGTCCTGCTCGTCTCGCTTCTGGATTGAAGCCAAAACTCAGAGCATTTTCTCTAGGCCCAGTTTTAGCATAGCCAGAACCTCAGGGGAACAGCTTAGACTCCCAAACCACCTGATGTAAATCCTAACCCTAGTATTGCACCATCGTGGCTTCTGGGTATTATTATTGCTCTCAGTGGATTAGGCTTCAGGCTCCCAGGCTTCCCCTGGTCACCCATTAATAGACCCACCCCCTGCTAGGATGGGGTGTGTTTGGTAGGTTCACCAGTGCCAGCAGGTGTGTTACAGCTGGGGCTTAGCAGCAAGCAGGCATATGGTTGCTCTGATCATACCTAGTAGGTGCTTAGACATATGAAAGATGCCCAGAACTGTAATAGCTGTTACAGGCTTTGCTGTCAAGTGTGACCCACATCAAATCTCAGCTTGCTGCAAGATCTCTGCTTTGCTAAACTCCCTTCATCCCTGCTGAACTGCACAAAGCCAGGAAGCCCACCCTGGTGCCAGTGTTGTGGGCTGATCTCTGCCAGCTGGGCCGTGCAGCGGTTTGGGACTCCTAGTCACCACCAGCATGCTCAAGCCTGTGTCCCCAGGCTGGTCCCCACTGCAGCGGTGGGGAGAGGATGGGAGCCAGGCAAGCCAGATCTACTCCAGCTTCAAGCTCAGTAGTGGTAACAACGGCACTACCACGCAGCTCCTGTGTAGCACTTCTCTAGGTCTCAGAGAAAGTTTATAGGAACTCTTGGTTGGCAGGATCTGAGAGTTTTCGTGCTTCTTAATTCAGGTTAATCTCTGGAAGCATTGGGTTTTTTTAACTGCAAGTCTTAACACGCGCATCTCTCTTCTAGATAGAATTACTGGACACGGTTGCCTTAAACTTGCATAGAATTGATAAAGACGTCCAGAGATGCGATCGAAACTACTGGTATTTTACTGCTGATAACCTGGAGAAGCTCCGAAATGTCATGTGCAGGTAACACCATCTGCAAACGAGACTCTTCTTTCATCGACTTCCAATTAGATTAGGTCAATAATAGTTATAGAAGTGTTTTTCTTTCCTCTCCCTTGGGAGTGACAAAGGCTACTGGAAGAGGAGAAGGTAAGGGTCGGGCAAATGGTTTAGGTACCAGACTCTGGGGAGTCCAATTCTGAACTCCAGCAAAGACTCCATCTCACTTTAAGTCACTTAAATTCACACAGTCTTAGTTTCCCCACCTGTATAATGGAGAGATGAAGAGCCCTGCTTTACAGGGCTTATATCAGGCTTGTGAGGGGCACGAATGTTAGAGCGGTAGTGTCCGTTTTCAGATGAAAACCCCTCAAATATCTTCATCCACGGGGAAGAAATGAAATCGATGGGAGCAAAACATCCTAGGTGCTTTTGAAAGTCTGACGAGGCTCGTATCGGCGGGCGACAGATACACGTCCCATGAAAAATCTGACATTTTGGTTTCAAAACATAAAGCCAGCACCAGTTAAGGCCCAGTAAATACCTGTGCCACGGCTTCCAGGTAGCATTTTTTCTACCGTCAGATGTTACTCTCAGGCACTACAAGTTGCATCCTTCGCAGGGCCCCTGGTTCGGGTAGGCTGGAGGCCAAACACTGCAATTGTCTGAGGTTGCTGCTGTCTGATTTTGGTCAATTTGTATGTTTAGTCCATGGCAAAAGGGGAGGAGAAAAATGTTCAAAAGCTGCCTGAAGCCCAGGAGCACAAGCCCCAGTAGAAGCCGGTGATTCTGCTTTTGGAAAAAGGGCAGCATTTTGGGGAAAAAAAGCTCCTTTTGTAGAAGTCCAAATGCATGATGTGCTTTCAGCAGTCCCCTCACCCAGTGGCCAGAGGCACTGGCCCTCTACCCACCGCCGTCCTGCCCAGTATCAAGCCAGGCAGAAATGCTGGTGTCCTGTGACTTGCGTGTGGCTCTTCGCTCGTGCAGAACTCCCAGAGAATGTGTCTGTGGGTTTGGGGGCAAATCCTGTAATACAGAGAGGGGAAAACACAGGCTCCTTGCTTGGGAATCCATTTCAGGAATTCCCAGTTTCTGTTAAGGTCTCTAAGGCTTTCCGGGGGATTTCTAGAGACTCCCATTTGTTCTGTCCTTGGGAAATTTTGGCCCCAGGTTTATATTCTTTAGAGACCATGTCTTCTGAAGCCTTCCAGTGGGAGCTGGCCTTCTGGTACCCCGGCTGACTTATGACTAGCCCCCAGCAAGATGATTTGCACGAGGTCTCCTAGCATCTCGTTTCTTTCCTCTGCAGTTATGTTTGGGAGCACCTCGAGGTTGGCTACGTTCAAGGCATGTGCGATCTCCTGGCTCCTCTCATGGTCATACTCGACAGCGGTAAGAAAGCAGAGCTGCCTCGTCAGGCTTGGTCACTGGTACGGATTAGGCAGCTGAGCCCTTTAAACCCTGAGCTGGGAACTGCAGGACAGTCTATGTAAATGCTACCTCACCAGCAGAAAGCCTGCAGGGATTGAGTTGTCTGCTCAGGCACCATCACCGATGTGACTAACTGCTGCGACTTAAGGATTCCCTGGTTAGTCTTTCCGTGGCTTCCAGACCAAAGTTCAACCCAGTTTGCAAGCCAGCAGTATTTCTGCAGCTGCAGACTCAGCAGGTGATCTAATTAACCCAGTGGCTAGACTCTTTGCTTCAAGCAAGAGGGGTTTTGCAGTCAGCACATAGAGACTACGGTGCCCTAGATGATATTTTAACCCAGCACCAGATACAGAGGAAATAACGGAGGTGGAAGGAGAAAGCTACCCCTCCCCAGCTCCATCATGTTTCCTTTCAAGTTACTGCCTTGTCCAGCTCAAAACGTGAGATCCCCAGCATTGCAACATACTAAACCATACCATTTCTTTGCCTCCATAGATCAGCTGGCATACAGCTGCTTCAGCCACCTGATGAAGAGAATGAGCCAGAACTTCCCCAATGGCGGTGCTATGGACACACACTTTGCCAACATGCGATCCCTAATCCAGGTGAGGATTCACGACGGCCCCTTTTCGAGGTGGGAGAGGGAAGCATGCCTTAGTTCCCACCATCTCAATGCTACGGGGAGGGGCAGAAGCGTCACAGGACAGCAGCAGTGCCTGGTCACCTGCCCCTGCGTGCTGAGAGTTGGTGGGTTTACACAACACAACAGGTACCGCACATCTGTCAGTCACGTGCATGAAGTCAGTCGACCAATCCTTACCATAACTTGACAGGTGGACACCCCCCGCCACGCATCTCTGTGCCAGCTATGAAAAGGAGCAGTGACGTTCACGTGCCTTAGGCCCAGCCAGCAGAAGGTGCGAGTAGGGGCAGCCTAAAGAGCAGCTGAAGAGAAGGCGGCACCGGTTTAGCTCCCTTTGGACTTGCAGAGAGCGTGGCTTGATGGCACCGATGTCCTTGGGAGGTCCATCCCGTTGCAAGACAGGCTAGGGATAGGGGAGGCTAGAAACTTGGCTGGGCCCGGCTTCCTTGTGTGATCTCAAGGAAATCACCTGGCAGGGAGCAAGTGAGTGCACGAGAGTGCACTAACACCCCCCACCCCACAGCGGGAGGAATAAAACGAGAACCTTTTTTTGAAGAAAAGGCCACCCACACTACATCCGTGCTCAGTTTCCAGGGTAACTCAATTACAAAATGTTTTGGTCTTCTCAGATATGCTGAATTATTTTGAACAATGAACTCCATTTACTCTCTAACCATTTATTAGATGTAGTTAGTGACCCCTACAGTGGAGTGACAATAAAATAAATGGTCACACACTTCTGTTAAGGTTACTTGTATAAATGGTATACAGCGGGGTGTAATGTAATTGCTGAGATAAGCACGTGTTGTACTCCAAAGGGTTGTATGAACATCAGCGATTGATGCTACAAAGGATAAAGGTGTGGTGTGAGGGAATATAGATAGTTTTCAATAAATTTCACAGCAGCTGCAGTGTACTTGCTCACCAGGCTTTGTCCGCACAGCAGTATCTCTTCACAGTTGTTCAAGAACTTGAGCACTACATTTTTCATTAACTTAATTTCACCATGTTTGGCAAACCCCAGGCTCCTCTCCTACACTTCCATCTATAAGGGTGGGTCGCTCTGTCCTGTCAGCATAAGCACGCCCATTGTCTGCGCATTCACCACAGATTTCCCTTGGTAACTTGTAACTTTACAGTAGACAAAACTGGTTAGTTTTAGGGAAGAAGGGGGAAACCATGCTCCCCACAGTTTACACAGTTCTTTAAACTGGATATTTGCTCTTTACTCATCAAGGTTTTTCTTCGTGGGAAATTTGAGTCTACTCTTTAACTTCTTTGTCTGAGTTGATACTAATGACCATTTAGCCTCTTTGCTTGCACAGGCTCAGAAGTCAGAGTATGCCATGATCCAAGTGGTGTAGGTATGGAACAGGTGGCCCCTGTTTAAATATAAATACCTTTCCATTAAATATAAAAGCCTCAGGTTAAGCCACAGAAATGCAGCTCGCTGTTCCACAAAACAGATGGGTCCCAAACAAGTTTTTATATCGTGCGTAAGCCAAGTAAAACAACATGCAGAGTTTTAGCAGTTTTGCTCTGCTCGGCACAGCGCTCTTGATACCCAAGCTGGAGTCTGTCCCGCACACGTTACTGCATGCAGAAGGTATCACCATCGCTATTGACAGTCGCAGACGATAAGCTGATGCCGTGCTGCTTATTTGTAGCAAGTTGTACCTTATGGGGCGTCTCCATCATTCAGCCCTGGTGCGGTGGGGTAATTGCTCAGTCCAAACATGCCGCCCCCAGAACAGAGCCTGGCACGTGTGGTGTGACGGGCCAGGTGAGCAGGTCTGTTGGAACAGACCCTGTGCAGCAGGATTTGACACTTGATTTAGATATTTGTCTGGTGTGCCGGGGTTTCATGGCAGTGCAGGGTCAGGGGAGCCCAGCGGGCTCGAGTCTCAGACAGCGGTGCTGCCAGATGGGATGCTGAACTGTAAGTGTCTGTGTTTCAGATTTTGGACTCCGAGCTCTTTGAGCTGATGCACCAGAACGGAGACTACACTCACTTCTACTTCTGCTATCGCTGGTTCCTGCTTGATTTTAAGAGAGGTAATACCCTGAGCCTAAATGCAGTTTAGTTAGGACCGGGGTCTCTTATCTGTATTACAGTAGGGGGTAAGAGCCTCAGGCAAAACTGGGCTCCCTTTTCGCTGTGCATTCTGCATATGTACCAGAGATGGGCAAGCCAGAGGGGAGGGGAAACTGAGGCACAGAGCTGGAGGGACTTGCCAGAGGCAGCTGAGGAGCAGAGCTGGGTGTGACACCCGGATCTCCACAATCCCAGTCTGCTGGACCACACTCCTGTGCTGCTCACACGCGCACACCTGGTGTTCTCTGTGGATGGGGGATTGCAGGCTTTGTCTTTGCTGTTACATACTGGAGTGATACTGCTTTGCACTAATACTCTTCATACTACAGACTTCTCTCAAATCCTTAGCGTGAGTGCACATCTTACCTTTTGCTAGTCACGTTTTGCTTTCTTTTTGCATCCTGAAAGAAAAGCGGTCCTGGAGTTTCACTTGCTCTCCCAGTCAGCTTCTGATCTTCGTGCTAACGCACAGTGCTGTCTGATTGCACGGTATTGCAAGGGGACGTCTAACTCCTTCCCCTAAATGAGCTTTTCTGTGTCGTCATTATAGGCGGTTGTCTATTCAGAATCTGTAAAATACATTTTGCAGAATTAATAAGTATTACAAAAGGGAGGACTAAAGTAATTGTAAAATTTACATAGTTTGTAAGACAAACAATTCACCTGTATAACCATGAAAAAGCACATTTTGCTACTGCTTTTCAAAGGAGTAAGAGAATCCGATCCTGCAGAACTTCTAATGTAGACTTTTGTATAAGACTTAGAAAACCTTTGGGGGAGAGAAAGAAAAAGGTCAGCTTGAATAATCTTGAATAATAAACTCCAGTCGTCTCAAATGATAACAACCTGATGCTCTTGTGATGTTTATTCCCATTCAGAATTGTTGTACGAGGATGTATTTACAGTGTGGGAAGTTATTTGGGCAGCAAAGCACATCTCTTCAGAACATTTTGTCCTTTTCATTGCCTTAGCACTGGTGGAGGTCTATCGAGAGATTATCCGCGATAACAACATGGACTTCACCGATATCATCAAGTTTTTTAATGGTAAGAAACTTTTAAAGTCATTTGGTAAAAGGAGCGTATGCTGCGTCCTGCCCTTTGTGCTTTGCTATTACTGGTTGATAAGATTTTCTACACGTGTACATGTGTGTGGACATGCATAACTGGGTATCAGTATAGAGTCACATACATGGGTGCATCTACACCTATAGATACCAGCATATGTAGCTAGGGATATCACAAATACCTGTCTGTACTGGAGATACCTCCTGTGCAACCAGGCCCAGCCTTTAGTAACTGAAAATGCTGGACTGATGCACACATCTTGCTCTAGGGCTTCCCATGGAGCAGGCAGCATTTATAGCTACATTACGAGGCACAGACTGCCGCAAGAGAAACCAGTGCTTTGCTGAATAAGAGCCCTAGACCCGTCCCACTGAAGGCAGTTGGCATCAGTTGTGCAGTGAAAGCTTTGGTGCTGGGATTACGGGCCTTGATTTGGCCATTAACAGGCAATGCCTGCAGCTGTGTCCAGCTGTCAGCCCCCGTGGCAGCGGTCCCATAGCTGCTTTCCATTTCACTTGTGCAGCCATCGTCTCCAGCGCCATGCACTACCTCTTCCCTCCCCTCGAGGGTCAGTTCTTGCCAGCACAAGGAGATGGGTAGAGAAACTGTCGTGCAGGGAAATGCCAATGCCCTCGCTCTAGGAGTGCTCTTTTCCTCCCCAGATCAGCTTTTCACTTTGCATTTCAAAACAGGCTGGGCATGGAGGGTGGGCGCTGCAGACCAGTTACCCCTGTGCACAAGCCTAGGGCGCAGGTGGTGAAATGCTAGCCCTCGCTGGGGCGCCCGCCTGCTGAGGTCCTTTGCATCCAAAGGTTCTCCAGGACTCTTAAAGCCATTAGGGGCAGGTCTCTGAGGCTTTACAAGCTAATGGTTTAGGATGTTCCAGGAAGCCAACCTTAACTGCTGATGACTTTAAACCTTTCCCAGCCCCGCTCTGTCTCGGCACCTTGTGAGAGTTTGCACGCGCTTGGTGGTGGCAAAGACTCCCTGGGTACGGTGCCTGCTGCTCCCTCCATGCCCTTGGCTGAGAGGGTTTTGCCTGGGACAGGCAGGATTAGCAGGCGGGGTCAGGCTCCGCGGGCCTTTAGCACCAAGAGATCAGCGTGGGGTTTATGGCACGCAACACCTTTCAAATGCTGCAAGGCCCCTGGTGGGCAATTCTGAACGCTTGCCTGTTCTCCCGTCTAGAAATGGCCGAGCATCACAATGCCCAGGAAATCCTCAAGATCGCGAGAGACCTCGTCTACAAAGTGCAAACGCTGATAGAGAACAAGTGACGGCGGATGTGGAGAGAACGGTCACGGAGCTGCCACGGGCCTGGGCAAACTGTGCGATGAAGCTGTTCTTTGCACACACTTCAAACGACGTTTTAATTGCATCTTCCATGTAATGTATAAGTATTCCAGAGGTCTGTAAGAGAGACATTTAAAGCCGATTTCCCTCAGAGATGAGGTTGGTTTGATTGTCCTTGTTGCTCTCACTTTGTATTGTGAGGCACAAATTTTTTTTCACTGTGCCCTTTCTTGGGCTCTAGAAGTGTCCATCTCTGTGTTTGAGCTATTGAGGGGATTTTGTTTGTGGGAGGCTTTGTATTATTGACCTCATACCTCTGTAATGCCCTGGGAATCAGTTGCGTTCACCCAAAATCTACTGCACATTCGGAGGTAAGGCCTGTTGAAGCAGACTTCTGCGAGTGCACACACAGCCCTTAGTAAAGCAAATGCCATAGACCGGGCATGAAGGATACAAGAGGCGGCACTGGCTCCCACCTGTTAGAGCATATTTTGGCCATAGAAGGACAAAGGCCCATGTATAGACGCAGCATTTGAAGGTGGATCAGGTTAGAAGTCCAAGAGCTGAGATCGTGCTCCACATGCTACCTCCCTTAGGACCAGAAAGAAAACCCCACCTGAATAATAGGCAGACCCTGATGTCAACTCAGCCATGACTCTTGGATCAGTGAACGCCTGAACCAGGGTGCCGCCCATGTACCTGCTAGGGTGAGCTTGAAGACGAAGCCCAGTGTCAAGTCAGTCTCTGAAACAACCTTCATGCCATCAGGGACCTCAGTCAAACACTTAACTCTACCACGGACAAGCTACACGTTGATCCACAGCAGCTCCCGGCAGCATGGAGTTATCCAGGCCTGGGAGCGTTGGGTGATCTTAGGCCAGAGGCTCTCCTGCGCGCTGATGGCATCCCATTCAATTCAGTGGGACAAGGACAAGTTTAGCAATAGCAGAAGAGGTTTGCAAGGGGGGTGGGTGCTTTAGTGTGTCCAAACTCGCACCCCAGAGACACTAGCTTCTTCCCCCACTTCTCGGAGATGAAAGCAGTGGCTGTTAGGGCATCTTCCTTTGTTAGTCCCCCAGGAAGCGGCCTGGATTTGATTTTCATCTGAGTATGGGCAGTTTCCAGAGTAGCCAAATCTCTCTTGTGCCAGGCTTCACTTCACTGCATTTGACCCCAAACTTCCCTCAGTTTCCTGGCTGTAGCGGTGACACCACCCTTGCTCTTTCAGGAGCAAGTACCAGCTGCTGCTAGGAGGTACAGCAGTTTTACCACAGAGGAGCTGTCCCAGGTCTCTAGTTGGACAGTAGCTGTATTTCAGGCTGCGTGGTACGTCTACGTGGTAGCACTGTCACCACGTACACGAAATGACCCGCATAGACCCCAGATGGACTACAAGCAGGATTCAGGTAGGCCGGTTAAAGAATGAGTAATGCGGACAGCAGCAGGCACGCAGATACTTTTAGCAAAAGTTTGGGTACCCAGATGATTTAGGCGCGCACGTCATTCAGGCACTTGTGGGGAGAGAACAAAAAAAGCCATGCCCATGCCATTGTGTCCTATTACGGAAGATGGCCGAGGCTTTTTGGCGGTTAATTAAGTTTGCTTCTGAACCAGAAGCCGCAGCCCCAAAGACTGCATGAAGCTTGGAGCCGAACTTTGTGGCCCAGTTTTTATACCCTTCTATTACCTTTTCAGAGGAGGATGTTGAAAAGCTCAGTGTGGGCCGGCGGGGGCTGGCCCCGTGCCAGGGCAAGCACTGAGCGCTCAGGAAGCTCCTCCAGGAAGAACGACTCTAACTTAAATGACCTTTCGCAGGCCGTTTCCTAGGAGAGCAGCAAGTGTGCTCTGACATGCCCGCGAGTGTTTTTAACTGCGGGATTAACAGGACCAGAGTTTGCTCGCTCGGCAGCGCTACACGGTGGAGTGTATCCACTCGTCGCTTGCTTTGGCCACACAGTACAAGTCACTCGAGTTCGGCATCACTCTCTAACAGGCTAAAAATCCACGAGCGATTGAGTGTGAAGCCCGTCACCCCCGGTTAGCTCGTGCAGAGACGGACTGTGTGTTGCCAAAGGATGAACCGGTCCCCGCACTGGTTCATCCTCCAAGCTACGGTTTTACCATCACAAGTCGGGGGGGAGGGAACGACAAAAGCGTCACGTGTAGGACAAACTTTTCCCACAAGAAGCGTATCGTTGCCTGGTGCTAAGTTATAGGGCAAGACGGGCCAAGGCCTTTAGTGCCCGTTCTGTTTTGTTTCTGCCTTCTGAAAACTAGGAGAGAGGCTTAGGTACAAAGCTGAAGTTTGGCAAGCCTGCAGCAGGCTCCAGCCTCAGAAGTACCGGACGCAGCTTTGAACGCGAGGCACGTTCAGGTCACAGGACCGTAGGGCTTCTAGCTCTGTCCCCCAGAGAGGCAGGTCCCACATCAGAGCGCGCACAGTACCAGGAAGTGCTTGCCAGTCTTCATCCACCCTTTTAAGGTGAACCCGTGGTACTTGTATTAGCTACTTGGTCCCCGTAAGGCCCCGTCTGCCAGGGCCAATACGCTCAGGGTCACAGAGCCGGTAACCAGAACAGACTTTGCTGCAATAAGTGAGGAAGGAAAGGGGAATGTGGAAACTGCAAAGCTCTTCTGCATTGCTGACCCACAGGGGAGGGGATGCTCTGTGTGTTTCGAAATGTCTTTGCAGCGCTCTTTGTTTCAGGGCGGGCTGCTTCAGGCCTAGCACGCACAGAGATTGCCCCCACCTGGGCTGCTCTGTCACATGCCTGGGGGGAAATCTGACAGCAAGAGCGTCCACCCACTCGAACGGTCCCAGTTTGACGCACGCCAGTGCGGCCGTCACCCACCACAGTCTCCTTTGCACAGGTGGGTGTGCGTGTTCGGAAAGGCGAGACGTACTCTTACATAGCAGCAAGCAGCAGGGTAGTAAGAGACAAAAAAGCCCCTGGCTGGCTCTTTCTGGCCGTTCCTCCTCCAAAATGTCTGGAACCAGCGCTGAGAGGGGCTGCGCAGAAACGTGTGCATGGGGCAGCTGCAGCACGGCTCACTCAGCTTTCCCCTGGCTCGCTGCCCCAGTCTTTCCTCCCCCCGCCCCATGTGCCAATACTGGTGGGGAAAGTAGAGTATTATTATTATTATTATTATTAT
>JAGPOW010002118.1:10808913-10820223 GCA_030014935.1 Caiman crocodilus | reverse complement strand
TATTATTATTATTATTATTATTATCATCGTCATTATTACTGCTACTGGCAACAGTTGCTGGGAAGAAAGTTCCTTTGCAAAGCCAGTCCCCCTCCCTCCCAGGCGTAGCCTCGCTGCCTGCTGTGGGATTACTGACCCGAGTCAGGCGAGCTGGATTTGGGCCTGGAAAGCATTTAGACTGCAGCTGCGGCGCGAGTCTCCGTAGTGCTGGAAGCAGCAAGTTAAGCAGGCCAAAGTCTCAAACCACGAGCTGCCCTGGGAAGATGCAGATGGATGTGGGAAAGGACGTGCAAATCTATGCTCTTGGGGGACGGCTGCATCCTTGAATTTCAAGGCTGCCTCGCAGCATTGCTGTCACATCCGTCCTGCCTGTGCGGGCTGGCTGGCAAGCCTCATTCAGGAATTTGCTAGATCTAGGGAGACATTTGTTCCACGCTCCTCACGGCAACAGCCAAAGGCCGTCAGAGCTGAGCCTTGCAGGTACGGGATGAAAGCAGCGGTGCTGAAGAGGCACCGTCCAGCTCAGACCTCTGCAGAAAGGGGCGGCGTTGGACTGGGAGGGAGAAAGCCCTAAGCCAACAGGTGGCTGCCAAAATCCCGACCGTGGAGGGTGCCCGAGGAGCTCCACTTTGCAGCCATTTGGGCGCGCTCGCACTTCAGACCAAACAAACCCACGTGCGCATTGCTGGCATGCGAGCAGTTTCGACTCCTCATTATTTATAGTCGTGTGTCCAGTTGTTTTCTAGACCAGTGCATGGTGGCTGGAGGGTCTCGTTCAAAAAGCTGCCGTTTGTGTGTCCGTTCGCTCGTTCGAGAGGCGAAACACTCCCGCCCTCTGCCAGACCCCGACCGAGGCATCCACGTAAAAACCCCAAAGCGGCGGCACCGTTTTGTTCGGAGCGTACGATGCGGCTCTTTACTATGTAAAAACAACTCTCTGCAAACTTGGTGGTATCTGGTATTATAACATTCTGCATTACCTGTATTTTATGAATATTGTGCATTGCCTTATTTATTTTTGCCAGGAGCAGACTATTTTCTCTTTATTGCTCAGAATTATTTATCTTTCAATGCAACGTATGAATAAACACGTACTGTCACGGCCGTCTGTGAGAGCTGGACACAGTCTGTTCCCCTCTCCCCATTCATCTTGCAAGCTGAGCAGAGAGCAGCTAACCTTACGCCTCTGTATGAAGAGCGCGCACGAGAGGCAATTAAGTTTCTGCGCATAATCCACACCGGCCATTGTGCCATGCCGCCTGCTTCAGAATAAGTAGGTCACCGCCAAATTGATTTGGAAGGTTCCCCGACGAGCTGATGGTAAATGCACAGGGGATGAAGCTTCCCGACACAAGGCGCGTGCGTCTGCCCCCTAGCCAGGCAGATCTCGGTGCGGAGCTGGGGGGAGCAGGCTCCTTGCAGCGGGAGAGGGAACAGCTTTAGGGGCACGCTGCAGGAGCTGGCGGTTCAGCAAAGCGACTGAGCTCAGGAGACCTGCCCTTTCCCCTGCACCCTTCCCTTTACTGTCTGGTGTTAGGCCAGGGAGCTGCCAAGTCTCTTCCCCGCTCGCTTCTCCCACTGTGCGAGGCAGGGGTCGGGGTTCGGGTTTGCTGGCCAGGCTGGAAGTGCAGGCTCGCCCAGCCCGGTACCCTGCCTCGACTGCCACGTTTCCCTCAGTTACCTCTGTCTGAAAGCCAAAGGTTTTTGCTAGCCTAGAGAAGCATTTCAGCGCTCAGATTAACCGAGGGCCTAAGGAAAAGAACAGCTACAGCCTAGCCGCTGAAGGCCCTGCAGTAGCTGGGAGTTGATTACCTGAGAAATGATCCACGCCCTTTGCTACAGGCGAAGGGGAAAAGGCTCCCGACCTGGGAGAAAACGCTTCCCCAACGTAACAACACCACGTCTCAGAAATGTTTCCTACATCAAAGGTTGCGATACTGGGCCAACTGCACAGTGGGGGTGAAGTCAGACGAGCGTTTGAATGCAAGGCATCCTTCGTTCCCCATTAGGTCGAATGGCACGCATTCGAAAGCTTGGCTAACTTCATCCCAAACATCACCCACAAAAATCCTGGTGCCTCACATGGTTCCTGAACCATCACAGCTACAACATCACTCCAGTACCATCTCCTGCACCAAGGTGCTGCTTCATCCCTGGGTACCACGGGTCACCGCGACACGTCTTGTAGGTTTTCTACCAGGTCCCGGACACCTGTACTGCTCAGTGGGCAGTGCCAGCACAGACAGAAAAGACAAAAAAAAAAAAATCACCGGGGATTTCCTGACTCTCAAGCAGGAGCTACGTGGTGTCTGACCTGGGTGCTCCCCAGCCCTTGTGTCCCTGCTCCTCCAGCAACGTGCTCGTGGCACCACTTCAAAGTAAGCCGTGAGCTTTCCCCTACCATTCTGCACAGCCCAGTAAATTTAACTGCCTGTTTTAATGCCATTTAACCCAGGGAAGAGCAAGATTTGCATGGTGAGACAACTTGCCTTTATAAGACCAACCTGCGCGGTCGGGAGGCGAGGCGCCGGGCTCCCAACCATCAGCCACCCTTCCCCAGGGCTGGGAAAGCAGCAGGCTCAGGCCACGCCAAGCACTGGTTAAAAATCATCCCTTGAGCTTAACCGAGTTTATGTTACCGAATTCCCCGCACACAGTCGAGGTGGTTTGTCACCCGTGGAGCAGAGCGCGCGTGTCCTGCCTGGTACTGTGAAGTGCCCCCCTAGCCAGCCCGACTCTGAGCATGCCACTGACGGCACGGGAGCCGATTCACAGCTACCACCGCGGGTGTCATCCTGGACAGCTGTCGTGGTCCACAGAGATCTGCTACCCCCGTGTAGGGTAGCAACCCACTGCAGTTCGCCGTTCCTCCCTTGGCCCTGCCAGCCCCGCTCCGAACCGCACGTTGTACATCGATCCCCTGCTGCGTCGCGGCTGGGACTTTTCTTACTCCAGCCGCGGAGGTTTGCATCGAAGCGAGGCTTCCCCGGTCTCGCCAAAAGTGCTGCCCCGGGGCAAGGCTGCAAAGGCCGACTTCGATCTAGGCTCTACGCCTAGCCGTGCCCCCTGCCTGCTGCGTGATCCGCGGGTAGTTGCTTCGCCGCCCTGTGCCTCGTTATCACCGTTTTGCAAAGGGGAAACTACTTAGAAAGTTCTTGAAGATCTAATGACAGGCACGAGGTAGGAGCTGCGGAGCATTATCCCAGGCTCCACCGCTAGGTGATGCCCTCAAATCAAAGGCTCGGAGAGGAGCTACCAGCAAAAACGATTGCCCTTTCCTAGAATGCAAACGATTAGGATTGATTTTTCATCTTTAGGCCAAATAATATTCTCTTGTTCCTCCTGTCTCTGTCTTTACCATAATGCAGCCCTAGGTACCAAAGCGCTTAGGCGGGGACACTTATTTTTAAGTGAGATCTACCCAGCCAACTGCACAAAACCAAGAACTTCAGATACAACGCCTGGCACACAACAGGCCTCAAGCCACATGCAAGAGCCTTCAAAACTTCTCTTTTTCCCCCAGTTCTTGTTCAGATGAGCTAAAAGGCTGCAGGCGGCGTTAGACTAGCTGTGCATTATGCATCTAGAGACAGCCACGGTTTTGTCAGGGGACAGAATCCTTAAAAACAAGAAGAAAAAAAAGAAATAGGAAGGCACATGTGGCCTAAGAGGTAAAAAGACTGCAGTAGTAATATCGACGTGTGATTTCTGAAGCATTTGTGCCTTAGCAATCCTGCTTCCACCACTGGGGAGCGGCAGAAATCGGTTCTCCTAGGCAGGCCTAGAAACAAGACTCTCCATCGCTCCAAACCCCAGCCACCCAGGAATACAACATTAGGCTTTAGTCTCCCCGTACGAGGCAATAATTCTACCATCTCACCTAACAAGCCCGTGCCTTTTCGCACCACCGTCCTCAGGATGGCACAAGACTTGCTCCAAACTGCATTTCCCCTAAAGCCCGCCCTACGGGAGAGGCCCTGCCTGCCACCGTGGCCTCCTGTAGACTGACCGCTACCAGGGCCTGACGTGCAGCACTTAGAGGGGGGTAAAAAGCAAAGGTGTTTTCCAAAAAGCAGCTCCCCCAGTGCCCTGTGGTCGGTCACCTGCGATGGCATCGAGATTCCTGCATGATCTTAAATGTAATAAGAAAGCCAGCGATCACCGGCTCGGCATCCGCGCAAGCCACGTGGCTCCTGGCATCCAGCACTGTTCAGCTGGCTACGTTAGAAGAGGGACAGCATTTAGTCTGCTTGCTTTCCCTCCCACGCATACCACAGAAAGTTCATCTGCGCTCACAGAGCTTGTGCCCACATCACGCAGTCCGGGGAGGGAAGGCAGCCGTTTGGAGAGGAGAGCGATTAGGTTGCAATTTATTTGATGAGCAACATCATTGGCGTCAAGAGCACTGGGCACAGCTACTGGTGGGAGCATGTATTGGCCAGCCTTGCTTATTAAACAGCATTGCATTAACTAAATCCAGTCCCAGCAACATCCTGGGCTAACAAGGGGGTGGAAGACAGTAAGTATTATCATCATTATCTCCTACCTTGGGGGTCTCCGAGGAGCAGGCTGGATAGATATTTGACCCCAGCACTTGTTCCTGCCTGGGCCAGGGGCTCGGACCCGCTGACCTGTTCAGGTCCCTTCTGACCCCAAGCACCATGATACTATGATGGGGCAACCGCGGCTCAGCCAACGGCCGGCCTTTGGCTGAGATGGGAAAACACGCGGGGTAGAGGGAACCGCTGTAGCAGCTCGTGTCAGGCGCGAAGGCAGGGCCGGAAGGGGCATCTGGGGACGGCCGATGCTGTGGGATCACGGTAAATGCAAAGCTGAGCCGTCTGCCCCGGCCGGGTGAATACCTCGGTGCGCTGGCAGAAACGTAACACCCGGCCACCCGCTCACATGACCTTTCCCCTCCTCCCACGAGAGGGATCTGGGAATGCTGCTCCCGCCTCCAATTCCCACAAACTTGAACAAAATCCAGATGGAAATTGGAGCTGGACGCCTCCCTCTCGAGTCCATCCAGAGAAGACAAGGCAGGCCTCCTCGGGGGAAGCTCAAACATGGATCCGGCTGCTACTGCTCCAGCCTCACCCCCCACCTGCTCCCGGACGGGAAGCCACCAGCTTCGCTGTACTGCAGAAGCGAGTCCCAGGCACCGGGCTTCGCGAGGGCGATATAGAAAACCCCCTGGGGCTGGAGGGCATCAGGCACAGCAAGCGCTGTCGAAGCCACGACCTCCCTCCCTCGGCCCCCCGCTTCGGGGATGCAGCAGCTGAGCGGCCTCTCCATGGTCAGCGGCAGGCGCGAAGCAGCGCTGGGGAAAGAGCCTGGGCCCCAGGCCAGCGCTCCGGCCACAAGCCCGGCCTGCTCCTGCACCCCGTGCGAAGGGGAACGGCCAGGATCCAGCCTAGTCCTGCTACCGCTCTGTGCAGAGATGCATGCGAGCCAGTCCATTCGCCCTTGGCCATTGCCCGTCCCAGTGTTCAGACGTGCTTGGTGTGGCCTCAAGCGTGCGCAGCCCCCGGCTGGCTGGGAGCCCGGGCTCGGATACCCCCGGGGTGCTGGCGTGCGAGGGATGCAGACTCCCTCTGGAACCGGTTAAAATTCCAGGCTGCTTTTTACAGCAGGATGACGGCGAGGCGGCGGCAGGCAGCCAGCAGCTGCCTCCAGCAAACAAATCCTGCCCCGCTCTTAGCGCCACCCCGGTCAGTCAACGGCAACGTGTTTCCAGCCCCGACGCTGCCTGCGATCGGCCGACCCTCATGATGCGACCCGAAATCCCTACGGCTTACGGTCGAGAGGCGTGAAAGGGGACCGGCGAGATGGTTTGGAAGGGGAGGGCCCAAAACGGAGCGCAAGAGCAGCCCCGCTGCAGGCCCACCGAGGCCAGGCCCGGCCTCCTGCCCCGGGGGAAGGAAGAAAACCGGAGGCACGCGCCAGGGTGGCAGCTTGGGAGGAAGGTGGCTGGGAAAGCAGATGCGTGCTACCTTAGCCCGAATGGCAGCTGTGCCACTTCTTGCCTCCTCAAGCCAATGCTTGTTCACGTCCATCTCCGGGCGCTCCCACGCGACGTGAGCTCCTCTGAGTGCCGTCCGCGTCCAGCTTTGTGGAGCAAGGCAATGAATGGGAACCTGACCAAGAATCAGGTACAATCCTCTTCCCTTGAATACTTGGAGCTTGCAAACAGCTGATGACAAGCCACCCCGAGGTCCCACCTCTGGGCTTTGATCCCCACGGGGCCTGTAGCTCGTCAGTGCGGACCCCAGGCTGCGCTACACTTGGGCAGAGACCCGGCCAGAGGCAGGCTTGCTCTCTCAGGCTATGAACAGACTTCTGCATTTCTCTCTGGACAAGCTGCGCCCGTGCTTGTCCTGGGACTGGTGTGCCCACACAGTGCCCTCCTAATCAGGGCTTAACGAGCGGCTGAATGCACTGCTGCTTCCTTGCCATTGACTGAGGGGTGCAATCCCAGGATAACTGATCAGGCACGTATCTCAGTGTCCCGGGATAAGCTGTTAGTACTGTACTTTTTATCCTGTGAACTGTTTTGCGATTCATCCCAGGACAAAGGACATGGGTGCCTGAACAACCACACTTCGTCCCAGGATAAACTGGCGTACCCCAGGACAAACGCAACGTCCGTCTCTAGCCTTGGGAGAGAGACTGAGAATGAAAGCAGGCTCCTGCTCACCTTTCTGCTGTGCTCCCTCCCAAGGGAAGGAGTCTGAACCGGGCCTTTAGGAAGCAAAACGTTGACCTCGGCTGCTTCCAAAGGAAAACGCGAGGGCTCGGATCGCCCAAAGAGCCCCAGTAATTTACTCAGCGGGATTCATGTGCTTAACTCATGGGGTCTCCCCTTTGGCAAATCCCAGCCTCATGGGAACATACACCCTTTCCCCCTCCTCCCCCGGGTCTAGTTCAAGCATGCACAGATCCAGCTCGGAGGCAGCAAACAGCTCGTCACTGCCCTGGCCCACGAGCTCCCTGGTTTTACTCTCATGCAAAACAGGGACTGGTCTGGAGGGGAAGTCGGTGCCTCCGCTCTTCCCAGCACGAGCGATTTTCAGCCCCGCGGTGTGCGCGGGCAGGCGTGTGGGACGGGGGCAGCGGGGCTGCTTTGCAGCGACAGCGTCGCACCCATGACTTGCACTTTCGATTTGTCTCGCTCTCGTGACAATTCAGCCAGGAAGGAAGCCGAGGGCACAGGACAGCTGCACCTGCAGACTCGCCCCCAGCTGAAAGCCAGGCAGCGTCTGAAAACCACGTGTGCTGGACAGATGTTGCGGAGCCAGAGCCCTTCCCGGCAAAGCCCATGTGGTCAGCGCGTAGTGCTCCCGCACGGACTTTCCCTACAAGCATCTGAGTTGACACGTGGGTCACATGAAGTGTCACGAGGCTGCTGACGGGCTCTGGGGCTCAGTGTACGGCCAGCTCCTCCCACTGCATCACAAGCCTCTCACGCACGTGTTTCCTTCAAGCTCTAGCTCCAGGAGTCACGTGGCCGAGCCGAGCCTCTCGGCCTTTCACTTCCAAGTTTTGAGCTTTGTGATCGTGGTGAAACGATTTGAAAGGGAGCAACTCAGATGCCCTCAGACGCAGGAAGCTCTGGTTTGAGACCACAGACTCTGCTCCCCACACACTCAAGCGGACAGAAATGAATCACGTGAACCGGCAGGAGGAGAAAAGATCCGCCTTGCAATTGTAGCTCAAAGTCTCTGCCCGGTTGCATGAATCCCCATAGAGAGACGGTCCCTGGAGCCTGCGATCAGCATGTGCACGTATTACCCCCGCTTTGCAGAAAGGGAACTGAATGATGCAGGCCGTTGTCTGAAGTCACAGGGATGCCACGGACTAGGAGTCCATCGTCAACCCCGTAAAGGGGCTCTCCTTCCCCCCTGGATCGCCACGCCTGCAGGAGAGCAGCGTAAGCAGGACTGCCTTGGGCCAGGGTTTCTGTCGCTCTCTCCCATCTGCTCCTAGGAACCATGTTGCACCGGGGACAAGGGAAGGGTCACGACAGGGGGGAAATCTGTTCCCACCTTCTGCAGCCTCTCATCCCACGCAGGACAGGAGTCGAGCTGACAGCTCTGTGCCCCAGCTGGAGATGCACGAGGGCAGGAGTTCGCTGCAAGTGCCAAAACAGAGAGGCGTAAGGGAGGCGAGCGAATGCCACAGATGTGCAGCGAGAAGTCACAGCCTTAGCTCTGCAGGGTGCCGGCTTAATAAGAAACTATTTTGGCTAACGCAGTCTGTCTTGGAGAGTTCGCAGCTGGATACACGAATTTGTGCCTGGTTAACATGGAGGAAGGGGGGGGAAAAAAATCCCTCCTAGATCTGCTACTTCCTATTCAGAGAGCCCAGAGAAGGCTAATTACAAGGTTGTATTCCCCAGGTGCAAGTCAGGCAAATGGGACGTGCCCTGGCAGTGAATTTCCTTAGCACATACGCGCCCAGCTACTATCGCAGTCCCGCAGCAAGGGAGTGGAGGCATGGACTGGCCAGGGGCCTTGCTCGCAGGCCCACAGCAGGGGAGCGGCAGTCGGGATCACAGCTCAGGTCCCAGTTCCCAACTCTACGTGAAGCCCAGCTAACTCTGGCTCGTTACTTGTTACCACTGAGCTCTGGGAGGACTTCCAGATCTAAAGCCCCTGCGGCTGGAGGGCCAAGGGAGGAATGGGCAGGAGATGCTATTGACAGCATGGACACCTCCAGGAACCGGACTGAGACCCACTCATCTCCTACAGGTCACTGACCATGAAACCCAAGCCCTGGCCTGACACCAAAAGCTGCGGAAAGGAGGACTGTTAGACTTTATTGCTGTCCACAGCCCTTTGAGAGCAGATTCGCCTCCAAAGCTAAAGGATACAGCTGTAAAGACACCAATATGCCCTCCTAAGACTGAAGCTGCTAACTGGGGTGACAGAAAGCACTGATGTGGCAGGAAAAGAGCCAGAAACTCAGCAAGGCAGCTTGCTTATACTTACCAAGGGGGTTAAGACTTTTACTATGAAACTCTGCACGCCAGTACTGGGTCCCCAGCAGCAGAAACCTTGCTCCTCTGGGTGCTGGGCTCTGCCCGCACCCTGACCCTCAGTAGCTAAGCTGCAATTAGCAGAGGGCTGCCACATTCATCGTCTGCACCCAGGGATCATACGGTACTTACAGACTATGCATCTGCCTTCCTGCAAGGTGGGCAAGTGTTATCTCACCCATGGGTAACAGACAGGGATCCCCAGGCCCCAGTCACGGGTCATGCCCCAAGACAGACAGTAGTCAGTAGAAGAGCAGGTAACAGAGCCCAAACCTGTCCCCAAAACATGGCAATACCCACCCTACCTACCCTATACCATGTACCTGCAGCGTGAAGCTGCTTGGGATGAGACACAGAAAAAAGACAGACATGCCAGAGAGTTTGAGAGTGGGACAGCACATCCCATAAAAAGCCAAAGCGCGAGTCACTGCTGCAGGGTGACAGAGGAGGGCTCCTGTGCCAGACCCAGCAGCAATTCATTACAACTGCTCCTCAAGTGATTTCCCCTCTGCTTTCACACTACAAAAAGCCCTCTGGAGCATCACCCAGGAGGAGATCCGCGTACCTCCCACTGCGCAACACGGGCTCTGGCCCTGCTATGAAGAGCGTCACGCACCTCTCCTGTGCAGGAGGCTGTATTTCAGCTCCACAGTTGTGCATATCCACAGGCCACCTACATAGTTTCACTTTGGATTAAGGCTCTCTTCTTCCAAAACAAGACAGCCTGCCCAGGGAGGTTGACAGAGCCAGCCCCGTGTGCCAGCAGAGCCCTCCTCTGTTTGACACACAGGTCTCAGGTCCTTTCAAGTCCCGGTCACCTGCATGAGGAAGTCCAAACGATCACCACCGCGCTCTACATGGGTCGCTGCTTCCTATTTCCAGGCAACACGCCCGACTCGGGAGGTGGTCGCTGCCTGGGTCTGCACAGTTTACGGCGCACCGCGTTATGCCTCCTGATGCTCGGCTCTGCCAGCCCAGCGTCTCCAGTTGTGACCTTTTTGCAAGCAGACAAACCTTCATCGACATCAGCAATCCTGCCAGGGATCACCTGGCCTTGCACAGCCACCATCGACCTACAGTCCATTCAGGTCTACCAGAGCAACATTTCACTGGCGATGCGCTGCCCAGGCGCTGTTGCAGCCCCGCTTGTTTTAAACTTGCTAAGATACATCTACACAAAGCTGGAGTCATAGGAGCATCTGTAGTATAAACACATCCCTAGTGTCACCATTCAAACGCACACCTCCTCCCGCCCTAGACACACAGCAATAAGAGTTGTGGAGAATATAAGACCCTCAGACCCTTTCCCCACTCCATGTTCCACAATTTTCACTTTTGTGACAATAAATAAATGCTACATTCATTTCAGGCTTTCAATTCAACACCCCCCACTGGGGAGACCCATGCACAGAGACCCACAGCTTCACCCTTTCATATGCAAGTGGGACCCATCGAGCCTGCAAAGCAAAGCCTCTGACTACACGTGCTAGAGTAGGAGTGCATAGCACCTCTGAAGAGCGCCAGCCCGGGCCGTGCCCTCTGCCTACCGTGGCTATGCAGTCGTAAACGCAGTTTTACACAGCCGACAACCACCGAATGGCTGATAGGCTTGCAGCATTAAACCCCTGAGGGTAAAACAGTTCCTTAGAGCAGTATTTAAGAAGGGACAAAGGACTGTGACCCAGCTAGCCATTGTGGGATACAGATAGCAAACGGCTGGAACCAGGCAGATGCGCACGTATTTAAAAACAGAGCGTGCGCTGAATCAAGAGGCTAGCAGCCTCACACCACAGCACATGGCTAGGGGCCTAGCACTCTCAAAAATAAAGCTATAAGTGAAGTGTGGGACTTACCAGCAGCCTCTTCACCAGCTCTGTCGTCCTGCCGCGATCCCCGGGGAGCCTTTGCGGAGCGGAGCACAGCAGAGCAGAATTGTCCAAAATAATCCTTGGAGGACAGCTCAATCCACAGGATCTAGGAAGGAGAGCTGGGAAGTAATTTTATTCCTTAATCCACCGAAGGAAAGCCTAACAGGAGCTTACAACACAGTTTTCCCCTCCTTTCTTCCCGCCAAGCTGCTGCAAGGATGCTGGCTCCGGCAGTTGACACAGGTGCTGCTCGTTGCGCAGGTGCTGCTCGCTGAGGAGCACAAAGCCTGTCCCAGC
Organism: Caiman crocodilus; assembly: GCA_030014935.1. NCBI lineage: Eukaryota > Metazoa > Chordata > Crocodylia > Alligatoridae > Caiman > Caiman crocodilus. Next base: position 10,809,021 of record JAGPOW010002118.1, on the reverse strand, counting down.
CAATCTGCCTCCAGTGGCCAAGGCTCCCTCTGCTGCCCCCAGCCCCTGCTGTTTAGCCGCAGCGAGGGAAAGCCCTCAGCAGTAAGTTAGTCTTACTAAGGAGCCCCC
>JAGPOW010002118.1:10741320-10790936 GCA_030014935.1 Caiman crocodilus | reverse complement strand
AAGAAAATATACAACAACTTAGAACAAATCAAACAAATTACTTAACCAAAGGAAAACTCCAGGAGAGAGGAAGAGAGAGGAGGTTCTATCTCAGAAAGAGAGGAAAACCAGAGATTATGGAAGATGGCAACAGGAATTAGTGCAAAATCCTGAGATTGACAGACACACCCTTATACTGAATATATCCTTATACAGGATAAATTACCACCACTACAACATTTTGCATCTAACATCAAGACTATGGCCAAGAATTTGAAGACTAGTGATTTCACATCATTCCATGTTTGGATGTCCAACCCATGGTGCCTTAAATGGCTCTGACGTTCAGAAAGTACTGAGCATCCATCCTTTGAAAACCTGACCCCTTTCAAGTGTCTGATACTGGGTGCAAAACACCCCTGCCTCCAAATACCTAGTCATTTCTAAAAATCGAACCCCAAAGCCTACACGGGAGCTAGAATTTGCTTGACCTCTGCCCATTCAGCAAGGGCCTGTTTAATTTCCACAATAAAAGGAAACCTCTGTGAAAGTCAGGGTCACCTGCTGTCCTGGTGAAAATATAGGTCCTGCTCCTGAGAAGAACTGGCTATTTGTGATTCTGCTAGATACGGCGCTTACTCCAGGCCCACATCACCAGTTAACAGATTGCCACACTATTTCCTAGAAGATGAGACAAAACACGGCCTACAAATCTCACCTACTGATCCTTTGCTGACGCTTCCATTTCTGTATTCCTTTTGAACTGACCCAATGCCATTGAATGTACAATCCAAACTGAGGAGGACCATGCCCAAATGCAACGTAGCACAGGTGACACTGAGCTAACGAGTGTAAGATGGAGAAGCAGTAAAACAGAACTTATTGTGCAAGACATTTCTTCCAAGTGCCCACGCCACAGTGCACAGTGCCCACAGCTGCCAGCTGGATGTAAAGCTTTCTAAAAGCACAGCTTCAAGTGTAAAGATCTGCCCTGACAGAGGGAACATCCAATCCGGCAAGTCAGCTCCATGGGTCTGGCAACTTCTCGTGCTGGATGCGCCGCAGCAACACAAAAGCATCCCAGGACACACGAGGCCAACTGTGCAAGGCTGCACGTGGGAGATGGAGAAACTCCTGGCTGGCTGATACTCACAGTATATGATCCGAAGCAACTACGAAACAGGCTAGACTGCCTCTGACTGGTGCCAGCTTAGCGTAGGAAGATGGGCTCTGTAGTGTCCAGATCCAGACAAGTGCTAAGCACCCACCACTTCCTTTAACTCCAGAATTCAGAATCTGCCAAAATCAGGTCTTAAAGAGTCCTACGGTGAAATGACTAACAGCCAATGCACGGAAATCTCAAGTAGATTTATAGATGTTCAGGGCTGGAAGGGACCTCGCAGATCGGGTCCTGGGGGGGGGGGGGGGGGGGGGGGGGGGGGGGGGGGGGGGGGGGGGGGGGGGGGGGGGGGGGGGGGGGGGGGGGGGGGGGCCCCGGGCAGTAATTTGTATCTGCTGTGTTTCTGGGATCTGGGACTATCTTGCTCTTGTCTACACTCTGCTTCTGACGGGTCCACTGGAGGAATGACAGCTGCAAGGTCAGACAAGCGACACTACAATATACAGGTCAGTGACATACTGGTCTTCCCAAGAGGTCAGCTCACAGCAGAGGTCTTTGCTTCAAAGGGACAGTGGCACACTTAAAACTCCCCCATACTACAAGACTTAAATTTCAGCAGGACCAACTCAGACTTTGCGAGGCAGATAGATCATATTCCATGTGGTTTACTGTACGTGAGAGGAGACCATAACAATTCAAGATCACATCTGTTCTCAGTGAACCCTGACGCTCCCTCTGCGTTTCTCATAAGAGAGGTGTTTGTCCCAGAGTCCAAGTTTTCCCTTCCCTAAAGTCATGCTGATGGCATTTTTGAACCAGGTGGTTGATGCGCCTTGCTTGTAACTTAGCTGTGTATTAGGAGATGCTGTTTGCATATAGTTTGGGGCCTTCAGTATACAGAGCATGATTGCTACTAAAAACTGCTTTTTTACTATCCAAACGTTAGTTTTATCTGGGAAAATCCTGGCCTGTGCCAGGGAAGGGGAACAGAGTGACTGTAAATAAGAAAAAGAACAAAAAAAAAACTTTTTCCTCCTCTCCCTCACCCGCAGCTCTGACAACACGCAGAAATTAAGAACCGAGAAGCACTGAATTTTAAATCCGATTCCTGTGGAATGTGAAAGTCAGACCCTTCCCAGCACAGCGCTTCCACCCCGCTGATTTCCTAAGTGAAATGCCAGAACACTGACTGTACGTGCGTGGCAAATGCTGACATGAAAGAGCCTCCCGTAAGGACATCAGCAAATGAATCACGGAGGCAGAGCACACACAACATACACAGAACTTAAGCTGATGAAACAGCAAAGGAGCCAGTGCAGGACCTTCACAGAGTAATTGTCATATCGAACCAACGGCATGAACCTGGACAGCCCTTTTTACTTCCCTCCCCCATCCCAGTCTGCAGGAACTCCTTGTTCTGCTGCAAAATCGCTTTAGAGCAATAGTGCCCAATCCGTTAGCCTCAGGAGTGGATCTGCTAGCCAGATCACGCCTTGAGTGCCCAGTCTGTGCCCCACGCTGCCTCTGACTGGCCCTGCAAGCCTGGGATCTGGCCCCGTGCAGCTTTGGATTGCACCCTGGAGCCCACACTACTCCCATGTGGCCCTGTATACTTGCCCACTTTTCAGAGTCGTGGGGAGCCTTGTGGGTCAAATGACGACGCTGGGAGCTGAACATCTCCTGTCAGTCGGGCACTGAGCACCTGCACTTTAGATCAATAGGTATCCCTAAGCAGCTCCAAACATCAGCCTTATCCCACCTCTCCAATTAGTGTTTGAAGAGGGATCAAGGCCAGGGGCAGGTGCCCAACAAGCACCATAACAAGAAATATTTTTAGATGTGTCACTTGCAGGGTCTGGCTGATGGAGTTATGACCGGAAAAATCTGCCGAAGCCTCAATGGGAGGGGAGCAGGCAGGCCGTGGGCACGGCTGTCATAACGGCAGTGGAGCAGCGACTCTTCTCCAATCCAGTGCCCAGGCAAAACCCCACTATGAACGTATGAAATTATCATCAGGTAGGAGATCAGCTTGCTGCTCCAATGTAGCAGGGATAGGGTCATAGAGAAGAGAAACCAGTATGGAAGGAACCCTTTTACATGGTAAGAAGAAGTAAGCAGAGTTACAAGTATTAACCAGTTGTCCAGCTTCACCCCGCTACAAAGCATGCCTAAAGTAGAAGGGACAGATCACACACCGGACATTGCAGGGGACATACTGAAGCCAAATAGGAAAGAAAACAAACCCAGAGCACACTTACCCCAGCACGGGAAGCAAGCTCCACTCTGTCTAGGTTGTAGACCCCGGTGGGGCTTAGGTGAGAGCCAGGCACCTGGCTGATCAGACTGGAAGAGTTGTGGGAACGTACACAATGCAGAACCGCAGGCACCCCTGGCGCTTTCAGGTTAAAGAGAGAGGGGTCTCATGCCACCTTCAAGGTCAGGCAGCCATGGGGTGGTGGGTATTGGCTCACAGCTTTGAACATAAGCACCAAAGCTCTTGTTTGAATCCGGCTGCGAGCAACTGCATCAACCTGATTTATACTGCCAGGACAAATTCAACATGGGTGTAAGGGAGCCAGCAACTGCAATGGGGGTTGCATTTGCTTTGCACTACAGCTGGATTTAGTCCAGTGTAAACACTCTGCAGAAAGTTAACTGTTTCACTCCAAAGGGAGAATTTTTTTACCCTATTTTTATTTTACTTAAACCCAGAAAATAAAAGAATCCTCTCATGCCAGAGGTTTATAATGAAACTCGCCGACAGACCTTTTGACAAGGGTAGCAAAAGAAGGGGCCAAAATAATAATGTGTACGCAGGCCACAAGTTCTTTGACTACTGCAGGTTCAGATAAAAGAGGCCGGTGTTCCTGACCGCAGTTCAGCTCTGATCTCTATCTTTGGAGACCTCATTTAAATCCAGACTAGGCAAGAGGAGTTTAAAATTCACGCGTTGATCCCGAAGCCCATTCTTCTGAAGCTTGTGGGTGGGTCGATGTGGGAGCACTACAAAACCGAGCAGCACTTCATACAAATGTAGCCGCGCTCTGATTTCTATGTAGTGGAGGAAACCGGTGGGGGTAGGGCAAGCTATACTCAGATGTACAAGAGTACCTCTGCTGGAATCGTACCCGCGCGAACGGGGCAGCATTTGTGATCTTGGTAAATGCAGGAAAGGCCGACGCTAAAATTACTCATAAACCTACAAAACCTGCCTTTCCCTATGCATAATCTCTCTCCAAAGACACGTCCACGTGATTAGCCGCATGGCGGGAGGAGCGAAAGGAGAGAGCAGAGCTGATTAGCTTTCAAAAAATCGTTCCATGCAGTCTCAGGGCCCTTCCTGTGCACGTCACCACAATCCGGACTTGGACTGGATTTCCTTGCCTTCTGCAAGCACAAAAATCGAGCCATAGGGGGAGCATGACACTGGGTGAGACAGGGCAGCAGCTTGGGCTTTAATTAGTTACAAACATTAATTACCAGAAGGAAAGCAACCCCCTAGCAACAGTCACCAGACACTCTCTTGGTTGCTGGCTCAGAGATCTGCTCTGATGCGGGCTGAGTAATCCCCTCCCTTGTAGCTCACATGGTTCTGGGACTACCTCCTGCATGACGGTACTCCAGTGCCAGCCCTTCCTCCCCGTCCCCCGCCTTCCTCTGCTTCTTAGCCGAGCTACACGTGTCAACAGCCTGAGTCCCTCCCTCTGCTGGGAAATGACTTGACTGGGTGCCAGCTCTCAACAGCTACTCACTGTAGCTACACATTCCTTTTAGGGCTTGTGCAAACCACCCTCCCACCACGGGTGTGCGTGCGTGCACCGGGTGCTCGTGGCGGGGAAGCATTCCCAGAGGGCACTGGCACAAGGAGCCATTGCACAGCATTTCCTAAGACGCGGGGGCCGCCTCTGAAGCCGACAGCCCCGCGTTACGTAGGCCAGGCATCTCCCTCCATGTGCAAGGAGGCACGTCCTCGTCGTAGCACCGCTTGGTTTTATTAGTAATTAACGGGATGCTTCCCCACCTTCTTGGTGCTTCCCATCTGAGGGTCCTGCTGTTCTTACAAACACGAACGCACCCGCCCGTGCTCGTCTGAAGCATCGGTACAGCTAAAACAATATCAGAGCCTGCACTGCACTGCTGGGCAGGGAGACGCACCCGCTGGCTTGCGTGCATCAGAAAGAAGGCTTTCACCTCCAGCTGGATGTGGTGTTGCTCCTTCCACCACTCCCTGTCTCAAGAGGCTTTGCTGAGTGGGGAAGGAGCCCATGACAGTTTGCAGCGAGGGCTCCCATGAGTTGGGGCTGAATGAGGGCATCCCCTGCCTGTTTCAGATGCTGGGCCTGGGCAGGAAGTAAGGGTGCAAGGTTCTGCTTCTCTGCGAGGCAGACCCATACTGGCGCTTCAGGACGTCATACTCGGGGGCTCCATTCTCTTCACTCCCCTCCTTGACCAGCATTGCCTCTTCATCCTTTCAGGTACGGTTGCTATGCTGTGCTGACCCCTCCATAGGGGCCTATTTTCATTCTCCCTCGGTGTCAGACACTAGGCTGCTGGGTAATTCACCTGGAAGGTCACAATGGCAACCAACCCTCTCGGGCTTTGCTTGCCCGTAATCCTTGACAAGGGAGGGCATCTTTAGAGGCTCCTTCCAGTCCCTTAAACCACCTTTGCTAAAACAGGAACTTATTGCAATGCACAGATCAACAAGCAGCCTGGCCGGGAGCCACTGCTGCACCACAAGTGCACAATTATAACCTACAGCAATTCCCTTTGTTTATAAATAGGATACAATATGCGTGCTCTCATCTCACCTGTCTCTTAGTTCTGCGGCTGAGTCAGCAAACCAGACTAGAATTGAGAGAATAAGAAAACCACACTGCCATCAAACTGCTGAAAACGAACATGAAATGATGATTGCAAGACAAACGATTAAGTTGCGAGACAAAAAAATATCTTTGGAGGTTTGATGTTTCATTAAACCAGCCACGTGTTGACCTGGGACAGTCGTAGGTTTTTAACAACTGTCTGACCCATTTTCCCAACTAGGAATGGTTAGGAAAGACAAAGGTTAAGACTCTGATAAGGAGTTTTCAAGCACTGGTAACTGGGATAAAGATTATGTCGTCTGCCAAGGTCTGGAGAGATGCACATTCTCCAAGTCTGACCTAAGCCTGATAGCCTGAACGGTTAAACCTTTGCCTCTAGCAACTCCCCCTCCAAAGGGTCATTTCCTCCCTTCATACTGTCCCGCTGCTCCCTTAGGATATAGTCACAGATGGAGCTTCCTGTCCTGAAGCAGAGACGTGCTTTATGTGCAGAAATTTCCTTGCAAGTTTAATCTGATCCTCCCCCCCCCCCCCCCAGCCTGGGTTCGGATAAAAAGCCTACTCTGACGGCATTCGCTGCATTGCTGCCTAAGAGCCATTCTCTTCCCTCAACAAACATATGCAGGGTAGCAGATTCAGTATGGAGTGGGACATGCAAACACAAAAAAAACCCCTTGAACAACCACGGTGGCGAGCTCACAGATGTCCCTTGCAGTTTCCAAGTGCTATCTGTTGAATCCTCCCAGCTGTATTATTTACCCTTTATGACGAGGGAAACTATGGTGGAGAGGCTAAGTGCCAATGCCAGAGCAGGGGTTGGAATTCAGGAGTCCTGTCTCCCAGTCTAGTGCTCAGATCATTAAGTTGTCTCTTCCCTCTTCCCCTTCCACCTGAATTCTGATTTTCTGACAGAAGTTCATGCATGCGTGCCTCTGACGCCTGTTTACTGTAGCAGGAGGATTTGGCCCAAGATACAGACTTGTTATTTCCTCTTAGGAATCATCTCTATTGTTCTGCATAATCCGTCTACCTGAGGACCAGACAGGAGTCCACTGGACTCAGAAACACGGAGCCAGTTACTTCTCCGTTAGGAAGGAGGGAGAAATCATGACCAGACATTATACCCACATAGCTCACATGGCAGCGAGAGAAGCCAAAAAATGGGCCACGGGGTTCATCGTTGCTTTGGGTATTTTAAACACCGGTGCACAGGATGAAGTCCCTCTTCCCAAAACGCATGATATCTGAAACACACAAAGGCCCCAAATCCACAATGACACAAAATTAGCCAAAAATTCCTTCCACCTACCAAGCAGCTCAAACGGAGCCTGGCGGCACTAGATCATCAGTGGATTCATTTTTCATCTGTAGAGCTCCCTTCCCCCAGAGTGACAGAACAAGCACTTGCAGAGATAATGCATGCTCAAGGACAGTCGGGGCTGTGCTGAAGGAATCCAAGGTTAGTGATCTACGGCTTGTATTTACTACTAGAGCACTGACACTACAGTTACGCAGTGTTACTACAATGCCCTAGTTTTTCTGGTTTATCATTTTTCACCCTAAAAAAAAAATGAAAACCTTTGGTTGGGATTTTATACAAACCTTTGGCCTAGTAACTATTGGGGGAGAGGAGATGGAGATTTTCACCTCATTCCATCCGACTGGTTTTTTGTTGTCTAAGAACAAAAAAAGTATAACACAGGGGTTTTCTCACAGGCTGCATCCAGATGAGCGCAGACCAGCAACTGTGCTGGCCCCAGCAGCCTTACCTGAAGTCCTGGGGGCCTCCTGGGGCTGCAGCTGCTGTAGGAAGCCTGGCCAGCACCTGGAGCACAGCTCCAGCTAGCCAAGCTCCTCTTTTGGGCAGCATGCTACTGCCGCATGTGCCACCCCGCTTTTTTTTCTTCACCCCTCAAGGTAGCAACATGGAAATGCCTCCATTCGTGGTGCGTAGCACCACAGCCCTATGCTGCATGGCCATGCTCATCTGGACGCAGCTGCACTGTTCAAGCACCCAAGTGTGGGTTTTTTGGGCTCAGACTGACTTTCTCCATGGCATGCTAAGTAGACAGTGAGGAAACAAGCCTTGTGCATGTCCAGGAAGAGCGTTAAAAATTGCACTGCTGAACAGTGCATCCATGTGCTGTTGCAGCATCCATGACCTCACGTAACAGTATGCCTAATGAAATACTTCAGGTAGGTACTCAAGAGATCTTTATATCCAATTAATGCAAGTCATTCTCCGGGGACCATCTGTGCTTCACAGTGACTGTCCCAAGTTCCTTCTGTACCTGGTCTGCAACCCTGTCACCTACCACAGTTATGTTTAGGAGAGGGCACGGTAGTGAAGTAGATTTGCAATTTACAGCTAAAAATATCTAGAGTCTGATCCTGATTCAGGCACTGTTTCTTGGCCTTGGGCAAGTCATTTAAATGATGTGTGCCCCTGTTTCACCATCTGCAAAACAGCAAATCCTTTCCTACCTCAGAGACTGCTGTGAGGATCTTGTAAACAACTATAAAAATATCATGTGTTACTATCATCTCACAGTATTTGCTGGTAACAGCACAGGGGGTTTCTGTTATTTTGGTCATTGCAGGAGATGGCCACGGGACTGTGCTGAGCTGACAGGGAGGAAGCAGACTGAGGTTTTACTGGCCTCTGGAATAGGCAGCTCTAGAAACAAGGCAGTCATTTGGTAGCAAGCACCACTCTAATTAACTCATCATAGCTCATGTTCAATTCACAAACATGTGGTCCTGATGTTCCGAAATCAAAAGAAAAGCTGAGACCAAATCCTGATACTTACTTAATGGGCCCAGCTCCATCAGCGCACCGCATCAGCTTTACGTTCTGCACAACCCACAGGACACCAAAGGTCCAGCGACACCGTACAAGGCTCTACCTACTGTTAGATGACTCTGTAACTACTGTAGAGATGACTCTAAACAAACTAGTTTGGCCACTGAAATACATTAGCATGACAGACTGTCTGGGCTAATATAGAACATCTCTTGGTAGGACTAATTAGCCTAGGTAAAGCACCATGCTAGCATGGCTCTATTGCTTCTGATAATCAAGCTAGCCTGGGTTTCTCTGAGCACCGCTGCATCGGGCCACGTGGACCTGTTCCCCAAACCCAGCTGTGTGTGACTTGATCTCAGACGCAGCCTGTCACTGGCAGAGGTTGCAATCTGATTTTTGCCAGCCCAGCAAACCCACCATCTCCCACGGCTGTTGTTTTCTAAGAGGAGGATCCCAGTGAAAACCCCTGTCCTTATGTCTGTGCAAATTTATGATCGCAATTCTTTTTTTAAAATGTCAAGAATTTCAAAGTATCGGTTGCCAAGGCAACTGTTACTCCACAGTGCAAGGGGGCTGCCGTGACAGCCACAACTTGGAATTTCTAGATTTTTCTGCATGGAAAAATCTCAAACAAAGCCTCCCCGCGTGGGAGCTCACACACACCAGCCCTGACAAGGCAGCTAAAGGAAGCATGGATCCTACTTTGTGATTTTCACTTTCAAGCACCTGTGCCTTTTGTCCTTTGGAGATTTTTGCTCATGGGCTGCTGGCTCTGATGAGAAGCAGTTGAGCATGCCTCCAAGAACCTCTTTGCTTTCTAAGTTAAATGCTAAGCTGCATAAGAGGCTAAGTAGCAGGAGCTGAGCAACACCAGTGAGTCAGGAACAGGGCTGGAAGAGCCTGAATTCCTCTGAGATCAGGAGGTTTTCCCATCTCCCAAATGGAAAAAAAAATAAGAAAGATGAATATAATGCGGGGAGAGCGAGGCTGTAGTTAGAATGAGCTTTAGCACATGACCCCATCCAGCCCTCAACCTTGCTCGGTGCACACAATCAGTTACCAAAAGGTAAGTGATGAAAGTGGGTAAGTTGCCTCATTTACTGTGGGGTAAAAATGAGCACACTGGGAGTTGCTGTGGAGTAGCCAATGCGCTGTTCACACTGCAGCTTACCTCACGGTAGCTTGTTCATGTACCCATACCCTTAAGCAATTGCCTAACTTTGAATACATAATGCATAGTCTCACTAGGAATACACGTATGTGCTGAAAATTACGCACATGCTTTAATGCTTTGCTGAAGGGCTCAAAGGAGTGGAAAGACTGGGTCCTAACTCTCTGGAGCCGATTGCCAAATTCCTTGTGCTGTCATTTACATTACAGGTGCGTTTACAAAGCACGTAAGAAAAATACTACCAATCGCCGGGTCCGGACAAGCAGGGGTATATGGTCTGCGGCACTATAAACTGCATATGGAGAATGTTAAAACAAGCCCCATGCTGCAAATTTGCAGCATGGGGGCAAAATTTGCTACCAGTAAATCCTGGTAGCAAAACAAACAAAAAAAACTTGCTGGGAAAATGTGGCACGGGGCACGGGTCAGGAGTGTGAGCCCAAAGACATGGAGTCCTCCAGGGAGATGCTCTCACTGCCAGCCAAAGCACCTAACTTCCTTCAGTTGTGCCCTGGCTCCTCCAGCACACCGTGAGCCAGGAGGAGCTGGGCACAGGCAGTTTGCCCAAAGCAGGACAATTTGTCCCTTCATAAAGTGAATGTGCAAGGGCATGTGCTGTGGCAAAAAGTGGCAGCACAAATTTGTGCCTCTACTCTTTTTGCCACTGCAAGCACACATTTGGACACAGCCAATGGGGTTAGGGCAGACTCCTGCTGCGGTCGAATGCTGTATGTGGAAAAGACAACAAAAGGTACCAGGGCAGTGGCAAGTGGGCTCTGTTGGATTTCAATGGGCATCGACAAATCAAAACCCAGACGATGGTTTCTCTTTCTTGCTTCCCACGAGAACCTGCTTCTCCTCCTTGACATGCAGCAGGCAGTTTCAGAGTCACCTTCGCTCACATGGATTATTAAGCAAAAACAGCACAATGTTAATGGTAGCAAACACAAAATGCAATGCAAGTCATAACATTTTGCCCCTTTGTGTTCGCCCTTCCTATTGTTTCGAAGCCGCTAATATGGCCCTTATGTCCATCCTGCCTGCCACTATTTGGTAAACAAACTAGAAACAAACTGCTGCTGTCTCTCCACAGCAACAGCCATTTGTCACTGTACAAATATTTCCATTTTATAGCTGGCGGTAATTAAACTGCTTATTCTCATGTCTGGTGGAAAATAATGCCCCAACGCTTCCTCCCTCCTTTGCCTCCAGAATACTCCTAGCCATGTACTTGGCACCAGAGAGGTTTAAAAGGTCGTATTAAAAAGCTCTGCTTATAAACATCATATTAGCAATTTAAAACACACTTTCAATTACGAGCTTTTCCAAGAGCACATTTCAGCTGCCGGGCTACATATATTACTAGGCATCCGCCCATTAAGAATCCCCCCCATCAGAAAAATGATCGTGAAAGTGATTTATGGATTTTCAGCCTGGTCTTGCAGCTCTTTACTACCGGCAGCACCACTGCACCAAATCTGGAGTTCCTCGGTCAGTGCTCTCCAGTGGAATCAGTCCGAGATGGAAAATCCCTGTAGCTTTTCCTATAGGGGATTTCTGGAGGGCTCTTTTGAATCATGCTGCAGGACTTCACATAGACTTCTATCCTTGCTGGAGAAGACTGAGGCTAAAAACATCCAGAGTGCCATGGAAAAGAACCCCCTTGTCAGAGCTGCCATAGCAAATCAGGCCTATGCTTCAGCTGGTCTAATATCTTGCCTCCAACATGGATCATAACAAGACACTTCAGAAGAAAATGCAAAAAACGACTCTGTAGACAGATGTTGGCTAATCTGTTCCCCATGAACCTAGTCAGAGACTTGTTTAATCTCTGAAGCATGAGGTTATATATTTTGAAATACTTAGCATTAACTATAACAGCTCTTGATAGTCTTGTTAGCCATGTAAATGTCTAATCCTTCTTTGAATCTTGCTCAGTAATGAAGTATGTTAGAGGAATTTCTACAGAACGGCCTTGCATTTCCATAGAAATCACCTCTATTAAATTCAATAGGCATTTTTCCACATGGCTGAAAGACTGACCAACTAAGCTGAGACTGACATAATGGTTTTGTTCTCCAAGTCCTTGGTCATTCGAGTAACCTTCACCAGATCATTATGGAGTACTTACATGAGCAAGGGTTATAGCATCAAGCCTTTGGTCCTTACACAAGGGGTCTACTGTTAGCACTTAGGTTAGTAGCTTAGTTTAGATCCCATGGACACCAAGAGGAGCAGAATCAGGCCCCTTAGTCTATGAATACCAAAGACTGAAGTACAGAGTTCAGCGCCTGGCAGGAATGGACCCAGCAGCAGAGGTAAGAGTTGTATTTCATATTCTGCATGTGTGAAACCTCCAGCTGGTTTCCAAGGGAACAAAAACTCGGGTTTCTATGGCAACTGCTTCATTCGGCTGGCTTTTACAGATGAAATCTCGCAGCGGTGGCAGCGTAGGTTCCTGCTTTCTTTAGCCTCCTGCCATAGACTGGAAAATACAGGTCTCTGCACAACTATGTCATCATCATGCAAAGAAAAAAAACCCTTTTAAAGTAACCTCTTTGCTGATGCAGATTTCAGTGTGTAGGGAAAAAACACACACACACACACGCACTATTGCAGGTGCACACAATTAAATTCACCCACACAGAGCTATACCCAAGAAGTCAGATGACAGTATATTTTATACAGGTGTCTGTGGGAGTTTTGATAAAACAAAAACTGGAGCCTGTGTTCTCTCTAGGGATACTAAGAAATGATTAAAGGCTGATACAAAGTCTAAAGTAGGTAAAGACTCACATTAACTGCAACCTGCTTTGGTGGCTTGTGTTAAATGACTTTTGGGTCCTACATGATTCTATAAAACTGCTACCACCAGCACTAAGGGCCCCGGTTTTAACAGAGATGTCAAAGACTGACTGAGACCCAGAGACCAAATGCCTTGCTCATGCTGCCCAAGTGTGAGCATTGCCACAAGCAGCCTTCCCTGCACTAATGAACCTCGCTCTTTTTGCAAATGGCTGTGTCTGGAGGTATGCTCCATGGTTCCTTAGCCTGAGATGCTCTACGATTCTTTCCCAGACACCTATGTCAATTGTGAGAGGCTTTTTTCTGTTCCCTTGAGCAAACTAGAGCCAAGGAAAGGAGGACTCTAAGTGACCTAACTGACCTTGCCTGTATCCTCACTGCAAAGTAGATGGGTTCTAACCTCAGCAAAAGCACAGCTGGGTTTTAACTCATCCCCCTGCTATGCAAACAAGGTACAAATGAATATGTGCCTGAGGGTCTGTATATAGGAGCAGAAGCTAACACTGCAGGGAAATCATACCCATAACGGGTCACTATGTGGGAAGTTCATGCTGCTAGTCTTCAGGTGGGGACTTCAGTCTCCCTGGCTGTCAAGCAGCATTTTTTGCAAACACTAAAATACACATATAATGTATATGAAAAACAGGAAGGGCTAAACAGGCCTGCTGGCTATCCATCTATCACCTATTCTATCAGTACTCCTTTGCAGCAAAATAATTTTATTATACATCAGTGGCCATTCTTCCAGCTACCTATCAGATCCTTTACAGAAGAATAAACAACCTGTTATGGGATTATGGACAAAAGGGGTGTGGGTCTATCTACAAATCATAAAAATCTAACTTGCCATGTGTTAAATGGCTTTATGACATAGTTTTTCCACTTGCTTAACGCTGGGCAAGGAAGGCAGCCAAAGAGGTTTGTTATATTCTAAGAGGTGACTTCACCCTCACACAGATGCAGCAAGCATGGTGTTTTCAGAAAAGGAGCTGCCCTGTCTACGACTGGCTAAACAACAAGCTCTGGCAAGGAGACTCCAGCTTGTGATTTCAGTACATTTCTGGCACATCTGCTCCTGTTTTACAGAAATTCCACATTGCAGAAATGCAAGCTGACAGGCTCTTGGGAACTAGAATGGGAGAAAAAGAAAAGAATGGGGAACATTTTCAAAAAGGGGTGAAATAACCTGGGAGCCTAAGTCCTGTTGTCAAAAGTAACTGAGACACGTAGTAACCTGAGGCAGCTACTAAACTCTAAAGAATGTAGGCTCCTAAGTCACATAAGTGTTTTTAAAAAGCTTACCCCAAATCAAAAATACAGATCAGCTGAGAAAGTTAACGATGCACCCAGATCCCAGGATCACTTCTGTGCCCTCGCTGCAACACAGTAAGACCCAAGCAGAGTCCTCTCTCTCCCACTGTGGTTTAATGCTGCAGTGATCAATTCCAGAGCATCCTAGAGACTAATCTCTTAACAGCAGTTGACAGCCAGACTTTCTGATGGTGCTGGGGCACCTAATTAAGGACAATGTCCATAGATTAACAAAAATATGTCAGTTACCTAGAAACACAATGTGAGTTAGAGACAAACAGATGAGGCATCTTTCCCAGTTAAGAGCTTGCATGGAAAATTTAATTATGCTTTTTTTAAAGGCATTTTCCACTCAACTATAAGCATCTTGGACTTTTGGGAAGATATACGCAGTAAATGCTGGTCTTTCTAATGCCATGGAAGAATTTGGGAAATAATGGTACTTATATGTTAAGAACTGGGTCCCCAAAATGGAAATGTATCAAGAGAACCAAACCTCTGCCCAATAGTTAGCACCCAACTATAATTTAGTTTATACAATGTGATAGGTCAAACAGCATCTAGGTTGCTCGCAGAGATGAGGAGCCCCAGCATGGTGTCATGGTATCTTACCTTGGTCTCTGCCTGATATGCTTACTATTAGCATCCACTGGCTAGACCATAAAACACCATAGGCCATGTTTTCATGAACGAGCTGTATATTGGATGTGCCTGCATTATTTGTCAGGGTCATATTGTTGGTATTCAAAAACACAGCACAAAGCCTAAGATTTATGGATGTGCTCAATTTAAATTTTGGTCCAGTTTCTTTTACAAGACAATTGATACTTCAGATAACAGGAGATGAAAGAGCTTAGAGAAAAAAAACACACCACCTTATTTTTCCAGTCTGCTTGCACAGTGCATCTGACAACACATAGTATACAAGCACTCTCACTGTTTCTCGAAGGTCATCCAATTTCCCCCACTGCTTGTGTGGGTCCTTCTCTCAGTAAGAGCAGCAAGCATATAAAATACTGTTATAATAGAAAAATGTGAAGGTAAAACCACAAACAGTGGCAGGGAGAGCCAGGGGCAGGCACGAAAGCAGGAACAACACTGGACCATCTATAAAATGGCTCAAGTTGATGGAATCTCTGTAATCCATACCTGCACATTCAATTCCTCTAAATATATCAGTGTTACTAGTCTGTCGCATTGATGTTACTATGATTCCAGTGGAGCTTGCTGCTGAGGCTCTACAGAAAGTTTCAAGGTCCTTCTTATTTTTTATTTTGTAATTGATTAATCATGTCTAACTAAAATTGTAATTGAGACCTGTGACTATGTCCCATTGCGGAACACAGATTGAACTCGGCATCACTCAGGTGAAGCATCATGGACAATAATTGTTGTTTTCCTGCAACCATCTGTTAGTAACTGAATGGCCTAATAACTAGCTAATTACAATTTACAAGTGCACAGTGAATTTCTGGTGACACCGGTTAGGAAGTGTACTTTATATATATTGAAATCAGAAGTACACCTCCTAATTTGTGTGAGAAGAAAGTCTCGTGCATCTTAACTACTCCTGAACGCTGTGCCTTGGGGCCCTGGGTCCAGGCTGCAAACATTCACATGTTTAGTGTGTCTCAGAAGACCCCCGTCATGGCATCTTATCTTAGCATATTCCTTATGGCCGTTCTGGCTTTGAATGGCAGAAATACTATTGCACTTTAAGAAGCTGATGGTGGCTCGTTCAACTCTACCACTGTGAAATCTGCAATTTCATGCTATGTGTTCTTTCAAAGCAGGCAAGGCCATATTCTAAATTCTAGATGCTGCAACTTGCTTGATCTCCCACAGCACTCGGAATTAATGGCATAGCCTACTTCTTTTTCTGACCACTAGCCCCTGTGTTCCCCAGGGATAGAAATTACAATAAGAAAGAACCATGCTATCTCCAGCTTTCTATAATGCCCCAATGCACTAGCAGGGCAAGCTTTCCCCACAGTCCTCTGTCCTGTCTCAGTCCTGACCTTTGAGGCAAGAATGGTTAGCCCAGTCTCCATGGTCCAGTCAATCTCTGTTCTTTCAGCTGAAAGTGCCAGCAATGGGTGCCATTTAGATTTAAACATGGTAGTGTGTCTTTTGGGATTCTAGTCCATTAGGTGCCAGCCTGATACCACCAATCTTGTTTCCCCAGGCCATCAAAACAGGCATCAGATGGTCACTATGGAACTGAGCTGGATTCAAAATGGTTGGCTCAGGAAGGAAAGGCTCTGTATCCCGTTACCTAGCCCCTTACACAACCAGCCTTCCTGGAAAAAAAAAAGAACAAAAAGAAAATGGTTACTTTGCTGGACTCCTTAGGAGTGTGCAAGGCTGTTGCTCCGTTCTCCATTCAAATCCCTCCTGAAGACCCACGTCTACTGGAGCACTTGCAAGAAACTGTATTTCCTCCTGAAAAACTAAAGCAGGGATGGTCTCTTTCTCAATGCTGGTACAGCACCAACTGCAATGTAATCACTACCTAAGTGAACTAAATAAATACCAATAATGAAAGTTTACATTATGGGACAATATAAGTCCAGTTTTAGACTTCACTCTGTTTCCTTAAATTGTTTCGTATGCGGTAACAGCTTGACAGACACAGACTTCTGTATATGAGGAGAAAAATACTTAAAAACATTTCCATTTTGTACACTGCCTTGGGTGCGGAGTACCGTACAGAACCCTACTGCCTTCTCATGGCAAAGATGACATACAAATCCGACATTTACCAAATTGAGCAAAACACTGAATTGTTCTTTGGGAAGAGCAGGAAATCTCTCTGACCTACAGCCCCCCACATCATCTGGAACCGCACATGCTAACATTTAGTCCACTGGCTGTTGCAAGTGTAAAAAGGAAACCTTCTTCATGAAGAGTTTCACAATTGGGGAACGCAGGTCCGTGTGTTTTTTTTCACAGCTGCTTTCAGACGTAATGAGGTATGGGTAACTGCTTTATCTATGGTTCTGCACCAAGAGAACCAACTGCCTGATTCAGGATAGAAATCCAGTATTTTTTGTATTAATTGAATACACAATTTTCCCAAAGGAAAAGCAATTACTGTCAAACGCAACTACATTTTAAATATAATTGCATCCCACAAACATTCGTGTCAGAAGCAGAATAGAGAAGGTTAAGCAGTGACTTGGTAATATGGGGCTCTTTAACCTAGGAAATGTTTAAGATCCAATAGCTGGAAGTTCATGTTAGACTAATTCAGACCAGAAATAAAGTGCAAATTATTATCAGTAAGAGTAAATAATCACTGGAACAAGTTTCACTTGGGGTGGATGCTATATCACTGGGAATGTTTAACTCAAGACTGGAGGTTATCCTACAAGTTACACTCTCAGCCAAACAGGAATTACTTCAGGAAAGTGTTCAGGGCCCGTGGTACGCAGGAGATCAGATGCTGAAAGAACTTTCTGGCCCTGAAATCTAGGACCACATTGCCTAGACCTCTTAATAAACGTGACTCAATGTTGCATGTCTTGAAGTTGTAACATAACCCTGTTGCAGAGAGACTTCAGTGGGAGCAAACTTAAGCCCCCTGAAAAGTCAATGGCAAAAAGTAACGAATTGGAGCAGGGCAGCACCCTGCAGACACAATCTTAGGACCTAGCCATGAAAGATACCATCTGTATCACGCTTTCAAAGCAGCATTACAAATTGCTTGTTCCTTGTTATATTAAAAAAAAGGAAAAAAAGAAAAGAAAATATATCTGTCCTCTTTCTGAAGCCTGGAGATTATCTGACACCGAGTGTCTGACCACAGCTTATTGCTGCGGGAAGCCTCTATTCTGTGCACTGAAATCCAGGCTAATTTGACAAGATGGAATCAATGGATCAGGTCAGGTAAACAACATGATGTGGCACCGCTCGGCATGTGAGCGCTGTACACATGACGAAGGAACTGTGCAAAGGATCCAGGCTCCTGTGGGGTAAGTTTTCTTGGAGGTAATTGCTCTACCTACCAGTCAGCAAAACTGTGCGTGGTAGCAGGGCTGTGGCTATGCTTTCTGATGGCAAGGTAATGAAAAGGGTCATAGTCAGATGTGATGTCACAGCTCAGGTTGGGGAATTTTAATCAATAAGTCAGTCATTGTGGCTTAAGGAGCTCAGTTCATTACAAAACCATGAGACACAAAGATGGTCCTCATACCAGAGGGAAATATTGTTTCTAGTGTTGGTGTAATGCCTAACCCATCTCCCACTGAGGTCAGTGACAAAACCTCCAGTGACTTTAGTGGTGCAGGATCTCCCCCTTGGTCGTGCAGTTTGAATTTCTCCCCTACCCACGAAGGCTATCCAGCAATTGCACCTGAATTTGAGGATTTTGATGGGACTTAAGAGGTGTGTGCAGGTCTCAGTCTGATCCTCTGCAATGCACAGGAATGAACCATGTCCTTCCACAACTGCCCTGTATTCAGGCTCTGACAAAGTGATATCAACTGGTAACAACACTAAAAAACACAAAAATTGTGATATCAACTAGAAAAAATAGGTACCTGTGGGACCCTCATACAATTCACTTGTCTGGAAGCTGAAAGATCGCCTTTGACATCTTGTAATAATAGCCTCTGACCCGCCCAGCCATCTACAGGATCAGCAAAAAGGACAGTGGGCTCGTACTTCTTAAGCAGAACTATTTTTATATTACTCGGATGTTATTTATACTGTTTCGCCTTAGGGCTGTCACTTCTACTGCTGTGGATGTGCGAGTGTGTATCAGTTTCAATGAACAAACTGCAACTCCCAGGAATTTTTCTCCACTTTAAAAATACCAAATTGGCTTGGGTGGCGTTAAGCACTCAATATGATTCTTAACATTTTGTGTGCAACGATTGTAAATTATTTTTTAAGCAAGTAACACAACCAGTTAATGTGGAGAAATTTATTTATACTAGCTTGCCTTTCCCATATGGGAAGTCAAGAATTGCGTCTTTAATTTAGTATTCATATTATATAAGCACATACAGGGGCCAAATAGTACAGGGGCACCACTTTGCTGGGCATGGTACAGCTATACCAGGAGATGGAAACTGGCCTAAAGAGCTGAGTCTAACTGGGGAAGACAACAGAGAAAGAGAGGCACAGAGCTGAAAGGACCCGTCTCACACAAGTCAGCACCAGCACCGGGAACGGACCTAAGCTTTCCTAAGTAACAGCTCAGTGCCTTATACATTGGACCAGAACCTGAAGAAGACATGTTGTCAGGCATAGCAACCCGGATCAAGTCCGTTTTCTGGTGGATCTTTTCCTGCCTGCACCTACCACGATACGTTTTTCATCGGATGGTTTCATGACCACACAAACCCTTCCTCCCCATTTACATTAAAATAAAAAAAATAAAATAAATAAAAAATAAATAAACATGCCTTTTTCAATCCGACAGCGAGTAGCTATGGACTCTTTCTTGCTTTAAATTCAATCTCAAAATGACTGCATTTGCTGCAAAGTGATCATACAGCTTTGGACAGTTACGCAAGGTGAGCTAAGGCCATTTGAAATCAGTTTGCTGCTTTTTTTTTCCCTTCATGAGGAAGCCTGTACTTGTTATCAGGGGAGGAAGTCAGACACACTTCCCTAGAAATGAACAATACACTAGATTCGTGTGCGTATCTAACAAGATTCCAGCTAACGCCACACATTATACTTCCATTTGTGGTGTGAATTTAGCCTCTGTGAAAGGAATCAGGCTGCTAGCCATGGACACTGCACTTCATTGCCTTCAGAAGAGGCACAATGTGGGCAGCTGCCTGCAAACTCCTCTCCAGGATGCTCTGTCAGCGTCTCTCAGTATTTGGAGGGCCTAATGCTAGGAGCAAAAGGGGATCTCAGTCTCTACATCCATTTAATGCTTGACTTCTCTGAGCTGTTAATTCCCAGCCAAAGGTGCACAGCTCTTGTGATGCGGCCCCTTGCTGCGGGCAACTGGATTGAGAAACCGTTTCCATTTCATAAGGACGAGGTTTATTTCAGTGTCATTTTGAGAAAGAGGAACTAAAAAAACCCTATATTGCTCCCAAACCCAAGCGGCACAGAGGTTCACAGAGGTTTAGCTGCTCCCACGGGCTGAATCATAACCTTAACTGCACAGTGCTTTGTCAGTCACTTGTTTACAAAAAGTGCCAAACATCCGAGGCTAAAACCAAAACTGACGATGAAATGCAACAAATGCTGGCGAGCATGAGGGAGTTAACCTGCACAGGGTAAGAGGCAAACTCTGTGCCAGGTTATACCCCGCATGAGATCACTGGTTTCAGTGCAGGGGACACAGAGGCAGGATTTAACTCCTGAATTTCCAAAGCAAAAAAAAAAACCACAACAAAATTCCATCGTTGCAATGCTGCTCCTGGCTGAGCCCGAATATGGCAGGTGGATCACATTTTAGCCTTGCCAGTGGGTTTCGTAACAATTTTCCATCTGTTTCATGCTAGGAGCAGCAGGCAGGCCTTTTGTGAATAAACTAAGCCAACTCCTAACAGCAAACGTTCCTGGGGTCTGTCTGGGCCCGGCAGCCTCTCCTGCACCCTGCATTTGGGACAAGAGGGGGACGAATAAGAAGGACAGGACGGGGCTCGGTGGAAGGGGCTCCGTGACACCAGAGCCCCATTGTGCGGCAGGCAGAAATCCTGCTGGGGGGCTGTGCCTGGTTGCACCCGCATCCCCACCCCCACCCCCACGCCGGGCTGCAGCGAGCCGGGCACAGCAGACAGGAGCCGCCTGGGCTGCCCCGGCAGACGCTGACGTCACGCAGAGTGACATAAGCGGCGCCGCCCCGCCCCTCTCGCCCGCGTGGCCGCCGGGGCGGGGCCATGACGTCACCGGGGCGGCCATGTGCTCGCTGCCCACGTGGCCGCTGGCGCGAGCTCCCGGGGAGGGAGGAAGGGGGGGCGGGGCGCCGTGACCTTCCCGCCTCGCGCCTGCGCCCGGCTCGCGGGGGCAGCAGCAGCCGCAGACCTCCGATGCGACTTGCTGCTGCCTGTGCTGGCACTCTGGAGCGATTTCCCCCTCCTCCCCACACCTGCTTCCTAAATAGAAACAGCCGCTTTGATTGCACCCGCAATCAGTAGGGGAGTGTACCCGCCCCAGTTGTGTTCACCCTCCTCCCACCCACCCACATTTGCAAGCGTGACTCTGCGTTGTTCACCCGGGCAGCCGTTTCCATCGCGCCCGTGGAGCCAGCCTCGACTTTGAGTGTGGGGCAGACTCAAACCCCAAGTACAGATGCTCCTCTGGGAGCAATTCTCGTCCCGTAAACCCACGGTAACGTGTGGTCACAGGGTGCCTCTGGTCATCTGCAGCTGTGCCTGTCCTCGGCCCTCTCCCATGCCTTGCTTAGCTGCAGGGTGAGCAGAGGGACACCCGTTACCTGGCAGCCTCCCCGTCTCTACAAGCCATCCTGCTACCTGGATGGCCGGGGTTCAGGCAGGACGGGGTTTGGGCACGGGAGAAGTCCAGGGTTGTTGTGCCCTGCGCTCGTCAAATCCTGCTGCAGGCTTTGCAACTGCTATCTCCAAAGCCACCCTGACGAGGAAGTCACCTGGGCTGCCCTCTTTCTCATGGGATTTATGTGCAGGGGAGCTAGCTGCCGTTTACCATCACACTCAAATTTCCATAGATGGCAATCCAGGTTAGCAGTGAACAGAGCACACTTAAAACCATCTCTCCCACAGCAGAGTTCATTATGAGCACTGCAAAGTGCTGTTGTGACGCTGTCACAGGTCTCCTGGGTTTATTGAAACCCTGGCTATTTTCACAGGCAAGAGAAGCTGGGGGGGGGGTTAAAGTAGTACTCGCAACCTATTTAATACTAGCCCATCTGCATACCTGGCGTGGTCACCTTCCACAGTCACTTTTTTGCACCCTATTCTAACAGTCAGTCCTACATCTATCGCAAGTGAAAGGTCGCTCTTGGAGAAGAAGTGGAGAAAAGCGGCTGCTTCCTTCTTTCCTAAATGCTTCATTCTCTCTCTCCTTCCCTTTGCGTCATGCAATTCCCCAGACCAAAATGTAGGTTTCACAATAGGAAGAAATTAACAGCAGGTGCCCACAGTGCTCTGACACCATGATGGAGACATTGTAAACTTAATGGAAGGATGAATGGGGATAATTACACATTGAGGATTTATTTTGGTTTGAAGCCATTTCTGTAATAGTGTGGCATCAAAACAACAACATGGAAACTGTCTGCACTTCTGCATTTTTCATGCCCCAATTATATTCCCTTGACATGCCTTTTAATTTCAGGCAGGGGGAGTACAGGAAAGCATAGACATCTTTTCCCCACACAGTCCCCACAGCCAGTACACAGCTCTCAAGGCATCCATCCGCTGACAGGAGTTAGACAGGTGTAAGCCTGGTACGACGCTGGTTTTGACTGCTACTCCGGCATGTAAAAATGACAACAGCTCTGCTAAGTAGAGAGGGCGACCAAAGAAAAAGGCAATTCAAAGGTAGAACTGAAGAGGATGGAAATTAAGGGAGACACAATGTACTTCTGAGTCAACAGTTACATTTCAGACTCATAAATGCAGATTATGCGTCCCAGGCATTTAAGGACGTGACCGTGAGTTTCATTAACAGCCTGGGAATATTTATTCTCCTCTTACAACCAGCTCCATCATCAGGAAAGTGCTCCCTGTAACTAGTGCAAGAGCTTAATTTCCAGCAATTAAGAGCTGATAGTATGGATGCATGGAGCAGCACAGAACTGCACCATTCCTCAGCCTCAGCATATTTCACAATGGATCCAAGGTACAGAGAGAGTGCACCAGTCATCCCCACTGACACCCTCAAAGAGACTTTCAAGCCGCCTTCCAGAAGCACCGAATAAAAATTCTGCTTGAGCACAGAGTCTACACAGAGCGAGATCTGCACTTGTATCAATATTCATAGAGTGTCAGCTAACAACGCCGGAGACGTCTCTGTTCGTGACATCGTGACTCTGGACTCAACTCCCGAATGCAAGAGTAGGCGATCACATAGCTCTGTCTCTGTTAGTGCTAATGGAAGCTCAGCTCCTAACTGACAGCAACCTGCTTTGGAAATCAAATGAAAGGCTCCCGACTTTTCCGATGCCCATTAGCTGCAAAACGATTGCATCTCCAGAGATGACCTTTCTAAGGAACACTGCTTTGTGTCTTTTGTTTGCCGAGTACCATTAACATGTGTCTAGCTTCCATGCCCCGCGCCTCCCCTATCGAAGCCATTCCCCTTGGCAAAGACAGGGAGTGATTTAGGCTAATAAAAGCCCAGGTCTAAGCTATGGTCTGATCCTAAAGAGGTGCTCAAATGATTCAGCCATGATTTTTCTTGTTCCTTTTACCTTCATACAAAGCAAAAGAATTAAACCAAAGAAATCAAGCAACTTATATGAAAAAGATGCAAACACTGCATTTTAAGCTCCAATGAATAAAGCTGCTGGACACTGGGTCTCCAAGGGAAATCATCAGGAGGTACAGGTGCTCAGTACCTGCACAAACAGTATGCGAGCATGCTCAGTACATTGCAGGGCTGGGCCCTTAAGTGAGTAAATTTCTATTTTATAGATTAAATGTGGTTTGAACTGGATTTAGCACAGCAACTTCCCAACCACAGGGCACAGCACTGAGAGTTTCTTGTTAATTAACCACTCCTCCAAATATTAAATAAGGAAAAGTTTGCTAAGTGAGTGAATACAGAGCCATGCAGACAAACAACAGCTTTTGGCCTTCCCTGCTGACAGTGTCACACACAAAACAGAACTGCAGACACGAACACTTGTGCACCCATGGTATCAGTGGTCTGGCCTGCTTACAGCAGGACTGACCTTTATCCTTAGTTTCTCCCTGACTCCCTCATCTCAAAGCCACTCACAGCTTCCAGGTCTGTAACTGGAAGCTTTCTGTCAACTCCTGCCCATGAGTATGTCATATATGTAGTCAAGCCTTATTTTCACATTCAGATCTTTCACAAGAAATACAAGTGCTTTGGGGCAGCAAGGAAACATGCTCAAGAGTAAAATTTACCCTCATCTAAGGAAACAGCACAAGGGTTACGCCAGATTTCTACCAGTTTTAACCCCCTAAATAGGGTGCTAATGGTGCATGGCACTTCATCTGCCCCACTGCACCAGGGTGGATTTTTTACCCAAAACGCACTGCCATCAGGGCAAATGACTTGTGCTTAATTAGGAATTTCTGCGACCAAGATAAACAGGGAGAAGATGCAAAAGATTCAAAGAGACTGCAGAGCTCTGGTGTGGGCAAATGATTCAACCCTGATTTTCTTATTCCTTTTACCTTCACACAACACACACAGAGCAAAAAAATTAAACCAAAGAAACCAAGCAACTTAAATAAAAATTAAATGAAAAACACTGCATTTTAAGCTCCAATGAATAAAGCGTTTTTGACTGGGTGGCCTGCAGTAACAAGCAGTCGCTGCAGGCTGCACGTACCTGGATGTATCGCAAGGCACTCCTTAGAACGCTGAGGTTTGAGGTCTTCTTGTCGTCTACGTTGGGGATGTTGCGTTTTAATGTCTCAAAGCATTCTTTCAAATGTGCACGTCTAAAGAAACAACACAGGTTGACTGTTATTCTAAGGGAACCGAAGGCAGAGGATGATCTGACTGAGGACTACAATTTCATTTGGGCCCTAATCAGGCAAACAGTGACTTTTAGTCACCAGGGCTCTCTGCAGGCTTAAAACAGAGTCAGCAGATCCAGTGGCAGGAGTAAGAGTCAAATGCAAGAGACTGAGAATCCACTCCCTGATTCTCCAAATGCTGCGTGATCTTAGGTAAATCCTTCCATCTCCATACCTCTGCTTATCCTCCCACCCCTTTCCCGCTTGATCCATTTAGATTGTAAGATCTTTGGGGCAGAGACCATTTTCTGTTATATGTTTGCACAGCACAATGGGGCTCTGACCTCCATCGGTTGGGACCTCCTGGTGCTACTTGAATTCAAGTGATAAATAATAGTACTATGCATGTAAGGATGGTGTTTGCACAGGAGCATAGCTTTGCAGTATTATTGTAATCCAATTATGTAGCTCAGTAAAACACAGTGGGAAGCAAAAGAGACAAAAATCAGCTAAAAGGAAGCATGGTAGTATTGTAAGATTCATTCAGGTCACTATGAATTTTGTTGTAAAAGACATTTATCTATAGGCTACGAGCAAAAGAGAGGGAGTTGCAATATAAAATGTGGCTTTCTACCCACCTGTTCTTCTCCAATTTATTATGCACTTCCCTGGTCCCAACCCTGTAACCCAAACAGAACAAAGATAAACTCAGTGTCAAGTTTAGAACTCTTGCCATTCAACTTGAGGTTTCAGCAGTGTGTGTGTGTATTTAGATGGAGGGGGAGATTTTAAAGACTATCAAAATAATTTAGAAATTACCAGTTTCTATGTTATTTTTATATACACTATAGATCTAAATACACTATACATATGATCTATTTTATATATATAAATAATATATAAATTAAACCGTATCTCACAGACATACACAGAATATTATGTATCTTCTGGACACTGGGTATACATAGGTTAATATATTAAGTGTATATATCAGCAGAGAGAGGCAAGATGCGCAGCCTGGTGGTATCTACGTTAACATGCATTTTAGGTATTTATGTAGCGCTAATCACTGTAGTATGCAGGCCTAGAGTCTGCAGCTAGGATTCTGACCCGTTTCTAATCTATATCCACCCACCAGTGGGGGTAGGATTTGTGCAGTCATAAATTAAAACATATGGCACTTGGCAGACGTACTTTACATCTCTTTAGTTTTCCACTGTAACTGAAATAACATGGCCAAATTTGAATGTGAAATAACATAATCAAGGAATTCTCCAGTCACCACCTGAGAAAAAGGATAAGGGGCTAGCTAGCTCCAGATTTTTGAAAGAGAGGGGGAAAAAAACAAAACAAAAAAACTTTGGGAAAAGCCAAATGGATTCATAAACACCATCTCACCTTCACAAAAAACGTATTATAGACTGTGGTTCTCAACCTTTTTTAGCTTTGAGGCACTCCTTGATAGACCTTGAGGCACCCATCAGAAAATGCCAGTTCTCAGTTTTCACTCATTTTTTTGACTACAGAAAAATAACAGCTACTCTTTTTGTTGCAGAGAACTCAGAAAGACCACAACATGTCAGAAAACTCTTAAACACTATGGATTCCTCTTTAAAATCTCTGGATTTATCTTGTGAATCATGTTTTCACACCTAACAGTGCTAACATCATGTAGCACCCCCCCACCCCCCCGGCACTCTTGAAAGGATTTCAAGGCACCCCAGGGTAGTGTGGCATCCTGATTAAGACTCGCGATCTTAGATGATCAGGTACAATGGCAATCGGCCATATTAGTAACAGGTAGAGATGTCATGTATCTTCCATATAGTCTATACAAAGGAATTATTTTCTTCTGATTAAAAATTGACTGGAAGCAAAGTACTGGCTTGGAATTTTTTTTTTTAAATAAGGGCCAGAATTATTCAATCAATTAAAAATAAATAGCCAAGGGGCTTTTCCCGTGAAACATTTATGAACTGAATAAACAAATTTCTCCATATGCATGTGACTGGAAGACAAGGGAAGACAACAAGCATGCACCTTGAGGTGTCTGACCTAAATGCATTCACCAGGGCAGCATTTACAAGCCAGCTTGTTCAGCATATGGCATGTGCTCTTAGGCTATATCTAGCTCAGGGCTCTTTATCACTACAGAAATACTGGTACACGACACCAGCACCCACAAAGCACTTTTAGTGTGGGTGCACAGTTGCACTGTGTATTGGTATCGAGTACTGGGATAGGAAAACCACCCCCAGAAGGGAAACAAGCTATACTGGGAAAAGTAATAATTCTGCCACTATAACTGCACCTACGCTGGGGGCTTCTGCCAGCACACACCTCTTTATACCCCCTGACTGAGATAGTTCAGCCAGCAAAAAGCTGTAGGGTGCACATGGCCTTAGATCCAGACAAGTCTTTATGTAGTACAGAACTTAATAGCTCTGTTGTTCTGGAAACAAGCACATCAGTTTGAGGCCAAATGGTTAAGTGTCGTGCACGCTGTAAGAAATCTCTAGGAACAACAGGCATAGTCTGGAGATTGTCCTTCACAGGGATGTCCTACAAACTGACCCAGGCCCACAGCTTCAGTGACCAATTTTGAAGCCGTATTTTTCCAGCCCTTATAAAAATGGAGTTAGCTCTACAAAACAAGAACACAGGCTTGATTCTCCAAAGGCAGACACCCAAAGATCACCTATATCAGAAAAGAAATCACTAGCACTGCATGCATCATGGGTCTGTGTATGCCCAGGTGGCTAGTTATACAACTTGCTGGCCAGTAGCACAACCCTTCCTAACAAGCAATCCTGACAGTGGGACGGACACAGGCTATATGTGCATGATACTTGAGATCACTACCCGTTCGCTTAGTAGGCTCATCAGGCATTTTTGCACTTGGCTTCTGATAGTAAGACCCTAAATACCGTAAGCTTTCTGTCTGGAATTTTAATAATAGTTTGGGGGGGAAAGAGCTTGCTTTTTTTCCTTTCTTTTCCCCACAGAAACAGGCAGAGGACAGAAACATCTACATGGATTCATCAACATCTATGGATCCTATCATTTCCTTTATGCCTCAGGAGCAAGGGAGGTATATATTTCAGCCATTATCCTTTTAGTCGATAAAAACCAGGTCAATATTACTCCTTAGTCATCCTGCTCAGCAACACCAGGGATTCTCTTGCCACAACCAGGAAGAATTCACAACCCTCCATTCGTGCTCTTTCATCAGTCACGTTATAGCAAGGCCGAGAACTGATGCAGAAGGGACCAGGGAGCACAGGATATAAATAAGGGACTGCAGAATTTGGAAACTCTTCATTATCAGTTCAAACCCAGCCAGCTTGGTAATGAGCTAAGGGACAAGGCCATCTCTTGGCTTGGACAGAAGGTTTTTGTTTAGCCGCAGTCCAGGCTATGCGGAACCACATCACTTCTGACACCTTTGCAGGCAGTACAGCAGAGGCATTGATGACTGAGTGGACCATAGAGACCTACCCCTAAAAACAGAGACATATTGGCAGGTCAGCATAAGCGAAGCTTGCAGAGACACTACCTCTGCTGTGCCTCTTAAAGAGCGGACTTCACTTATCACTTTTAGATAATGTTGTTTGACAGCCTCTCCTTTTAATTCTTGAACCGAGACACTGACCTCAAAGAACTTATCCACCAGGGAAATCAATGTGCCTATTTGCTCTGCTCCTTTCTGCACATCTACCCAGAATGTTCATTTTCGAAGCAGGATGCCCATGTGCTCACCTCTTACTTAACTAAAGTTTATCATCCACATTATGTGAAGAAATAACCAAAATATCACCTGCACTGGGATACTAAACTAACTGCAACCAAATGTAAATGTGGTTACTGCACTCGGGATCCTGGCACAGTTTCCCTGATATGGCTTTGGGGCTGCAGATATGGCTCGGGGGCTGAACACTGTGTCAGAGACCTCTTGGGATTGGTAGGGTAGTCTAGTCTAGGGAGATTGGTTTAGAATATAGCGCTGGGCCAGACAAAAATCCCTGTGTACTCTGATCAGGGCAAACCAGACTAAAACCTTACTACCAACAAATCTATTCAAATACCCATTAAGCCTGCATGGTACTAATCTGAGATCCCTCCTCAAAGCAACCATATCTTAGGGCTAATACAGCATTCACAGGTCACCTTTCCCCTCACCTTCAGGACACTCCATGAACCCTATGTCACTAAAACACGCCCCGTTCTTAAGATGTTTTCTGATGTTTCTGTGCACTCACCCTCCAGGTCGCTTCTTCTGCTCATTTGGTTTGGCCTCTTCTGCTGGAGCCAGCTTAAGAGTGTTGAGCTGTGAGGTTGGTGCCTGATGCTGCTGCAGAGGTTGATGCGGCTGAGGCTGGGGCTGGATGGGCTGCTGCACCATGTGGTGTTGAGAGATGGCCAGTACTGGTGCTGCATACTGCGGTAACTGCTTGGGGCTCCCAGAAGGGGGTGTAGCAGCTTTGACGTCAGGAAGCAACGGGCCAGACGGTCTCTGTATAACAGGTGCAACTGAAGACGCTTCCTTGCTGACACTGGGAGTGCTTACAAGGGGTTGGTGGCGTATGAGCGGAGGGGACAGGGTGGTCTGGGCTGCTTGCTGTGGGGGGCTTGTGACGACAGGGATGGGAATGACGGATATAGGAGCAGCTAGCGGTGGAGGTGGGGGAGGAGGTGGCGCTGGTGCAGGGGGAGAAATGGGCACTGCCGGGATTTCGTTGCGCAGCTCCTCGGCGTGAATGGCATGGTTAACCCTTGGGACGCTGGCCTTCTGCTCCTCCTCTCTTTCTAGACGGAGCTTTTCATGCTTTTCGTTTTCTTCTGTAAAAGAAAGAAACAGTGTCAGCAGGGACTGGTATCATTCACCCAGCATTCTCTAGCCAGGAGCCTCTTCTCAGAGCTGCTAAGTACCATCAGCCTCATTTTGCTGATTTTGCTCATTTTGGGAGAGGAAGAGATTTGCCATGGCCAAGAAATCAGTCAGTGGCAGAGTCAGGAATGGAGGCTGTCTCGTGACTCCTCATCCTGTACTCTGGCCACTGGACCATGGCCTCCCATACATTTTCACTCTGTTCAGGCACAGATTATTAATCTGTAACCTGGGCTACCTTCAGAATCAAGTCTTGAGTGCAAACAGCTGATTGACACCTGAGATTTTAGAGCCTGGCACAGATTCACCAACAAACCAACCAGACAGTCAGGTGGGAAAGCAAAGGGTTTTCTGCTAGACCATCCCATTCTCCTAATGCCTCAAGCAATGGGACCAGACAGAAAGCCGTCTGGGCCCAATGCCCCTTCTGGTCTGGCCAGACCCCTATATTGCTATGCTGTATTTGTCAGAACTGACAAAACCAATGGACCTTCAAGATCTCTATCGTGACCCAAATCATTGTCTGTCTGACTCAGAGGATGGCAAAAGTTCTTTCACAACAGACCCGGCCAAGTGTGCCGCTGGAAACATAATGCTGTTATAATGCTAACACAAAATTGCTTTTATAGACCCTCTATGATCTTACTGTCCGAGCAAAAAGGGCCCAAAGCAAAACTGCAGCTCCAACCCCGTCTTGAATTCTGGAGTCTAGATAGAAATGTGGAGTGCTGGCAACAGTACAAATGATGCAAACCTATTTCACTCCCTCACCATCCCCCAGCCCCTGCCAAGAACTTTTTCACAATTAAGCGAAAAACAAAAAAAGGAAACTAAAGACAAAGCAAGCTCCGGCCCCAGCCCCCTTACCCTCTCAGCAAATTTTGAGCAGGCTCTTGATATTCAACCCTCAGTCACCTGAATAATGATGTATGTTTCTAGAGGATCCTTCCCCACACATATTTGCCCTCAAACCTCTGCCCTTCTAAAAAGAAACTGCCACCCACTAGGTAATAAAAGAAATCGAACAACTGCAACCCATTTCCATTCTTCCTTTTTATGCTACTGAATGCCTTAAAAAGGGCTCAAAACTATAATGGCAAAACTGCCATCCCCTTCAAGGGGTACAATGACAAGCCCAAAGAGAAGCAGAGAAATGACAGCATCCTGGCCTACTCCTTTCCCTGGGCAACCCCTGCATGCACAAGTCAGGCAAACTCTGCAAAACCCTTCAGACTTTGAGCACACAGGCCTGGGGTTAAAACTGATCTCACTGGGGTGAGTTCAGGGCAGGATAGATTTCTTAGTTTGGGAGCCCCTCCAGTTTACACGCATGAGGACCTGATCCAACAACATATATATATATATATATATATATCAGTGGGAGCTAGCTGTCACGGACTTCCTTGGCAGCTGCCTTAGCTCCTCCGTGAGACATAATTTAACTGAACTCAAAAGACTTACCGCGACATGAAGCTGTGAAGAGTGGGGGAATCAAGCCCATAAACGACATTTTGTTGCCGCTGGGGATCTCATTCAGGCCCCTTCACTTTACTTCGACAGGCACGTGAGCCCGTGTATGTTTTTACAACGCCAGACAAAGTAAATGGAATTTGTGCGTCCTGACTAGCAAAATAAACCTCATTAAATATGTTCCAGGTCTCTGGCTTTAATTGTGTGAACGTGGCACAAACGAAATTTATTTATACAAGTGGTATGGCGCCAATGGCCTGGGCGCCTAGACATCTCACAGCCTTAGCTCAGACACCTACCAAGAAAGCTCGCTGCCTTAGATGGGCAGATAACTGGCTGCCCACAAACCCTGAGAGGTGCAAACCATAATGAAAGTCAAAGACTTACATCGAGATCTGGCCCCTTGGCAACCACATAGCAACCACGTAGCAACGATTCTGCCCCAGTCACCTCCAAATGGTTAGGAGGACAAGAACCGCCACGCTGAGCTAGGGGGGTGGGCCTCAACACTGGCATCCTGTGTCCGACCATGGCCAAATTGGGCATGTTAAAAACAGGTGCAACAACATCCCTAATTGCGAAATAGGCCTATTCTGGAAGGACATGGTGGTTGGCTCACATGAGGAAGCAGAAGGGTTTCTGTGTATGGAAGAGAGGTCTGACTCAACAGTGTTCACACTGCATCCTGCCATCACATTTCTTTTTTATACACCCTTCCCTTACAACAGCAAAGCCAGGACAAAACCGAATTCAACGAGGTTCTCCAGCAGAGGAAAATCGAGGGCCAGGCTTCTGTACAAACTGCATCGCTAGCTTTATCTGAATGCAAGACAACTCTATCATCCATCCAAAGCTTTGAAGATCCCTCTTCCCACACCACACTGGTTGGCATCAAACATGGGAAGAACAGTCCAATTAAACAAACAGCCAACAGCCACATCAACTTGCACTTAATCGGGGCTTTCCTGTCTTTGAGAGACAAGCTCAGCTCCACTGATATACTATTCCCCTAGGGCAAGTAAACACGTTAAATAAAACAGTATAAAAACAGACATAAAACCCCAAACCAAACAATCTTATAGCTCTCGCATAGCTTTGCGTCTGTTTGCAGGTTTGGTTAGCTAACTTCTTCGCATCAGTCACTAAAGCACAAAGCTCTGGCTGAAGATGATTAGTGGGGCAGCTGAAGACAGCAGCGAGGAGATTCTGCAGGATTTTAAATTCCAACACTTGCACAATTAGATGATCTCTTGAGTTTTCTTCTAGCCCTACATTTCTACAGATCAGTGTCACAGGTCCTGGTTGGAAACTTTTTTTGCTCGTCAATGCAGCTGAGATTTATGACATGGGATATTTCCTCCCAGAAAAAAACAGACCCATTTCTAGTTTCAGTTACACTGGCACAGGTCTGACTGCAAGCAACCAGGTATGCAGGAGAGGAACGGCGAGCAGACTTTGGCCCCACGTGCGTGGCAGGCTGGACGCATGACTCAGTATGGAAAGTAAAGGCAGCAGGCGCTGTAAGATATGCACAGGGCGAATTCCAACAGAGAGCAGTTCTGCACGGAGCCTACTGGCTGGCGAGGAGGAGGGAAAACTTCTTTGTACGCCTCTTTTACAGTGACTTCCCATAAACCTTGAGAACCCTAGTTCAAATCTCAGCTGTATAACAAAAAATGTTCACAACCAGGGCAGAGGCTGGGTCAGGCATGCAGATCAGTACAGTTCAACATCTACAAATAACATTTGGTTCACTTCCTCAAAACCCAAAGCTTTCAACGTGCATTCAGCACTTGGACGGAAAGCATGTGAAAGTCAGTGTTTTGAAAGGGGATTCGCATGCAATCTGGACTTTCCCCAAGATTTTGGGACATTCATGGTCAGAGCTTTGATTCAGCTTGTTAGAGATAAAAGACCAGGCTGAAGTTTAAATCTGCATATCCTCAAAGAACCGGGGGATTTGGCTTGGTGCACAGGGTTTGTTTTGGGTTCTCTCTAATCCAACCTATCTTGCAGAAAAGGCATCATCTATATTAACATAAAAAATAAGGAAGGAATAATGGGGAAAGACCCATCAGCAGGAATCCCCTGCTGTAAACAATGGAGACCAGAGCTACTGATGATTTCAGCCTGATCCTATTAAACTGAACAACATTAATAACTAATAAATAAAAGCCCTTTGTCTGCAATTCTTTTGCTCTAGTTTGCTGCCTGGTTTGCAGCCAGAACCAACAGGATGGCCTTGGCAAAGGATGCATGAGGAAATTCAATCTCAGTGACCTGATAACTAATTGTGCTTTCTATCTGCAGGTTTGATCAGGCACTCCAGCATCAGAGCTGCTCAGGCAGCCTGGCTCAAAGAGGCCAAGGGTGTGCCCACAATGGCACCCTGGTTCCTGTCTGCATTGCCCTGGTTGGGTGAGGAATGGGGGAAGGACTTCCAACCATCTGTAGAAAGGTAAAACATTTGGGGGGGGGGGGGGGCTGATAAGAGGAATTCCTGGTGCCACTGCCAGTCTGCTTAGGGCTGAAAAACCCTGAAGTCAAATTCATCCTGGAATAACTCAACGATGAATGCATTCTTGTCCCGTTTCCTGGTATTCAAGTCAGGATAATCACAGTGTAGAACCCAAAAATGTGGCCTGCACCTGGCCTTCCCTTTGTAACCCCAAGGTGCCAACACTGCTTACTGATGTACAGATTAGGACAGTCAATTGAAATTCACACAGCTGGCAATTTTCATTCATTAAGGAAGATAAGAGCACAGGAAAGTAAGGTTACTGGCACACACTACTGATCAGAAATATTTATGTAAATACCTCTGCAAAGCAGGTGCAGCCCTCAGGCTCCTGACAAGCTGCCAACAAGGCCTTTAGTGTCACAAATCTTGGGGTCCCTTGTGTTAAAGGCTTCATTTCAAGGGTGTTTTAGCCCAAATCTGACACCAGCGGGGCACTGACCTCCAAGTCTGACTTACTTATTGGCAAACAAGAAACCAAACTGGCAGCTGTCACCAAAACTGCAAAAAGGAAAAATGCCTCTAAGCTATCTCCCTTAATGACACAAGATATACCTCTGGGATGGAAACACTGCTTGTGGCTCCATCAGGACATGAGGATCTGCTCAGACGGTCCAGTGTTATACTTGTGCCTTACAAACAAATTACGGCACTTGCATTTTGAGAAGTCTACCTGACAGCTTGCTAGTTGCCTATGTGAAACAAGTGAGGTGGTCTCTAGCAAGTTTTCCCCTCCACATTTCATATCCATGGATACAGAAATAAAGACACACTATCCCCCAGACTGCCATCCAGATGCATGCAGGAAATAGATGCTTTCATTGTGGTTTTCATACAAGCCAACATATGACCTCCTATAGGTACGTGTGAGACACGCAATGTGTAAGGCAGGCATATTTCACATGTATTTTTAACCCACACACCGCTCAATTGACCTTCACACTTGCCACCCCTTTTTGACATTCTCAGCAGAAAGGACAAGGACTGAGTGATCACAAAGGCTAGATTCCCTTCTTACCCCTAAGGTAGTCTCTTTAGGCCACAGCTGATAGATGCTGGGATAAAGAGTCCTGCTTTGCCCCTGCTCATTCTGTATATATTCTGTGAGTACAAGATTTCAGTCCCAAGGGCTGAGGATTTTAACTAAGTTGACAACCAAAGTACAGTGGTCGCACATAATAAAGGGGGATGACAATAATACCAACAGCAAGAGGAACAGGAGAGAGAGCAAATTATGTCACAAGAGGATCCAGGAAGCAGGGTCAACATTCCCTGACAAATGGATTGGTGCTATTTTAGGACCTAAATGTTTCAGGAGCACGTAGTGCCAGGGACACTCAGTTTATCTAATAAGCCGCTGGGTTTAAGTCTAACGCCTCTCTTTCAAATGCCCTGGCAACTCCATCAAACTGTAATTACAAGCATTGCTGCTGCTGTGTGGACAGAGGGTCCTGAGGCCGAAGCACCAGTTGTCAGACTGCAGAAAGAAGTTCAATGAGCAAGAGAACAATACAGACAAATCTCTGTTATTAATGTTGCTACTGGAGTGACTGTCAACAGTCATAATTCGCATGCAAACAGCATCTGCCTTTGCAAAAGTCAGGCATCTTATCTCAACATACGCTTTATACTTCTGATGGAAAGAAAGAGAGAGAGAGAGAGAATGTCAATTAATTCTATGCGAGAGACAAGGATTTTTGCAGGCAATATCTTTTATTGGACCAACTGCCTGATTGGGATAAAGCTAGACAAGCTTTTGAATGCAAGGCATTCTTCATCAAGGATAGACCAGTGCCTTTGAAAATCTCCCCTTTTATAGTTAAGGGGGAGACTTTCTGTACTGTTATTTATATGTAAACCCACCGCTATCAAAGCTCCCTAGAAGGATTAACAGTACACGTTGAATAACGAGAAAAATCAGTGTTTATCAGGCACAAGATTCCTTTCCACATAGCTTAGTTGCTTCACAGGGGCAGGATTGGGCGCCTGAAACAGACAAATCCTGTTGAGCCATGTTAGGAATGGGTCTTAGCTCAGCTTTTACACAGCAGCTGCACTGGTGTGTTTTGGCCATTTCATGTTTTAGCTCTGTGCTCTCACATAAGCCTCTTACATTACAACAAACATCACCTATACACGTATTCCACGTAGAAGAACCGAACTCCTGAGTACAGCTGTGAACCCACAAATGAACCGTGCAACACATGCTTAAGTTTCATCTTTCTGGTGGGAGTCTCCCTGTTGGTAGTGGGAAGGAGAAGAGGCTATGATAAAGAGGTGGGGGCAAGGGGAACTGTTCTGTTTTTCCTCTCCTGGGTATTAGACTTCAAGAGCAGCACAGGACCTTTTAATTATTACCGTACGAAAAACACTGTACCTCCCTGCTCAAATTGCCAACTCTGAAGCCAATCCAGGTGGTGTTTGGGAAATGGAAGGAAGAGGCCACTAAACATTCAAATACCTTTCAAAGTGTGAATATTATTTTCTGGTGTTGTGGACTGCAAGTTCTAGACGAGGGAATGGGGAGGGAGGTAGAAAAGATAAAGGATGTGCACAGTCAGCAATGCTGGAAGTCAACTGCTCCCTGAATCAATGGCTCGTGCTGAGAAGCAAAGATATAGTGCTGAAACAGAGGTAGATGATACACTATGGAGCAGCCTAGCATGTGCGCGTGCCTGGAACAAGGTCTAAATACCAAAGACAGGGCAAAACTGGAACCCCTTTAGCTGAACCTTCCTGAATCTGGATACTACAGATAAAAGTAACAAAACCCAAAAGCAAACCCCAAGCCCTCTTATCTCTACTGAGATACAGTTCTTTCCCCTACCCTTTTCCTAAGTTCATAGTTCAACATCTGTCTCCCAAAGGCATCATGACCATAGTAAAGAGAGTCTATTAAAAAAAGGATCTATTACAGTGAATAGGGCATTGGAGTGGGATTCAAGAGACCTGACTCTACCTCTGACCTTCTGTGTGGCCATCAGCAAAGTCACTCCACTTCTTTATATCTCAGTTTCCCCATCAATACCATGAGAC
The DNA here is from genome assembly GCA_030014935.1 of Caiman crocodilus. Classification (NCBI taxonomy): domain Eukaryota; kingdom Metazoa; phylum Chordata; order Crocodylia; family Alligatoridae; genus Caiman; species Caiman crocodilus. The sequence goes on along the minus strand of JAGPOW010002118.1, from coordinate 10,754,399 downwards.
TAATGGTATTTAACTTCCCCTTGTAAATCACCTGCAAGACTGATGGATTAATGGACAAAATATGAGCTTCATCTACCCTTAAAGGTAAGTATATAGACACCTGTTTTTACGGCACAAAGAACCAACATTAAGGATCCCAAATCCTGTACGCTGGCCAGCAAGAGCATAAATTGACATAGGAATCAGAGCTCCTCAAAACAGGAACAGTACCGAATTCTCCCAAGACTGACACTGACCAAGAGGATTAATGGAGCAATTTGAGGTTTTTCATTGTTGTGGTTTTTCTTTGTGGGGTGGGGAGGAGGGAAGTAGGGGGGAGGAGTGATGAAAGACGGAGAGGAAGATTCCCCCTCCTGAAACAGAAAACACTGTTTGCGTGACAGCAAAATCCTAAATCTGGTTCTGGCTACAAACACCGATTCCAATGGAAAGAATCTTAAGCGGCAAGGGGCAGGAGTATGACATATGAGGGTAAAATCTCATACATCCTGGTTAGATCTGCCTGTATAAGGTTCCTCCAGGCAGTTCGCCCTGCAATTACCATTTTTATGCAGAATTCTGACAGACAGACATAATCCTCATAAAGTTTAGTTGTCCATGTGTAATGTATCAGCACTCACCACTGACTCGTCTGCAACACGCACAACACAAGGGTAGAAGCCAAGTCTGCCTTGCTTTTGATACAGCTTGAGTACTAGGTTTTATGCTTCAGTTGCTAGTACTCTCCCATCAGTGGAGCTTGGACTTTTCATTCCTTCCTCCACATGAGATTGCACACACCTCCCTTGTCTGACTTCTTTCCCCACCTTCCGCCTCTGTACTGATGACACAGTTTGTTAAGTATCTCAAGGGCTGGGCTGAGCCAGGCCTTCACAAACATATATGCCCATAGGAAAAGGCAAACTGGTTGCTTTCCAGTGGCATCCCCCGCACAACTCTCCCCTCCCATTGCCAATTCAGGGTTTTCATTCAGATTCAGGTCTGCAGTTAAGACACACAATTCCCCTTTTTTACAAATATAGATGAGACCAATCAGATCACACGACTTAAAAGGGAATAAACCACACGATCAATATCTCACTAATTCTATGCTTTTTCATTACGTAGGGCATGTCTACATGTTCATTAATACACCATAGTTACTGCACATTAAGTTTAATACTTGGCTAACCAAGTACTAAATCAATGAGCAGTAACTCACACTACTGTGCAGGAGTGTCAGCACACAGGTCTTTAGTGATGCTTATTGCACAGTAACCCAATACTACTGCACAGTAGCATATTAGCAGAGTTTTTACCCAGCAGGCTACTGCACAGTTAGTGTCTCATGCAGACACACCCACAGACTAGTAAAATGCTTCTCCAGCTCTCTGTGCATACAGTGCCAACAAAACGCAGCCACCCCTGGAGCAGAGGCCAGTAGCCAGCGGGCACCAATGTGGTGGAAAGTGATATTCTAGCAAAAGACAAGGCAAACAGTTCTCTTACAAAAGTGCCCGGTAATCCTTAATGTCAGTGCTGAGAAGACAGGGCCTTGGGTTCACAGCCAAACCACAGTATCTGCATAAAAACACCTCTCTTGTGTATATCTGAAGAAGTTTTACAGTGGCAGAGCCAGGGAGTAGCTCTTCTCTCTCACTGCAGCTGAATCGCTGGAGATTTTCCAAGTGGAAAGCGGTGCTGCTTCAGTTGTGGAAAGACTGCTCTGAAGCACAGGAAGGCTTACAGCTCAGGAGATCCTGACTCCAGGTCCTGCACTCAGATCCCACTCCTCTCAAGGATAAACAGCAGAGTCAACCCTGTTGGGATTTGAAACTGCCTCTACACAGGCCTAACTAATACTCACCTCACTAAGCCATCCTTTCCAATGTGGGAGAGGGGAGCTGCTAAGCACATACAGATACCACTGACCAAAAGCCTGAGTTCCTGTTTTCCTTGTCAGAAGACATACGAGCATGCCCACGTGAGTAAATCAGAGCTGCTTTTACAAAGGAGGAACTTGGTGTGCACTGACGAATACAGATGATTAGAGGCTCTAGTACAACACACTTGTTCAAAACTCCCAGAAAACTTAAGCAACACTATATCCCAACCTGAACTGAACAGGAAAATAAATGACACCAGAATCCCCCGAGCTGATAAGTAAGGCCAGGGGACACACACAGGCTTTATTTTACTTCATGCAGATGGATGGCTTACTGGGAAGTTGAGATTCCCCTCAAAATCTCAGCTCTGAATGGAAACAGAAACAGAAGGCTTCAAAAGGGGTGAGGACAGCAGCACAGACAGGACTGTCTCAAGAGAAACTGGGTAGTGGTAGAAAAAACAGCACAGGGAACAATTCTAGACTGGCTGAGGTCTCATGTTTTTAAGGCGTGCGCATTAGCTAACATGGAACGTCCTTCCTGGCTGGTTCTCAGGGGCAAGGTGACAACACCTGTGTTTGGGTCCCAGGCTCTGCCTGATGTTATAGGGCACATGCAGTCTGAAGGCGCTCAGGTTAGAGCATTGTATCTGGCTTCTGGATGAAGAGAGAAAACACTTCTAACTGCACTTGTGGGAAGTGGAACCAGCTACTCCTGATGGTCTGCAGCAGGCCTTCAACAGCCTCAGGGCACAGTGTGCAACTCACATATTTAGGCAAGTCTCAAATGACAGCAACTTCACACAGGAGCAGAGACCTACATGCTATTCTCTCACGTTGAGAGCGGGAGGAAGTCCTTTTTTTATCTTATTTACATATTTGTTTGTTTTTAAATAGACCATAATTGCCCAGAGGAAACACACTCAAAAGGAAAGCAAAAAAAATCAGATGACAGAACTGGGTTTATGGTTTATTTTTTCTCTCTGCTAATCAGCATAATACAGTTCAAACAAAGAATAGCAACCTTGCCTTCTGAGAGGTAAGGAGGTACAACAGGCCACCCCCTTTTCTGCTCTGCACCAAGGATCTGACAGTCTGAAATCAGCAGAAAGATACAACTAGAGCACTACAGAGTCCAGACACTGCAATGCTGAAGAGGTATGGCTCTGACATGCAGAATAACCACAAAAGGCACATGATTTACTACTGATTCTACTACATCATATGATGGGCCTGAGCTAGCAGGCTAATCACTAGAGTCCTCTCTCAGTGAGCAGTTTATTTTTAAGTTTTTTCCACTGGGCTTCAGCACTTTTTTAAAGGAATACCCAGAAAACGAGTTTATTCTGATAAGCAACTGTATGCAAGCTGGAAGGCTTCTATACCACACTCCTCAGCAAAAACAGGGACTTTGTAAAATAACTGGGAATCCAATCCTAGGTAAAAGCACATTCATTAGAGTGTTAATTTCCATTTTCAACCACAAAACTGTGATGGTTTGGGATACCAACAGGAAGCCTGGAGAAATCTACTGGAACTCTGAGCTAATTTAAATATAAAAGTCAAAAAGAATGGTTAACCTGTACCTACTTTCATAAAACCTATTGAAAGAGACAGGTTGTCTATTATAACTAACATGTCTTTAGCAACTTGCAGCTAGGAATCTCAAATGCTCTTCAAATGAATTACATTTCCCAGTGCTTCTGAAAGGTGGCCAAATTATCATGGTTTTACAGGTGATGGAAACTGAGGCATAGAAAGACAAAACAATGTACTTAAAGTCACCCAGCAACTCACAGCAGGACTGGATCTGTGTGTGAACAATCATTTTGCCTTTTTAACAATGTTCCAGATTCTTATTAGATTCCTACAACCAGAAGTACAGTGCACTACAGCTTACTGGTCCAAAAGCTGTAAGGGTAATGCTTTCAAAAGCATGTGGCACTGACCTAACTTTGCTCCCACTGAAGTGATTGAGTGCACGCACAGAATACTTTTGAAAATGGGAAATGGGTAGGAATGCAGTGACATCTGCTTATCAAAAGACAGCATGCGAGTCACTCGAGTCCTAAGCTGTCACGGCTATCTTGATAATCAACGACTCCCCATAGGGCAACAAGCACACAGGTTGTCTCCAAGTTCACAACATCAGTATTCATCTTTATGCAAGGCTCCTTCCATCATATGCAAAGCTCTTCTAATGAACTAACTCACAGGAGGTGGAGGTGTCACAAACAGAGGTATCTGGTTATCACACCAGGCCAAGTCCTCTCGTGGCACAAGCAACAGTGTCACTGCAATTCTCTTCAGGTTGCTTCCATCAGTAACCCAGGCAAGCCATACCCACAACAGTCCTCACCAAATTTTGGTATGATCTTTGCCAGCTAAGATTACTGAAAGGCAGACAAGAGCTTTCTCCATCTACACTGCAACTGAAACTTTGCCACATTGTTGCTAGCGAGGCCCCAGCTCTGGTCTCTTGGCTAATGTGTGGCAGTGTTTTTCTATGAAAGAAACGAGAACAGACCTGCTTGAATGCTTCAAACTGCGTACTATGTAGGAGGACGTTTTCAGTAGGAGATCCTTGTGCCTGGAATCCCCCATCTTCCCTGGAGACCATCTAGACAGTGGCTAGGGGGCACAACGGACAGGTCCCCATGTGCAGGGGCATCCCACATGTGGTGCCACAAACCACAAGTTGGAAACGTCAAAACACGCGCTGTGCTCCAAATTTGCAGGGAAGGGGCAAAATTTGCTACTGGGAAATCCTCATAGCAAAAACACGCCAAAACAACACCCTCCTTGCCCACCCCACAACTCCAGGGAAAAAAGCAGTGCAGAGCACACATCGGTAGCGTGCACTGAAACAAACAAACAGAGGGCTGGATGTCTGGAGTGACACTCTGGCTGCCAGCCCAGCTCCATGCTGCCAGATCTGTGCCCCTGTTATGTGAGGACACCAAGGAATACCTCTGAGGCCAGCACAGGTGCTGGCCCCAGCCTCCCCTACCCCTACCTGGAACAATTTGCTGCACACCAGAACACACATGCAAGGGTGTGCAATGGGGCACAAAGCACAAGTGCACACCCTTGCATGTGGGGACCTGCCCAATGTGTCCAGGCTTTTTCTAAAGCAGTGGTTTTTAACCTTTTTTGGACTTGAGGCATCCTCCATAATTTCTGTGAATTGTCACCCAATTTTGAAAGTCATTTCTATACTACAGTGCTTACTTCCTTGCAGGGGCTGTAGCCGTGTTGGTCTTGTCTTGGCAGACAAGGTTCTTTGGATAAATCCAATATCTTTTATTAGATAAACTTAAATAGTTGGCAAAAATCTTCTTAGCAAGCGTTTGGGCACAAACACCCTTCGTCAGGCTGAGGACGCCTCTGCAGATGGTCTGTGCTCTTGGATGTAAGCCTTCTTTTCATTCAGGAAGGAAACCTTCCTTGCAGGGAAGGCTTCCTTGGAGGAAGGCGAGGCATTTACAGGTAGGGCATGATCCAGGCAAGGACAAGCCCAGCCCTGCAATTATCTGCTTAGTTTATCAGCTTATATCCTCATACCTTGCTTATCTCCTCACACCTCCAGGCACCCTGGTTAAGAATTACTGCTCTAAAGGATGGTTTGACTGTAGGCAGAGTTGACATAGAATTGGTTTATGCTGCAATGCGCAAAATCTCTCGATTTTGAGCCATATGAATATTCAAGTATGTAAAAACTTTCTGAACCACCTAGGAACACCTCCTTGGAGTTCTAAGAAATGAGACGTATCTAAAAATGAAAGAATAAGTCAAAAGGTAACCACCATTCCAACAATGGATGATAAACTTGTCTGATGTCATCAATACAAGCAGGGAAAATACCTGTAACCCTATCTGAAAGGGTTGTGGGAGGAGAAGTAGAAGAAATTTGAGTTTGACATTCACTATTCTGTGTAGGCTAGTCTCCTAATATACACACAACCAAACAGACTGCCTCCACCAGTTCATAACTGGATTCTAGATGTGCTCTTAAGATGCACGCAAAACCTCTTTCCCACACTGCCCAAAGAAGCCAAGCATCCTTTTTGCAGCAAGAGTGCTTAACTACAGCTGCTTTTGACATCATCTGTGCTATATCCAGGTCCTTACAAACGTACTAACACATGGCACATCCATCAACTTCCAAGAGGTTATATCACCACCTTGTAGGTTTCATGAGGTGCCATCAGATATATGCTCTCCCTTTACGTGAAACTCTAAACATCATAACAGAGAGGAAATAAGTTTCTTTATCAGATCCTGCTTGACTTATGAAAAAGATTCCACAACAGGGAAATTAACACAAGATTCTTGGGCTCTGGCTGGATAAATGCAAATGCTGATATGGAAGGATCAACATCCTCCCTGGCATGTTAAGAAACTTAATTATAAGTTATAAAGTGCTCACAAGATCCTTGGGCAATGCATTTCATCTATTCATTTATTTTCCAAGAAGCATCCCTAGAGCCCTCTGCCACAATCGCTTTATTTTCCATGCAGACAGAGGGAGTAACTGCACAGGGAGATGGTATCATCACCCACCTTCTACATGCGAGAGAGTGCATGTGTTGGCGGGGAAATAACAAGCAGAAGAAAGGTTCAACAGATGTGAAAAATTGCCTTTCAGGTCCCAACTGCACATCTGCCTCTGCACAAAAACTGAACAACCCAAATCAGTGCACCGGGAGTCTGTCAGCCGTGCAGTTCCAAATAAAAATTAGACAGACTTAAGAAGTCCAGATTATTTCCACCATGACTGAAGATCAGTTACCCAGGAGAGGCTAAACTTGATCAAAGTTGCTGAAACGGAGGGCAAAGAAAGGGGAAAAGGAGAAGAAACAACTCCTAACATTTTGCCAGAAGCCACATTTTTAATTAAGATACTTGAGGGATCTTACTGACTTGTTGCTCTGCAGATGCTCCTCCATCCTCTACAGCAGTGGTTCTCAACTGTTCTTGGACTCAGGGCACTCCTCAGGATTCGAGGCACCTCTCTATAACACTGAATTGAGCAGCACCCCATTTTGAAAGCTAATTTATTCATTCCAGTGCTTACCTATTTGCAGAAGGTCTAGGCAGTGAGTGGAGGAGCGACCAGGCAGGGAGTCTCTGAGCCTTCTATTCACACCTTGCTCATCTCCTCACACTTCCTGCAGCACCCTTCAAAGCATCTCTGAGCACCCTAGCTGAGAATCAGGGCTCAACATGTGTGTAGGGGGACTCTTCCTGCTTCCTTTTGACTCTTTTCTAGCAGCCCAGCAAACGCAGCCATCAAGAATTCAGATCCAGAATACTAAGGATCTTTGACAGAGTTACAGCAATGATGCCACTTGGAAGTCTGGCCCTACGTATATAACTGTGCACAGACTTTAGGTGCCCCTGCAAGAGTATTTTGGGTAAATACAATATCTTATTAGACCAACTCAATTCCAACTATTTGAGTTGGTCTAATAAAAGATGTTGGATTTACCCAAACAACCTTGCCTGCCTATGTCCGTAGACCAACATGGCTACAACCTGCAACCCTGCAAAGGTACATCATATATCAGCAGTCTCTCCACGAGACAGATAAATATCTTTACCCCCATTTTGCAAGCAGAGACACAAATGTAAAGAGTTAAAAAGAACAGGCCCCAGTGAATTTAAATGACAGTTCTGCCACTGTTTTCGATAGGCCAAGATTTCATCCTCAAAATGAAAGCGGCTCTCCCAAGGCCAAAAAAAAGAAGGAAGGGCAGAATTAGGAGAAGCAGGAGTTCCTCACTTTCAGTTCTATATTTAGCCCAGGAGGCAGTGCTGACTCCTAACTCAGTAATATAGAGTCTTTGGTTTTTAGTGAGTCAAATCAAAATGAATTGTGAAGACAGCACCAGATTCAGAGAGAGACCTCAATTCCAGCCACTCCACGAAATCCTTGCTCCCATCCTGTCACCTGGCCTGCTGATCGCTGTGCCCATTCACACACTGTACTGGGTAACCATCAGAAAATAAAACAAAGAAAAGGTGAACAAAACAGTTAATTAATCTAGCAGCAGGTAATACGATAGGGCAGGGACACGGGAGGCAATTATTTGCCTGAAACCAGCCTGCTGTCAGTTTAGTCTGCGGCTTTGGCAGGCCCATGCAGACTCATAAAAGTCAACTTAGTGTTTACACCTCAGAGCTTTTTCCAAGTGCCATGGATCTGTTGCGGCCCCTACCTCCTCTGTGGTTCCAATTCAGCTGAAATGGAAGCTTTCTGTAACAACGTAAACACTGCTGGATTTCCTGGACGGACCTTAACTTCTCCTGGAAAGAATCAAAGTAACTCAGCTGCATGCAGCAAGCCTACAGTAACAAAAATGGTGGCTGGGGGAAGTGGTGAGAGTAGAGAAGTGCCTAGAAGAGGGAGAGGCTCTTAGTTCTGCCACTGGCTTGTTGTGTGTCCTTGGGGGTGTCCCTTATAGGCTGCAAAGGGAACAGGGATGCTTGACACTTCAAGATTAGGCTACATGTGCTTCCACTTCCCCATCAACAAACTGGGAATGACACAAGTGCCCATCTCAGCAACATGGTGTGCAAATATCAGATGAACGGCAAGTGTATGCAACTGTTTAGACAGCGATGGGCTGTAATGCTCAATATTAACTTATTATAAACATAAGGGCAGAGAATGGGCGGGGGATGGGAAGCTGGGAATACCATAGTTATCTTCTGGCACCGTTACATGATTCCATAAAACAATGATTTTTAAACCTGGCCAGGACAGACAAAGGGGCTCTTTCTGTTCACCACATCTAAGCTCATCAACCCCAGGTAATTAAGATACATGTCAAAATAAAAGCCAGACAAGTGCAGGAAAGATCAAAAGAACTGCACATGCTCACAAGTCACTGCTTGCCAACTGTATTCAATGTAAAGCCTTAAAAATACAGCTAAGCAGTGTCAGGGACAGCAGAAGGCAAGGAGTTGATCTGGTTTCAGACAAGTATCCATGGAAAGCAGATCTTAAGAAAGCAAGTCATAGTTAGTCCCAACCATGAATAATCGACATCTCGGACAACAAAAGGTTCTCAAACTAAGACAGGTTTAAAAAAAATGGGCCGCATTTCAACTCTTTTACAAAATCCACTGCAAAATCTAATTTTTTAAAAATAAATGTTACTTGTAGTTCAGCCCGTGTGCGTCTGTGGAATTTAAGGAAACAACAGAGTATGGCATTAGAAAAGAAAATGTTAGGCCTGAAATCATCATGTAAAAGTGAAAAACAGGCAGCACAGTGCTTCCAAGCAGAGCTACCCGAAGTGTGCAGTCAGGTCTTGGAGTATATGACTAACACAGTACATTTCCAGTGCGTCTCTTATTATTATTTGTGTTCTGGTTGCATTCACAACAGTGACGAGTCCTTCTTTTCTGACACCATTTTCCAGCTATAGATCTCAAAGCATTTTATCCGAGAAATATAAGGCACGAATTTTGGTTTTACAGATGGGGCAACTGAGGCATAAGAAGGTGAAGTAACTTGTTCAAGGTCATCCAGGGGTCAACTGCACAGATGAAGAGAGAATCCAGGTATCCTATTCCAGCGCCAGCACTGAGAAAACCCAGAGGGTCCTGGTTAGAGAGTCTTGCTCTTCTGCTCAGTCATACCAATCGCCAGATCTGGACTCAGGAAAAAAATCTCTCTCCCAGGTCAGATGAGCACAGATCAGTGGGGAGTGACCTCCCTTCCTCTATAGCACAGGCTATGGTCTTTTTTGTAGGAACTTCTGAGCATACATTAACCAACTAATTTTGTCATTGGCAGGGCCCTTGTCACCCCTGCTTTTACCCACAGCGTGTAATTGAGTGATCTTGGTCTTCAGGGATTGTGCTCTGCAGCTGTATGAAAGGGCACAAAGTGGAGATCTGGGGGATTCCATGGGTAAATGCAACAGATTGGACTTGATGGCCCAGGAGACCCTTTCCAGTTGTCTGTCGTGATGGGGGGGCGGGAGGCAGGCAGAGGGACGAGACACAAGCCACAGTCAAAAGACAAAGAACTCCAGAGGACAGAAACTGCAGCATAAATGAGACAAGAAGACAGCACTGCTGGTCCAGCAGAGAGACCTACACCTGTGGACAACACAGCAAGCTCTCAGCACATCGTCATGGCCTTTGCAATTAATCCAGCCAGACATGGAAGATGTACCAGAGGGTTTTTCCCCTCTGTTCAATCAGAGATGTGGAACTGTGTTAAGGAGACCCAGAACTCGTTCAAACCAGCCCACTTCTGCTAAGGCAGCTCTTAACTATGAAACTGAAAAAAGACTGTGTGAACAAGACACCAGAAGAGAGGCTGCAGCAAGCCAAGCCAAAGAAACACCTCCACTTTAGGAAAGCAAAAAAAGGAAAGTACAAAGGGAGATCATCCAGATCCCTGGAAAGACAGAGGCAAGTCTATAAAACAGGTCACGGGCATACTTATTAGGACACAATGGCAAGCATCAAATGGCCACTCTCTTGTACTCACTGTATCTGCATACGTGTGTCCACTCCACTACTGCTATATACTTTGATGTTGGGCAAGCGTCACTGTATCACGAGTGTAAACTCTTCTACGGCCAAGAAATCAAGGGGGTTGATTTTGTGCATCTGCTCTGGAGGGAAACTTCAGTACTTTGGCTCTGACAGAAGTATTGAGGGCCAGGGCACATCATGGGAAAGTTTCCATGCACCTGGTTGCAAAGTTTCCACATGTCCTCTGTATGAATTTGCTCTAAACCAGGTCTGTGTTGTGAAAATTTCAAAATAATCCCAATCTTGAGGAACCCTGCCACAACAAACTAGCAGGTGCAACTGCTGCTGGGAAGTAACAGAAACATAAGAAAGATCAAGAAGAAATAAATGTTAATAACAAAGCAGGTATGTTTATATTGCAAATGCGTGTGTAAAGGAGGAGACAGTCCAGGAGAGTTTGTTTTGGGAAACAATCACTACCCTCTCATTAATTCCTCATGCAACTTAAAGTTGAAGGTGGTTGGCAATGTTTTACTCACACCATATCTGGTAGGCCCTGGTGTGTCTTCTGGAAAAACCTGAAAAACTCAATACTCGCAGAACTGGCTTGCACGGGAGTTCACTCCAGACATCCTTACCTAGGCTATGACTGGCTGTTATATACCATCCAACAACATGTTCAGCTTTATCTACGCTGCAATTTGAAACCGTGTTAGCATAGATCTTAGCATATTAAAATATTTGTCATAGTATCCAAACACTTTTCTAACAAGAACCATTTTTTAAAACCAGTTTGAACTCTAGTGTAGACAAGGCATGACACCCCGTGCATACAGAAAGATTTACCATGTAGAGCAGTAACACGTGTTTTCAATAAGGATGATCCCCAACTGAGTGAGAAACTCCTTGGGTTTTGTTGAAGGATGTTAACATGGCTAAAAGCATGATTTCATCCCATCCACACAGGCAAGACCAAACAACGTTATAGACACAATTCCCCAGTACAGTAAATTTCCTAGTTTACAATGGGTCCTTAGAGAACCAAAGGAGAAATATAAAGCTATTTGGGTTATAAATTAAGGCAAGCAATGCCTACATGGTTTAGATTTCTGCACATCAAAAAGGCTGGAAGAGCAGGAACAGCCACATGTGTGCCTGACGGGAAACAGAACAGACAAGAGCAAAGGCATTAGAGAAACTGCTGGGGAAATGAGGCATTTTGAGATACTTGTGTCAGCTTTGGAAACATTTGGAAGCCACATGTGTGATCACTGAAATCAGGCAGATACTCACTGAAAACAGTAAGGCAAGGTTCTAAAACAAATGTTGCTGAAACTGGCAAAACATTTTAGGCACCATATTCAATAGTGACATGACTGCCTAGGAACAAAGTATTGTTCCTACACCAGCTCAGACCGTATAGATCCATCACACTTGCTCTCCTACTGGCATCTTTATACTTCAGAGATCTCCAGGGTGACTGCTAGGGCTTAGTTAAGAATGTGATTGAATCACTCTACTGTAAAATGAAGACCTGCCCATATTTTCCTCCCTGCCTTGCTCCCCCAAGTTTAAGAACATTCAAGTTGCAACCCAGTAACAAGGTCAATCTGAAAAAAATACAAAACAGATGATGACAGAAGCTGCTAGCCTAATCTCTTGGCAAGTCCAACAAGGAAGAGCAAAAGAAGTATCCGCTGCTCCCTTCAGAGGATCTTATTGTTTTCTCTGTTGTCAAGGAGCAATTCTCTTGATTGTGAGTCATCACCCCTGCCCAGAAGGGTGGAGGCCACTGAGCCTTTGCAGGTGGATGTACTGACCTAGATGGATCTCAAACTGGTCACCTGCCTTCTTGCAATGTTCTTCTACTTCCTGTGACGTAGGACTTGAGGCTGTTCAGCCAACATGAACTTCCTCAGCGGCTAAACAGAGAGGTCATGGCTCCTTGGCCGTGAACCAAAGGCCTCACCCAACAGGAGTGCCAGCAGCTTGTTCCTTTTACTTCTCGGGCTCAGGGTGATGGGTGTCAGAAAGACAGTGACATGCTTCCCATTAAGTTAGCGTGTCCTCCCGACATCTCTAGTCATGGAGTTTTTTTTATCTGTGTCACAGAAGGGCCAACTGTCTTTAGCACAACTTTGTAGCTATTTTTCTATCACCTTCCCCATGGAGACCTCAAAGCATCTGCGAGATATTAGTGAATTAAGGCTTACAACACCGCTAGGCAGCATTAAGGTAGCAACACCCTTATTTTATGAATCACAGAGGGGCAAAGTCATTTGGCCAAGTGCACACAGTTCTGGTGACCAAGCTAAGGACAGAACCTCCCAGTTCTCTTGGGGCCCTATGCTGTGCTTTAACCAGCACATTTCCTAAGACAGCAGGTAGTGTGTCCAGAGCCAATCCCTCCTCACCAGCTAAGCCATATTTAGAAGCACTGTTGCGTTTCTCCGTACAGTTTAATACAAGATCTGTGCACACCCCTACATCAGCAGATGCACTTCACACAGGGTGTGCCTGTGTCCAGTAGGGAACTCTGGACAATAAATACAGAGCTGAAAAGCAATATTGCTATACTTAACACTTACAGGAGACTCCAAAAACAGGAGCCATGCTTTCATCTCCTCTCCCCTCCCCCAAATAATTCCTTCCTCCTTTACCCTTCCCCACCCCTGAAATCACACATCCTCAGTAGTGTTACGATTAAATTCCCACT
>JAGPOW010002118.1:10721671-10735900 GCA_030014935.1 Caiman crocodilus | reverse complement strand
AGAACAGCTTGGGGGGGTGCATTTTTGACGCATTGAAACCCCGTGTCTCCCAACCCATTCATGATAAAAACCCGTTTGCAAGAAAGAAAGAAGGGAAAAAACAAACCCATGCTTCCATGGCTACTTACTTTTCGCATGCGACTGTTTGCACCGTTTAAGCAAAGAGAAAAACTAATCAAGAGTCTGTCTGCAGCCCGCGAGCGAGACAGGCTCCGGGATCAGAGCCGAGCCGGGCTAGACCCGGGGGAAGGGAGGGGAGGGGAGCGGATCTCCGGGAACCCCAGGCTCTCCCGAGCCCTTGCAAGGATGTGTCAGCACCTCCCTTCTCCGAGCTCCGCTCCCACCCCGCAAAAAAGCCCGAGCCCCCTGCCTGCCTGCCACCCTCCTTTTATTCAAGGGGGAAGCACGGTTTCACTCCCCCGCTGCAAAATCAGCTCGGAAAGCAAGAGGCGCCCTGCACGCCCCGGCCCCGCAGCCGGGTCTGGGGCCCCGAGAAAGGCGCTGCCGCTTCCCCGCCGGCGGGAAATGGTGTCCTGTGTCTTTAAAGAGCTCGGATCCCGGTTTTCCGCGCTGTCCCCCCTTACCACGTGTCTTCTGTTGTTGCTGGGCTTGCCATTCCAGAAACCTGGCTGCTTCCAACAGCGTCTCAATGCTCATCTCTCGGGCTGCCTTGCGGTGGAGGGGCCACAATCCCGGAGGCTCGGATAGCCGGGGTTCCTTCGCCTGGTCTGTCCCCCCGTGCAAAAGTGCCCCTGCAAAGCACCCCCCCAGCCCGATCCCCGGCGAGTCTTGCAGACAAGAAAAGGGTTTGCAACAAGATGGCGATGAGTAACAGAAACACAACAAGGAAAAAGGACTGACACAGCCCTGGGCTACTACAGGCGAGCGGCGCGGGAAACCCGGCCTGGATCCCCGCCGCTGGCAGGACTGGGGCTGAGCATGCCGGGTGCAGGGGTGGAGTTAACTCCGGGAGAGGAGTCGGGGTGGGGGAAGGTTTACTCCTTAAATCTCTCTTCTTTATAGATTTCGTTTTACTAGTGGGTGCTCCAGGGAGAGCTTGAGCATCTCACCTGCTCAGGCCATATGATTTCGAACTGATTTGACCTGGAACATGAAATAGAGTCATAATACTATGTACTATGTACTATGTACTATGTACAAAATGTACAAAATGTACAAAATCTCACCCCTCTTGCAAACTGTCCTGGCTAGGCCTAGACCCTGTGTCTTTACCAAAATCGGTTCATAGATGTAGGGTTGGAGGGGACCTGAGCAGATCATCTAGTCCGACCCCCTGCCCCTGACAGGAATGAATACATGGCTCTTACGACGCCTGCTAAGTTAAAGCTCAAATGACCCCAGCTAGGTACCCAGCTAGTTTGATATATTGCAACTGGGGAAAAAACGTCACCCCTCCTTTAAACCGTCCTGGAGAAGCCTAGACCCTGTGTCTTTACCAAGATATATTGCGACTGGGGGAAAAAATCTCACTCCTCCTGCAAACTCTCATGGCTAGGCTTAGCCCAGGGGTAGGCAACCCCTGGTAGTCACAAAGGCATTTTGCTTGGCACGTGCACCTCAGGGCAGACGGTAGCACAGCTCCGGCCACTTCCCTGCCACAATACTGTCCAAAAACGTTGCCATTCCCCAGCCTAGACCCTATGTCTGTACCAAGATGTATTGCAACCAGGAAAAACATCTCATCCCTCCTGCAACCCATTTTGGCTAGGCCTAGACTCTGTATCTTTAGGAAGCTGTATTGCAACCTGGATTTGCAGTTGTTAGTCATGGTGGGGAAGGGATCTCAGGAGGTCACATCTAGTCCAACCCCTTGCTCAAAGCAGGACCAGCCCCAACCAGATCATCCCAGCCACAGCTTTGTCTAGCTGGGTCTTGAAAACTTCCAAGGATGAAGAGTCCAGCACCTCTCTGGATAACCTGTTCCAGTGGTTCACCACCCGGCTAGTAAGAAAGGTTTTCCTAATATACAACCTCAACTGCCCTTGCTGCAAGAACAGTCCAGCTCCATCATCTTTGGATCCCCCCCACAGGGAGTTGAAGGCTGCTCCCAAATCCCCCCTCAGTCCTCTTCTGCAGACTAAATAAACCCAGTTCCCTCAGCCTCACCTCAGAAGTTGTGTGCCCCAGCCCCTGAACCATTTTTGCTGCCCTTCACTGGACTTTCTCCAATTTGTCCGCATCCTTTCCATAAAACAGGGGTTCAGCCAAGATCCTCCCACTGGAAGCTGGCCACTGGGAAGCTAATTACAAGACTTGTAGGGCATCTTGTCTGCACAGCTTTGGACAGGGCTTTGGACTGCTACAGAATGCCCTGGATGCCCGGGGCCCCGACGCCTGACAGGGGCAGGCCAGTAGCGGCCTTAGGAGGGGGCAAACCGGGCAACCGCAAGAGGCCCCACACTTTGTAAAAATAAATTACACTGAATATTTGTTTGATCAATATTGTATTAAGATACTTTCATTGCAGTTTCATGGCTAGGGCGAAGTGAAAATGAAATCGAAAATGTCCGACTTGCTTTTAGGTCATCAACATTAAGGGGCCTCAAATGACTCTCTTGCCCAGGGCCCCAACAACGCCCTGGGCAGGGCTGCAGGAAGGAGGGGGCTATGAAGAGCAAGGACCGGCAGGGTTATTTAGGAGCTGGCAGCTGGGCTGTGCCGAGCAGCGGCGAGATGACAGCGGAGGGGTAGAGATGGGCTCCCACCCTCCGAGCCGCGCACCGGGGACTCCGGCGCCGGGTTTTGCAGCGGATCCTCCCCCCGCACTGCGTTTGCATCCTATTAAAATATGTCACCCGGCTGCGAGCCAATGGGCTGGGAGAACAACACGGCATGGAGCAGCTCCACATGGGCGCCCTGCTCCGTCCGCCGCCCGCGGCGCCCCCTTTAAAGGGCCCGGCGCCCGGGGCTCCCTGCTCGCCGCCGGCTGCTCCCGCAGCGGGGCACGTGGGCCGGGGAGAGCGGGGCAGGTCTGCAGGGACGCGGGAGACCGGGCCGCGCCCACGTGCGTGCTTGCTGCCCCGAGGGAGGCGGTGCCGGGGTCGCGCTAGGTCCGGCATCGCCACGTTTTCCGCCCCCGCCCCACTCCCGGGCAGCGGGACCGGCGCGATCCGCGCGGACTGCGCTGCCCCGGTGCGAGAGAAGTGGGGCAAGGAGGGACGGAGGCGGGATCATCCCTGTCCAGCCCCTCCCGGCGTCGTGTATCAGCTGAGCAGCCGCCAACCCTGGCACTGCACAGCCCCAGCCTCCCAAGCGGCCCCGGGTAAAGCCGGGGAAACCTGCCTCCCTGCAATGCTGTCAGTACGTGCTCCAGAGATCCCGGGGAAAACCCGTTCCCCTTCCTGGAGCAATCCCTTCTCTTTAAATACAGTTCGGTTTGAACAGTCAGCTTCTCGGCAGTAAATAACTTGAAGCTCGTCTACCAAGGTGCCCGTGGATCCACTCTCAGGCTCAGAGGCTGCAACGGCAAAATCGGTCTTTGAGAAGCAACCCCCCCCCCCCCAGTTATACCAGGAGCCAACAGAATGATCCCTAGGGCGCTGTGGACATCTCCTTTCTCTTGTGTGGAAAACCTCTGGGCTCATCCCCGTGAGGTTACTGTCTGTGCGTTGAAACCAGAATCGAACAATACTTGTAATTTCTGTTGCACCTTCTGTCTGGAGGACAGAAGGCGTTTGACTGACTACCGTTAATGTAACGAGCCTCACAACACCCTCAAGTGGTAGGTAAGATAAATACTATCCTAATTTTGCAGACAGAACCTACAGATAGGAGATTAAATTGTTCAGACCAGGTTGTAAAATGACCCTGTAAAGCTAAGAACAGAACCTGAGATGCCTGACTCTCAGTTCTACAATATCACAAAACCACCCTCTTCCTATTGTATTATTTACAGAAGACATCTAGGACACAACTGTTTAAGGATCAGATCCAAAGCCTGGTGAAGACAGTCAGAAGACTTGACTTTGGCAGGTTTCAGATTGAGCCTGAAAAGACCAAGCAGGAGAAAAAGGAACAAATGCAACCTAGTACAAAATCACAATTTGATGAGCAAAGCAAAAAGCAGAATTTGATGAGAAAGTCAGTGACCCAGAGGTAAAATTTTTGCAGCTCCTTTGTGGCTTCAAGCGTAACTGATGAGACACTTAGCAAAGTTATGCTGAGAAGAGACAGAAGGAGTAACAATGATCCCTACAGTGATGATGAAGCAATTAGAGAAATCTTGGGCTGTTGTAAGCACTCTACTTCTGCTGACCTTCAGGGAGCAATGCTGACCTGACACATCTCCACAGAAGCACATGAAACATTTGGAGACAATTATCAGTTCCACCAATCTATTTACTCTTCTTTTGCCCTAATCCTTCCCCCAGCTGCTGCTCCCACCCTCATCCAGCATTTGGGATAAGACGGGTACCAAAAAGATGCAACCACCCTGATGGCATGACTGTAACACCAGCTATGCACTGAAGCTTCAGTTTTTTTATGGCAGAACTGCTGTTGGTCCCTAGAGTTCATAATGAGCCATGGCTATCTGCCCAGACCAACACCATGGCCATCAGTAAGGGCTGCACCTGGGATCCTCAGCACCACCAGCCTCTAACAGGAGACAGTTGAATCAATGGATACTGATCTCCAACCTGTGATGTGATATAACCCATTGTAATCCTGCCCCACTTCCCCTGAATGAGGCCAGAAAATACTACCCAGTCTCTTGCTGGCATACTTCATTGCATCTACCATTTGAACTAAGCATGTGAGCTCCTTTAGCTGTAAGATAACAACTGGCTGTATGGAGGCTGAGACATGATCATATACTCAAAGCTAGTGTATTCTCCCTGTAATTCTCCCTAGGGTTAGCCTTATCCCACCAGCAAGATTTTAAACATGCTTGTCCTTGCCCATCCCAAAGGCACATCTGGGTTTGACATCCCAGTGTAATTCCTAACTTAATCCCTTCCCCCATCAAAGACAGTGGATACAAGTCTAAATGCTCTAGACAAGCAGTGGGCAGCCAGGGGTGGCACATGGCAAATCAGAGTGGGGAAAAGCAGTGGCAGATATGGCAGGGAGCAGAAAGCAGAGCAGCAAACCAGACAGGAAGCACAAGGCAGAGAGCAGAAGGCAATTGAGTAAGGGAATGGCATGGGAATTGCACTTGGGGCGAATTTGTGGCATGTCTACCAAAAAGGCTTGCCCTCACAGCTTTAGAGTTTGCCTTCAAAATAATGTAACCCAAATCACCCACCAAAACATATTTTTTCTTGCCAGAGGACCAGGGAAAAAGTTGCCTTTTACCTCTACCTTGCTGATAGCAGCTAAGTCCTAGAACTCAAGAACTGGAGGAAGGGATCTTCTGGCATAGCCCCGTGCCAAGAATCCGCTCTTCTTCCTCAGCATGCTGCCTTACTCTGGCATCAAGACTACTCTGCCTTCTCAAGCTGCTTGAAATCTTCAACTTTCAGAGCAGATCGGTTACAGCAGCTATACTCATCACTTTTCATCTATAACGTAATATGAAATACAAATGAATCAGTCTTCACCACTACTGGGGTAAACATAATTATTTCTGTTTTACTAACAAGGAGACTGAGGGACAGACGGCTCAAGTATACTGCCCCAAGAGAGAATGATCGTCAAAGCCGGGACGGCTGATGTAGCTTCAAGTGCTCAGGTGTTTTGCCTTCCCTTCAGTGCCCATTATACTTCTTCGGTGAATCTCATTTTAAGTTGCATTCTAAAATTTTCTTCCATTTACAGTTACACAACGTTTCTGCAGGACTAAGGATTTCTAGTGGCCATGTTCCAAGTTGGTCATGGCATTTATTTTGCTCTATCTCCCCCACTTCCCCTGAAAAAAGGGAGACTAGAGGTGTAATATAACCTTTTGTCTCAGTGCTTCTTTGTAGGTATAGGTGGTATATGTATCACATAATACAACACTGTATGCAGTACAGTAGCCCTTTTGTCTGATACTGCAAACCACCATTACAGCCAGAATTTCAGATGACAGCATAAAGGTGGTGATTATCAAGTAGAGTTTTCTACTTTGCATGGCTTTCAGAGAAGGGAGAAAATGAGATTGCTCATATAAAGGCATTTTTAAATATGTTTTCTGAGAAAGAACAGAATAACAGCCATGTCTTTCTCTGCTCTTTTCTTCACAATGGGCCAGATGCTATGCTGGGGTAGATCAGCATAGCTTCATGTCAATGAAGTTATGCTGATTTAAATGCACCAGCTGATGGTCTGTCCAAAGCACTTCATAAAATATAGCTTTTGTATAAATAAGGTTTGATGCAGTCTAGCACTATTAGAAAAAATTCTATTAAACCTAAGTAGGATTTTGTTTCATTAAACAACATACATTCCTCTGCAGAGCTTGCAACCCTAGTACTGCAGTATCTGCTAGTGCCTTAGGCTTTAGAGGTAGAAACTGAACTGACCACTAGGAACTAATTAGAAACAAAAGTAAACTTGATCAGAGTAGCCCCATTATTATCCATCCCTTGTTTCTTTCATGGGTTTACAGCACAAAAGTGTAAAATAAATTGGATCTTTACAATTCTTTCTTTAAATGATTTTGCTCTGCTTGAGTCCAGTGCACATGTGGATTGGACATGCCCCCATGCACAGCAGACTTCATAATATATTTGCATTCCCTAGCTGTAATGGATGAATCTGTCCTTGAATATTTGATGTCCAGAAAATACACTTTTAAATACAGACTCCCTATAAATGCGGAGCAGCAAGTTTGCAATCCTCATTTTATATTAAATGTTGTATTTGCCACAAAGAAGTATTTTGGATCATAAACAGGCCAGGATCTCAGGAGACTTCTTCTTATCGGAGTTTCTTGCTCCGGGTAGTCTGTCTGGGTTGTCTTTAAAGGGCTGTATATGAGAGACAGCCTTTTCCTGAACTATTCTTAGCCACAGACTTAAGAAGCTCTTTTCTTTTTTGAATTATTTTGAGATTACTTAGTGCTTTGATGCATGTGTCTAGCTGTTGCTAGATGGGGCTCCATGGAGTGCAAAACAAGTCCAAGAAACAAAAGCCAAGATCTTTCTGCTGAGGAGAGGCAAAGAGCAGTGGCTGCTCTAAAAAAAATATCTATTGGAGCCTGTCCTGCATTGCTCCTGCTCTCTTTATTTATTACAGGTGGAGCTGATATCTCTGCCTATTGTTAAGGTTGCTTTAACCCGTCAGACTGAAATTTTCCATGCCAATTGCCTGTCTCACACCAGTTTTCTTATATTGATTTTGTTGGGGGGGGGGGGGGTTGGTGTGGGGTTTTGAAAGTTTTGACTAAAGCCATCAGGCTGTTTCAGAGGATAAGATCGGGAAAAATATGCTTAATTTCTCAGGATGACATTTTGTTTCATTTTTTTTTAAATCTAGGAAATTACAGACCAAACACTACATTCAGACAATGTTAAGGTTGCAAATACACAAAATTAAGAAATGCTGGAATTAAAATGCCCAGGAAGTCTTAACTGGGAGATCCTATATATATGCATTATATTCATACATTATATATATTATACACAGGGCTCATTACAAAGTGTGGCCCCATGCCTATCTTATTGCACATGACTAAGACCTAGGTGTAAAGACAGTCATTACAGAGGACCTCCTGTGGCAAGGCACAGAGAGAATCTAGTTCTTCAGGCAGTATTCAACTGCCTTCATCATGAGACGAACCTTTCTCTTCCTTCTAACTCACCATACATTTTCTAACCTCTGCAACACAAGATGGGATCCAACAGCCAAGAACCTACTGTGCTACCCAACCCTGACTCTTCCCAAAGTGGATCCATCTGATGTCCTGAAATAGGGGTCCCATGCAAAAAACAGTAGGATCAGGTAGCACCAAATAATTAAGCATGCACACCAGGGAGCCAAGTTAAAGCTATACAAGCAACCTTCACTCTGGCATTTCTTCATTTCTGAGTGACTGACTTTGCAATCTTAACATTCTTTCTGCGTGTAACATATATATTTTACATCCAAAAAACCCTCTTATTTGGCAAGTCACAGCTAAGATGCCAAGAAGCAAATGGTCCCAGCAGCCAAAGTTCAAGCACAAAAGCAAGTCATTATGAGGGGAAGTTTTGCAACTCCTGCAGCCTGTGCTGTACATGTTCTGGGGAACTTTCCTAAGCATTGTAATATTCAGATAAAAATAAAAGTGCGAAGAAAATAATTTTTACTGATATTGAGGCTGACTAGTTGCAAAAAGGAAGAAACAGAATTCTGCAGTCTGGGGCAGGTGCATTTATTGCACTCTGGGTTATTGAAACTGGCTGCATCCTAGAGGTGATAGGTCTATTTATAGATTAGTGGAATCCTATACATGGCTCCTCCAACTAGCTCTCTTTTCTTTTTTTCCATTGTTACTTACAACCCAGTATAATGTGCACTGAAATGAGCCAATTTCTCTTTTCCAGAAGTTTATCAAATGTTCCAGTATACAAATATCTGGCTACATTATGGAGCAGGGTATGGTGGGAGAGCAATTAAATGCATCACTATGTCTCAGACATGTGAGTATGAGCACTGCTCAGCACTCATGCCAAAGATTGCCCCCACTTAGCCTGGCTGCAAAGGGGCACCTGGTCATTCAGGCTGAGGCACCAATAGTGCCCGAATGTGATGCCAGCCACAGAACTCCATTGTGTGCCTTTAACCACAGAAAGTGGCCTGCCTTAACCATGGGTGGACCTTTGACACTCTGAAAGGCCTAATCTAGATTCTTAATAACCAGACAAGTTGTAGTTTTGCAGTGTTGTGGTTCCCTCTCACAGCTTTACAGTCAGTTGTGAAAACAGCCAGTTACTGACAGTATTGTTTTCCATAAATGAAAATGTTTTAAACATATTTCGAGAGGATAAGAAAAGCAGCTTTCCAAGACAGTACAAAGAAGTCAGGTGTGATGTCCATTTAATATACCATACCAGTGACTGCTAAAACATGGCTTAGAAGAAAAGTGATTTCTGATTCACTGGAATAGTTGAGGCGTGTGCTGGGTTAACTGCTAAATAAAATGCAAAATTCTTCCTCTCATTATCTAGTAACCTCTTTTGCAACATAAATCTCCAAGGAGGTTTGTTTCTTCTAAAACCTTTAGTCTGCTTTTGTCTACAGAGCCAGTTCCTGCCTTTGGCAGCCAAATGTACAAGTTCACTACCACTACCCAATTGTGTCAGACCGAGTGATGTTCCTTGCACAGTATGTGATTAAGTTCATTTATTGAGAGCTTTTGGACCAAACTAAAGCAGCATTTTGGGAATGTATCCAAAATCTATTACTCATGTATTTATCTCTCTCACTGGAGGATTATCCTCAGAAAGTTTTTTTGCTGAATCATTTGACCTTGTTACTGGGTCCAGCAATAAAACAGAGCAGTTCAGTTATTAGGATTGACTTCTTGAACACTCCTTGAGAGCCTTTAAAACACTGCAGATGTGCTACAAGTACAAAGTGGTCTCAGATCTGCTCCTGCTATATACCTCATAGTTTATACAGAACAGACCTTGGTCCGTGCTGTGTGACAGAAATTCAGTATTTGATGGTGCCAAAGCATTTATTGAAAGTCAGAGCCTTTTTCTTAGAAAGGGCTTCCAGCGCAATCCATGGCTTACAGGGATTTCTTCTTTAAGATTCTTCACCTGGGCTTCTCTTGAAAACAACTAGCAGGTTACAAATAATTGCAGGATGGGTGGTTGCAAAAAGACCTTCCTCCATTCAGAGTCTCTGAGGATTGTGCTGTGACTTGCAATGACTGTACATACTTAGCAACCATGCTTGAAGTTTTGACTTGTAGTATGAAAAGCCTTCAATATAATTATTTTGTTTTAATAGGATCACCTATATCCTTATTTTCCAATCACAGCATCTGAAGCTGGTAGAAATTAAATGGTCAACTTTTCCAAGGTGTAGTTCTGAGAGGTTGAGAATGCAGGGCTTGTAACAGGAATGCTCTTCTCTTTTATCTACTTCGAAAACCATCTGTGGCGACCAAAAGGCAGATTCTCTAGCCACTGTTTCCTTTTCAAGTGTATGTGGTCTAGTAAGTCTGTATTTATTGTATGTCCTCGGTGGGGGATGCTGAAGGGTTTATTCTTTTTTTTTCCTCTTATTTATTCTACTCTGGTGTTTATTTGGTATGTGTTGTCTTTTTGTAAATGGGTCAGATTCATCCCTTCCATAACCCCATTGAACTACCTTTGAAATCAATGAAAGCAAAGAAAAATGGCTTCATTTCTTGCATGCAATGCATAATGATCTTACATCCCACATTATGCATGAAGGATGGTTGCCAGAACATAATAGAAGTAATTCAAACAGGTTCAATGTAAAGCAAAACAAATTAAAAGGCCTAAATATGCTGTCCTTTCCTTTGTTTTTTTTTTGAAGGGCATTGTACTTACAGTGAATTTAGAGTTAATTAGATACAATTATGATTAGGCTAGTTATATACGGATAGAACTTGCAAGAGAGCAATGGTTTTGGGCCTCATTATCTTCCTTCATCCATCCAACAAAGGAGGAAAATAAGTCCCACTGAAAATGAGAAATTGGCACTGTAGGCAAATTCTTATTTTTACAATGTCATTTACTCCTGTAATGGGTCATGCATTGCACAATAGTCAAAACCTGTAAGCATCTTACTAGAGATCCAAAACAATTTGGGCATTTCAGAGCTTGACTGTCCAGACCTGGGAGAATAGTTCTAATTATGTTGAGGACTTGACAGCTCTACTTCTCCCCTAATATTCCTTTTATTTTCTTTCTGCTGTTATACAAAACTTTTTGCCACACATGTGCTTTAATAAGATTAGTATCTTTGAAATATTTCAAACTGAGCTGATGATTTCTGTTTAATGCGATTTTTTTAAATTTTTGAACCAGCCTAAGGAAATTACTTGCATTTGTTTTTCTTGCACAAGAGGTCTGGATCTGGGATGTAGTGTTAAGTTTAAAAGGAACAGCTGTTGGGGGTCTACAGTCCTGCCATGAGGCACATGCCTTAAACTCTAAGGGAACAGTATTGGAGGAAGCATGAAGGCTGCATGTGATCATTGAAGGCAGTTAGATCATTACACATTTCCTCACACAGTTATATTATTCCTGAGTCCAAGGACAAATGCCTGCAGATACTTTTAGTGTTTCATTCTGTCACCTGGAATGCAGGAGTCCAGTATCATGATATCACAGCTCTCTGACTGCACATCTTTCTCACTTGGAAAGCGGCATTTATGGAAGCATTCCTTTTCAATTGTCCTAGTGTGAAGATAATGTTGGCATGAAACTCTCAAAAAGTGGGGGCTTAGATTATTACAAATAGTTCTCTATAACTTCTGTGGCCCCTGTGAGCAGAGCTGACCCACTGTAAGGTCAACTGTTGACAGCCAAGATTAAAAATCAGTTACAAAATACAATTCTTCTTACCTAGTTTATCAAATAAATGACCTTCCATATTAATGGAATACCAAAAGCCTGCAGACCCTTCTGAGAATCTATCCCGACATGGAAATCAAACCATAATCGTTCATTGTTATCTATGGTTCATAAGCCCCCTAGTCTTTATTACACCTGTTCATAAGTCCCCTTGTCTCTGTTACAACAGTATTCAAGTGCCCACAGATTGTTGTATTCTAAGGCAGCTCTGATGTTCTTTAAAGATGGTGAACAGAGGGAGAATAATATTGCCACAGGTCAAGCAGAAAGCCTATGGCAGAGCAGGGAACAGAATCTGGGTTTATCAATTCATATTTCTAAGCCCTAATCAGTGGTACTGCATCACTAAAACAAGGTCCTGGGATTTCTGACTCCCAGTATAATGTTCTAACTATGTACATTAGCACGGTATTGCATTGCTCACCTTTGTCTTTTGAACTTCCTTTGCCCTCTTGGGCCCTTGTTCAGCAAAATACATGCTCAGCTTTAGACAGGTGAACGCATCTGTTGAAGTTAATGGGCATGCTCAACTACTTCAAATTAAACGTGCTTAAACACTTCGCTGGAAGGCCTTAAAAAGCTAAGCTAAAAAGGTTAGATATTTGCGCCGAGGTGGTGGGGATCATCCTCTTCCAGACAGCCATCTTTCACACTAGACAGGATGCTTAGGACTGAGAAACTATTTAGGTTCTTCCTGAAGTTTAAAAAATAGATTAGACCAGTGGTTCCCAACCTTTTTTTGCCACAACTCACTGCTGGGAGCAGAGTGTGGTGGTGGCAGCAGTGGCAGCCCAGAGATGTGAGCAGGGGAGCTCCCGGCACGCAGTGCAGCTCGTCTTGTGTGTGTGGCGCTGGTGGCATTGCCCCCGTGACCCTCATTTGGTTCACGACCTGAGGTTGGGAACTGCTGGATTAGACCCAGACTTGCCCAGGATGGCTCAGACAGGGAAGACCCTGCCGTGAGCAGGGAGTTTGACTAGATGACATCCTGAGGCTCCTTCCAGTAGAATCCTTTTCTATGAGTCTCCTCCGTACCTGCAGTACAGCTTAACATTTTGTTTTGAATGCAGGTGCTGAATGCAAACAGTGCAAGGCTAAAAATAACTTGTACTTCCACCTCGGGTTTTAGTGGGGCTTTAGTGATGTATAGGCCTTGGTCTCAGCCGTCTACACACTGGTGAGCTTCACTCTACATGCATACAAGCTTCTCTATGGCTCCCCAAAACAAAAGTACAGCATAGGATTATTAATGCCTAATATGCCACCTTCTGGTCACAGAAGGAAGTGCTAAGATTTGTTTTGCAATCCCTGAATTTCCCTTGATGAGTGTGTCTCCTGAGAGTACACAGGGAATTTTGTTTTGTGTGTGTGTGGGAGGGTGTGTTTCCCATATTGTGACTCTCTATTCCCCTGTTTATACATCCAAGGATTGCATTACCTTTTATGCCACAGCATCAAACTGTGAATGACACCGCATTTGTATCTGTCTAGATTCCCCTTGCATCATTCATAATACATTTACAAAACTGCTATACAGAGACAAGAGATATTGGTTTTATAAAACTGAACTCCACTTTTATTTTCAGAAATACTTATTTTCTCCTCAGTTCTTGGACATGGACACTCTCTAGGGATAAATGGCTCAATCTGCAATGCCTACTCATGCAACCTATTTTCCTGAAGTCTGAACTCAAACTCTGCTTAGACCTCATCCAAAGCTGACTGAAGTCAATAGAAGCCCTGTATAGTTGTAGACGAGCAGAAACTACCTCTCATTTGTTGAGCATGAAACAAGATACTGATTAACCAAAACTAGCTAGAAGCAGAGATTTTGGAGCCATTTATACACAAGACCAACACTTGAAGCTTACTTCCCAAGTTAACACTTGGGAAAGCTCAGAGGATCATCAGTAGTCTCCACATCCTGCTTTAAGAACCATTGAGCTTACAGATCAATACCCACCTAATAAGCTACTATATCTATCCAAACAAGAACAAATCGCTTCGTGCATTTACATGTGCACTTAGTGCGGCTCCGTAAACTGCAGCACAGTTCATGCCGGAATCAGCTACTCCTGAGGACAGTGTATACATGTGCACCCAGGACCACAGCTGTTTGAGGCAGGGTGGAGCAGATCTAGGCTAGTAGGTGGCTGGGAGGTCAGCCCTGGGTTCTGGGGTGTGGCATCAGGTGGCGGAGGGGATGGCTGGGGTACATGGGTACTCCAGTGTGGAGCTAGATGACAGGCAGCCCCTGCACTGTAGCACAATCATGTCCCAGCTAGCCCCGATCATTGCCTACATGTGCATTTTGGTGCACTAAATGACTCTGCCATAGGATAATAATTGTTCTGGACAGTACTATCCTCGGTGGAGTTAATTAATTTACTGCACCCTAATAGGGGTTCATGGGTAGACAGTGACACTTTACTGTGGAGCTAATTAGTCAGCTCTGCAGTACAGTGCATGTGTAGATGCACCCACTATCTGTTATCTGTGTAATCTGTGTAATATCTGTTATCTGTGTAATAAACATTTAACTGGCATGATATAACTGTATCTCTGAACTATGACAAGAAATCTAACTATTCCCCAAATAAAAGTATCTCATGCCTTCACTCTTCCACAGAAAAACCACACTGATTTTTCAGAAGCAGACCTTTCCAGCCAGTAGAAGAAGCCATCGCTATATGGGCTTTTCTCTACATGTTCTTAATCTTCATGTTTTTATTACAGGCTAAATTACTGT
>JAGPOW010002118.1:10645917-10720950 GCA_030014935.1 Caiman crocodilus | reverse complement strand
AATGCCTCTGGTTTCTCTGATCCAAAAGGTGGGTGTCAGTGTTGCCCAAGTTTGTGGAACACTTTATGAATACAGTGAGAGCATATCTGAAGTTGTCTCAGGAATGGCCTGGCAGTTCTCATGAACTGGCTTGGCACACTATTAATAATACTTCTTGATTTTTGAGACAGTAGATCCCTATTTAGCTGATCTGAACTGGGTGTTAATTTTTTTTTTTTAGGCAAGAGAATGATTTTTTCTTTTCCATTTCCTGGTAACACTACAATGCCAGTCTGGGTTCAGAATCAAGCCACTCTGGGGGGTACTCGAGCCTCAATATAAGTAACATATATTCCCTAGATCCCAGGTCTGCTCCCTAGATTCAGCATGGCTAGAATCACAACCCTCTTCATCTGACTGCCCAGCCAAATGACCAAATAATTATTACCACTTGGTCAACCTGTGGCCTCCCTTGGCACAAGTCCAAAACACTGAAGGGATGCAGAAGCAGAGCAGTTAAGGCATCTTGTGCAGCTCCAGAGGTATACATCTGAGTCTTGCTTCAGCTACAGGTACTATGATAATGAAGTTATAGAAGATAGAGATGCACATGAAGGCAGACTTCCAGAGGTGTGGGCTTCCCAAAGTACAAAGCCAGAGATATCCATTCCCTTTTGCTTAGTCAGGTTTTCTAAGAGATTCTTGTCCTTCTTCAGGAATTTCTGTTTTCAGCATTGAGAAAGTCACATGCTTGCCACATCTCAGCACTTTAAAAACTCAGGGCGGGAGAAAAATAAACATTAGAGGATCTCAACTTTGTTGATTCAATGGGGGTTTTCCTTTTAGTCCAGCCAGTTCAGTTGTATCCATTACTGAGACATGCAAGATGAGGGTCGTCATGGGAAAATTTCACTGCTATTAAAAACATACGTCTGAAAGTTCATTACAGATTTGCCATCCCCACTACTTGTTTGAATTCTTTACCAAGCAAGACAACTAAGGCGAGTTTTTACTGAGACCACTAGATGGACCCAGACTCTACTGCAACCTGATGACTTCGACACTTGCCTTTTCACCTAAAAAATGTGACGCTATCCCCTTTAGGATAATTTTAGTAAAGAATTAGAACTCTAGATATTTTCTATGGAGCAGTTTTTGCTCTGATAGAAACTTCCTATTTAAACGTATATCCAATCTCTCACTCCAGCAACTACAAGTGATTTAGGCCAAGGTAAGCAATAGTAATAGCACAGGCTGTCAGGAGAGACCAAATGTTTATCTCCAACACAGCTGGGAAAACATCATAAATTGATTTTAAAAGGAGTCTTTCCAAAGCCTCAAATGTTATAAATATAGATCATTATAAAAATACTATATAATATTTACTAGGCAATAATTAGTTTTAGAACTAAAGATAACAGAAACAGCAGTGGCAAGATAATGGTTTAGAAGCAAAGCTTTTATAGCGCCAGCACTCTTGTACAGTTATATTAATTCACTTCTGCAAACTGCATTTCTAGAATGACTAGCTAATCAGAAATCATTTATTATCATGAGGTGGAGTAATAGTTCCTATCTGTGGCCAATGAATCTGTATTTCAGTCTTTGAATGGAACATTGACATAATATTAGTCCTTGAGTTTAATGAATAAATACTGACAATTCCTCAACTTATCAGAACAAAAAAATCCCCTTAATAATAGCAGCTAATTAAAAAGCAAAAGACATGAAAAACCGAGGTGCTGCTGGGTGTATCAAGTGGGAAACTCCATTTGGTGCTGTCACAGCGCACTAAGGTGCCTACTACTGTACGTGCAGAAACTACCTAGGGAGAGGACCCTAGCAGTCAGGCAGGAACCCCCCAGGTGCAGGTTACTGTGGCAGCAGGCTAATGAGGGAATTAGCCTGTACCTGCACCCGGTCAGCTGACCGGAAGAGGCAGGGCCCTGGGCACATATAAACCCCAGGGCTGGGACTAGAGAGTTAGTTCTCTGTCAGCAGGTGAAGGGAAAGGAGCTCTCATAGGGGAAGCTAACTGGAGATGCTTGACTGCCTGTTCTGCTTCTGGTAGGATTAAGGGGCTCCAGGAGCTCACCAGGGACCCTGGCTTGCCAAGATACTTAGTGCTGGACAGGGAAATTTAACTCTTTTAAAGGGTCAAAGCACACCCTGAACTGCTTGTATTATGTTATAGCCTAGGGGTTCATACATTGGTTGCTGTTTATAAACTGGTGGACCGGGCTGAGGTGATTGGGGGAGGAGGAGTCCTCACTGGGGGGCCCACTACAGTGTGGGGACCCCAGTATCAATAGTGGGTGCAGTGACAGGGCTGCAGAGAGCCCAGTGTCAGAGGGGGTGCAGTGATGGGCTAGACTAAACTGAGGCCTCAACATCAGAAGTCGATGTCTACGTAACATTTGTGAGGCTTGGGTCATGGTAAAGGGCTGGTTTTGGAGCCCTGCATTTAGCCCATAAGGCTGAGGGTGTCCTATGAGGCATCCATTTTGAGCAGGACCCAAAAAAGGGCTCAAGAACCTACAGGGATCAGTGGGGTCCATCATGACCATCTTTAAACCCAAACTTGAGGGCAGCCTCCCTATATTATTACCAACAAGACAGGGCAGGTGAGGAAAAGGGTGCCCATTGGGCAAGACTGGCATGGCCATGGAGTGCTAGGAGTGTCATGGCCATCCCTGTGGACCCCGGCCCATGATGGGTGCCATCTCTATTACACAGGCTAAGATTTCATAGATTTCATAGATATTTGGGCTGGAAGGGACCTTGGAAGATCATCGAGTCCAGTCCCCTGCCTGAAGGGCAGGAAGTCAGCTGGGATCACAGGATCGCAGCAAGATAAGCATCCAATTTACTCTTGAAGGTGTTCAATGTAGGTGCTTGAACCACCTCTGGCATCTTTAAAAGGATCTCACAGCACCCTAGGATGCCATGGCACCTCAGTGGAAGATCGCAGACTGGAAGAACCTGAGTCTCAAAGGATGGGAGCTTGGACCTCTGAAAACAAAAACCCTTTAAGAGGTCTCATACTGAGTAACCTACTATGGAGGCCTCCAAAATCACCAGTCAGTTGTGAAAAATTGTGGCCTTTATGGTGCCAACAAAAGGTTTCCAATATCACTGCAGCACATCTTCCTCAGTCTGAAGATGATTCCAGTGCCTCGGGTCACAAATTTCATAGACATTAGGGCTGGAAGGGACCTTGGAAGATCATCGAGTCCAGCCCCCTGCTCAAGGGGCAGGAAGTCAGCTGGGGTCATAGGATCCCAGCAAAATAAGCATCCAATTTTCTCTTGAAGGTGTTCAATGTAGGTGCTTGATTGCCTCCGATGGCAGGTATTCCAGACCCTGGGGGCTCAGACAATAAATAAATTCTTCCTTATGTCCAGCCTGAAATGGTCTTGCAGTAGATTATAACTGTTCAACTTTGGCATCCCTTGGGGCACTCTGGTGAACAGTCGTTCCCCCAGATCCTGGTGAACACCCCTGATAAACTTATCCCCAGATCACCCCTGAGCTTGCGCTTCTTCAGGCTAAAGAGCCCCATAGCTCTCAGCCTATCATCATAAGATCTGTTTTCCTGACCTCTGATCATGCATGTGGCTCTTCTCTGGAGCCTCTCAAGCTTCTCCACATCCTTTTTGAAATGTGGAGCCCAAAACTGGATGCAGTACTCCAGCTACGGCCACACCAAGGCCAAATACAACAGGAGAATGATGTCCCAGGATTTGCTTGAGAAGCATCTATGGATGCAAGCCAGCATTTTGCTCGCTTTACTAGCTGCAGCATCACATTGAAGGCTTATGTTCATTCTGTGGTCAATCATGACCCCCAAGTCCCTTTCATCCGTAGTACTAGTCAGTGTAGCACTGCCGAGCCTATAAGGATGATGCAGGTTTTTCCTTCCATGGTGGAGAACCTTGCATTTTTCGGTGTTAAACACCATCAGGTTCTCATCCGCCCATTTCCTGAGCCTGTCAAGGTCAGCCTGGATCACCCTCCTTTCCTCAGGTGTGGATGCTTTACCCCAGAGTTTGATATCGTCAGCGAACAAGATTCTGCTTTGTCACACTGCTGATTGGTGTGACAGCACAGGAGAAAAGCTAACTAGAATTAAGTTACTTTCACTCTATCCCTAGTTGGAAAAGCCAGATGCTGCTGATAAACCAATTCAATTGTTCAATCGGAAACTCACATCCCCACCCCATTCTTCATGGTACCATGACCTCCCTTGGAGGAGGATCAAGTCTATGCATGGAAAGCTATAAATACTTTTCCAAGCAAGCTGGTAATAGTCAAGAGCAAGTGCTATTTGTTTGAGAGGAGAATTTATATTATTCAGCCTCTTTGTTACATATGAAAAATCTCTCTCTAAATCCTTAACTATGTTACTGTGACTGCTGCCTGCATAATGCATTCCTTGAACTGGAGAGAGCATAAGTGAGCCTTAAGCCTGTGTATACATCTAATGATAAACAGGTATGATACAGATGAAAAGCTATAAGCAGCCAATCTATTTACAACATGGAACAATCACTGTCAATAATGCTGCTATAAATGTCAACATCTGACACTATGTCAATAGCCTATTGTGTAAGGATAATACAGTGTCTTAGGTAAAGGGCAGTGTGAAGAACAGTGTGCTATCTGGCATTGTGTTACTACAATGACAGAATTTTTTCTCCAATGCTATCATTTATGGGGTCAATTGTTTGATGGATGGAAGTTGGTGTACTTGAGTGAGATTATTGTCCTGTTGCTGAATAGCTGCTTTGGACTTGTTCAGACCAGTGTTTCTCAGACATTGGACTGGCCTCTCTGGGGAAACTATGACCTCTAAGGGATGCAAAAGCTAGTGCAGGGAAAAATGGGCGGAAAAAATATTTGCTGTTCCTTGCAAGTTCATTTAAATTGAGGACTCAGCAGAAAAACATTTAATACATGTTTTTTGCTTTTGAGTCTTAAGCAAAGCTGACCTAGCATGAGAGCATAATCAACGCATTCTGGCCATGTTTCCAGTGGTCTGAAAAGGGATTATATACTAAAAAAAAAAAAAAAGTCTTAAAGCTACATCCCCTAGCCTCAAAGCATCAACTTTTGTGCTTCATAATCAGAGATGAATTAAATTCTTAAGTGAGAAACTCTGATTTAGACAATATGAGCACTCTAAAATGCCTAAAATGCTGTTTTGATTTCTTTCTTTCCTTTTTTTTTTTTTAGGAAGTGGCATAGTGTTGTGGTACCCATGGTTATCCAGGTAATATGTGAGAAGCAAGGTTTATTGGTAATGTCTTGTATTGAACCAACTTGGAACAAACACATCTCGCTCTTCATTTTATTTTTCAGTGGTATTGATTCATAAACAGAGGAATTTCTGAATGGTTCAGACCAATTTCATTTGACAGACACTCTGAAAAATTGGATTTATCATTAATTCCAACATGCATAATAAAAATGTAATTCCCCTCCCCCATGTAGGTGGACACATGGTTGTAAAGAGCATTCCACTATTGCAATATGTGCTGATATTAAAATGGAATGAATACAAGACAGGGCTTTAAATAGTAACAACTTCAAAAATCATGCACAAAGCACCCAGCAGGACTGTGTGATTGGTAGGTTTAAGATAAGCTCAGAATAAAATGGGACAGCCTAAGAAAAGGCGTGTTCGCTTTCCTTAATCAAGTTGCTAACAAAACAGGTGAATTAAAACTTTGCCAGTATCTGAAACTAAATTTATGGATCTGTTTCGAAAAGAAACACAGGAATCAAACTGCCACAATCTAGTAGAGCAGGCAGTGTGCACATAAATTATTCAACATTTTTAAATCTAAAAATCAATGCTTTGTGCTGGGTAATCCAGCTTAATGCAACAACCAGAAGACCAATTTATGAGTGATTTCAGATTAAGTTTCTCTACAAAACCACATAACTGAAAATTATAACATGAGGCAAGAATAGTAATCCTTTGCCTTTTTTTAGGTTATGCACATTTTTATCGTTTTTCTAAAATGCATGTTTGGTTGACAACATATATGTCGGCTTTGGGTGCTGGCTACCTCCTTACCCTTTCCCACCCCCTCACAGTATAATTAATGAGGATCTCTATGTAAAATGCTGACACAAATCCTTTAAAATATTCTTACTCACTAGGAGTACCAATATTGCTTGAATCCCCACCATATCTGGCCATCACTTCTAAGTCTTTGTGCCATGAACAGCAAAAGTGCACTTCAGCTGCTGTACTATCTGCTAACACCAGCCGTCACACTTTACTGACAGCTGCATCACTGTGCCTCTCTGCAATCAATGTAAATTCTAGCTAATACATAAATAAACAGGCAATAATAGATCTTAAATTCATCTGCATTTCCCTACAATTCTACTGGCACTTAAATAATTAATACTTTGTGCTTATGGAGCACTTTCATCCAAGGATCTCAAAGCATCGTATAGAACGTGAGAATATATTTCTGTTTTACAAATTAAGAAACTAGGGTTTATAAGCATAAACTGGTTGTCCAAGATCACATGGTGAATTACAGGCAAAATCTAGGTCTGGATTTCACTCCTCTAGCTTTTACTGGATGTCTGCTGTGACCTTGGGAAGCTAGTAAGAAGGTTGTATTTTAATGCTAATAATATAAAGGTAATCTCTGTTCATGCCAGGGGTTGGCAACATTTTTGGGCAGAGTGCCAAAAACACCTGCATCCTCAACTTGTAAGCTGTTGGCGTGCTAGAAGCGGATGGCAGCAGAGCTGTGAGGGGCCTGATCCTTGTTGTGGAAATGCAGCTGTGGCCCCCTCCCTGCTGACTGCGTAGAGGTGCGAGTGTACCCAGTGCCAGCAATGAATCAGGCTGGGGCTCTGTGAACCCCAGCTGCCTGCCCCAGCTGGCCCAGGCTGCTCACCATGGAGCTTGGGCTGCTTGCAGCAGGTGGTGAGGAGGCTGTAAGGAATTGCACCAGGGTCTGTGGAGCACTGACCTAGTTCATTGCTGGTGGCGGGTGCACGCGCACCTTAAGGCAGATGGCAGAGAGGGGCTGGGGTTGCCCAATGCCCAGCCACAACAAAGAACTGGCCCCTTGCAGCTCTCCTGACATCTGGCTTGAGGTGCACGTGCCTTTGCATGCCAGGGGTTGCCTACCCCTGAAGTATACCATGGGCTTGTGACAGGAAAAAGAATCCTCCAATGGAATCCATGCTAGGACACACTTTCTAATAACTTAAGGCTGAGATTTTCAATGGACACACTGTTCCCATGGGATTTAAATTTCTGGGTGCCAATCTCCCTTTGGCTCCTTTAAAATCCAAGCCTAGGTGCCTACACGAGCTTCCCAATAAATCATGAAGCCAGATTTGGGCAACTAGGCTAATTTCTCACCAGTTGATGATGTGGACAGAAAGCTTATGGTCTTGGGTGGTGCCACAAAAAAAAATAAAGCGCTCATTAAATACAACACTTTAGCATACTACAAAATGGTATGCTCTGGAAAATGAGTCTGGGATATCTCCGTTCATCAAAATCAATGCTGTGGTTAGTATTACAAATCTAGGCAACACGTGTGGATTTTTCAAACAGCATACATCTATAGATAATGATGGCTATAGAGATATATAGCGCTGTCCTGCCTCAGACCCTGTAGGTGCACCCTTCCTGCTATCTGCAGAGCATAATATAAAAGGGCCTCAATTCTTCCAGACAGACCTATGTAGGCAGCAGGCCACTTGGGTCCTGGCTTTCCTTGACTCCTTAGTGGTAAATTTACCACTATCTATAACATAATCCTAAAATGTCACCTCATCACTTAAAAAGTTTCTGCTATTCCTCCCTGGATACAAGAGCTGTTCTGAAAAAATCATCACATGGTCATCTTTCTTACCTAAGGCAGTCATCTTTGCAAAGCCTCAACAGGCCTAAAGCAAGACTCAACTGTCTTCTATATTAGAGCCATGTACCAAGCACTAAGCCATCCCTTCTGGGGTTACATTTTCAAGGCATAATGGAGGGCTGCTCATGCACAAATCCCAGCAGGCAACAGTGATGTCTGCGTGCAATGTTCCAGTCAACATTATCAAATGTATCCTCTGCATATTTTGATTTCTCTCTTTGTTAGAGACACTGCAGCTTGTACAACACACAAGATGGGCAAGTCACACGTGTCCAATAGCTGCTGCTGCTTTTGCAGCTGTTTTCCTCAAGGGGAAAAGCAACCTTCCTGGCATAATATTGCTTTATCTCGAGAACCGTTTGCCTAATGCATCCCAGTGTTTTAACTATTTTAAGCTAGGGCAAATTAAAGCCTCTTGGTTGCAATTCAAGAAGACAAGGGTATTTTTTACATGTAGCTGTCTCATGTTAACTTAAACTGATTCTGAAAAAAAAATTCAGGCCAGCATTAAATACCAATTGTTTTGTTGCTCAGACAAACTCAGGAGCAATGGGATACAGAAAAGGAGCCACTTGACTTGGCAGGGAAAGAAAACAATTTTTTTTTTCCGGCGTGCAGCTCCTACAGAAATGAGTCAGTAGGCCTTACAGCACAGAAAACAGAAGTTGCCATAGAAACTTGCATGCCTTACACTAAAGAGGAGGAAAAAAATGTAGGCCAATATTTCTGCTTAGCTGGCTCCCATTCTTGGCTTACTCTTCAGCCTGCCTGGATTCTCGAGCTACATGAGGTGCGTCTATTTTTTTTCCCCCAACAGAGAAACGCCCTTGCTCCCACCTCCCCTGGAAAGCTGCTGCTCTGCACTCGCATCAGCTGAGCCAGTGCTAAGAAACTGTTGCTGGGTTACTACGAATCAGGAATCACCGCTTTTTCCTGCAGCAGGTTAAGTGCATCTAATGGAACGCTTGGGAATGTATTATTAACAGTAGGCTGATGAGTACTCCAGTACATGAACAGTTTTAAGCCTTCAGCAAGCAGCGTTCTTTCATACTGTTCACAATAAACAGGGCAAAAAGGATGGAAAGAAATCAGCAAGAGTTGTAGATTTCAAATGGAATATTTGCTCAGTATTGTACCATGCAGCTTCTTATTAAAAAGAAACTTTTCCTTTTCTCTCTCCCTCAGTTTTCCCATCTGCAAAAGAGGACAAATCCTCAGTGAGATGGCACGAAACGCAACTCATTAATGTATGTACAGCCCTCTGAGATGCTTTGATGGAAGGAGCTATACAACGTATATAAGTACAAACGTGCAGCCTGATCCTTTACTCCTTGCTGATCTGCAAATGTTTTATTTCCAAGAAGCTGCAGTAGGTAATGCTAGAACTAATAATTATAAGCCCTGCTATGAACACTGCAGCTAGGACCTGGTCTGATTCCCATTAACTTTGCTGGGT
The DNA here is from genome assembly GCA_030014935.1 of Caiman crocodilus. Classification (NCBI taxonomy): domain Eukaryota; kingdom Metazoa; phylum Chordata; order Crocodylia; family Alligatoridae; genus Caiman; species Caiman crocodilus. Next base: position 10,711,608 of record JAGPOW010002118.1, on the reverse strand, counting down.
TTTGGAGTAGGTCTGAAATCTGAAAGACAGTGCATTGATATGTGGTTGAGAACAGGCACACATATCTATTCCTTTACATCTGCTGATGAATCCCTGGCAGGAACCTCCCATCACCCTTAAAAACAAAACAAAAACAATCCCAACAACATTTGTGTGCTAATGCTTTTAACAGTTTAAATTAAATTATAATTGCTCAGCTGTTATTTGCTTTGTTTTTACACCTATGGAGCATGTTGTTATTGCATTTTACTCTAATCATATGCGCAGGGCAACCTTTTAAATTTCTTTCTTACTGCTTCTCTTATAGACTGAGCAAAAGCAGAAGAAACCCTACTAAATATTCACTAGGCTGTTCTGCTTATGTCAAACCTTAAATTAAAACAATCCAGCAAGAGAAGAACATTGTGGGTTTTTGGTTTTTTGGGGGTTTTTTTGCCTGGACTGGTTTGCATCTTCCTTGTAAGACAGGAACTCTGTCATAAATATTTGAAATGACATATCTCACCCTTTAGTTAGCCAATAATATTTCCAAAGTAACCATTAAAATGTGCAGAAATTGCCATTTTAACTTTTGAACATGGGTCATTTTAAAATATCTTCAGCTTTTACCCATCTAATGGGATACATAATAATGAATTGAAAAATAAGGGCAAGATTTACAAATTTGGGTCCAGATACCTGAAGGCAAGAGAGGCCAACATGTTCAAGATTCAGTTTTGGAAAAGCTGACCCCTAAAATGTATTATTAACCATTTAACTTTTAAAATGCTGCACTAAATAAGAATACATCTTGTCTCACATAAACAAGGAAATGATTTCATTGTTTTTCAGGTAGCTCACTGTTGACAAAACACCATGGCTGTGTATAGTTGGTACTAGTGACAAAGTGAGCTTGTTCAAGTCTCATACATGGTGCATCACTGCACTTCTGCATATGTTGTATTTGCCCAAATTTTTTTTTATGGTACATACGTCTAAAAATTAAGAGCGGATCCTATCAGTTAATGCAAATTAAATGAAGGAGCCCATACAAGCCAAAGGTCCTGCATCTCCCTCTCAGTGCAAGAGGCTCACAGCACAGTCATGGTGTAAAGAATGATGGACATTCAGCTATTGTTCTCATGGCCATATAAAGGCACAATATCTGAGAAGCCCCACATAGGTAGGGGTCTACCTCTCCCACAGGGGGACATACCAATTCTTGTGGGCTGATTGTAGCCTAATGCTTTAATTTCTTAGTTATTTCATTGTGGCCCTGTCCCTTGGTGCTGATTTGGCAGGCGCCCCAGTGGGCAGAGGAGGAACAAGAGGGCAGCTGTCATCTTGTCTACTGCCCTTTGTGCTACTCTGCCAGCTGGCACCTTCCCTTCCTGGCAGTGAGGACCGCTGGGGAGACACCACTTTATTTTTATCAAGGTATGGGGGTTTTTTGGGTTTTTTAAATTATTTTTTGGCAGATTTTGAAGATAATCCTGGATTTTGTGGCTTCCACAAAATCAGCAAAACTGTGAAAAAAGTAAGTCCCTACATATATGGTCATGAGGGAGTTCCTCATATCTCCCCCGCCTAAATACATTAGATCATGACATGTCCTGATAGATACCGAATGATCACTTCCCCTGAATGCCCCTCACACTTTTTATGCTGTAAATATATGCTTTCCTTGGATAAACACCTCGGCCAGAAACAATAATTACAAGAAAGTGGCCAGAACAATTAAGAAGATACTAATCAAGGGAAAACATTATTCTTTCATAACAGGTCATGTTGTCTAGCCTGGCTTGGTTTACAAAAGGTTTAACTAGCAAGCACATCATAAGAATATTTGTTTAATTGAATTCAGTTGAGTCTTGATAATGCATGATCATGTGCATAATTTAGAAACCTGTACATCTTTAATCACCTAGAGTCAAGATCTTGACAGCTGGAGAGACAGGTGGCTGACGTTAACACCTTCTCTTTACAAAGGTTTTGCAGGGGAAGAGTGCACCTCATTCTGTAAGTGATCTATGTCATTTGAGCTACAATATGACTGCTAACACTGAGTATGATTTTCAAATCCCACTAGGTTAAGGTAGCTTAATGCAATTAATGGTTGATTCTGAACCAAGACATAGCCTTAGAAGCCAATCTCTGGCCAGCCGCTTAGGTTAAGACATTTCTAATTTTAAGTTCTCTTCTTGCTGATAAATAACAAGAAAGAAAAAGAATAAAAACCATTCAGAGCTAGTTTCTTAAAATGCTGTCAGTCTATCATGATGCCAAGTCCTAATGTGCTTGTGGGGATCTGATTACATGATAGGGCCCAAGCCAGATACAACACAACATTGGGATGCTGATCCCAAAGTTATTGCCACTCCCCAAATGCTGAACTGCTTCCTTGCAGATTTGCCCCATTTGACCACTCATGCCTGCTACAAATGAAAGTGGAAAACATTGCAGATTAAAGTCTGTGCCTGTTTACCTTGGATTAAAATCTATGCTTAAAATGTTTGCCAGGATAGTTATGCTGGCAAAAAACATCCTAGCACAAGTACAGTTTATACCTGCCAAAAAGCACTCTAAATAGTGTATTTTATACTAGCTCTGCACGTGAAATGTGGGCCCATCCACACTGCAAAGACCTTGCCACTGTAGCTCTGCCAGAACAGCTAACCTGGCAAAGCCCCTCTGTGAGGATGTGACTTAAATCAGCAAAAAGAGTCCCATGCCAGTATTGTTAATAAACGCTGCCTAAAACAGCATAAGCTGTACTAGCAAAAGGATTCTTGGTTGGTATCATTTGCATCTACAGAAGATTTTGCTGGCATAGCTATACTCTTTGGGGTCTTCTACCCAATGCAGCTATGTTGGTGAAACTTGATAGAATAGACCAGTTAAGATATATTGTCACAAACACTTCTATGCTGATATAACTGGATTTACTCTAAGGCTTTTGTTGTTAAAAATACTGGAAGAAAGTCACAGCCCTAAACAATAAGGCACCTTAAGCCAAGGCTTGGAGTGTAGCCTGCAGCTAACACGAAGGGCAAACGAGGCGTTCACTGTTATTACTGTGAATTTTGAGTTCAAAACGGTGTGGTCTACAGAACAAAGCATTGCAATAGGACTGAGCTCTTGCCAGTACAGTAAGATTATGTGATTTTTACAATATTTTTATACTGGCAGCCGCCCTAGTAGAGTTGTCGTTACACAGCAAAAGAGTGCTTCTTTGCAATAGCTTCTTTTGTTTGAGGACCTGATACAAAGTACTGGCAAAAGCCCTGTTTTTGTATAACCTGCACTGACAGCAAGAGCTTTTACCATTACATAGTGACAAACCCTTCCTAATGCAGACAAAGGAGGTTGTCTACAGTGCATGATTCAATACCACGCAGAGGTAACAGAGCTAGCTTGGGTACTGGAAGCAACACAGCGCTGTTAGTGAGGTCCTCTGCCTGGGCTAATTTAACCTGCTTCAACAGGTACTGAGGTATCTCTAGTCTACAAAGCACCGCGTTGGAAAGTGTAGGTATACCAAGCCTCAGACCTGTGTTTGATTCCTGCATCTGCAGTGTGACCTAGAAAAATCACTTCTCACTTTTTTCTCTTCTGCCTTTCTCTTTTCTTTTCTGCTTAAATTGGTAGCTCTCCAAAGCGGGGATTATCTCTTGCTTTGAGTTTGGGCAGAACCTGGGACACTGGGGCCATACTCACTGTCACTGCCCTTAAGTGATGCTGGAATACAGTTCAGTTTATAATTATATTGGAAGCACTTGGTTTGTGACAGGAGGGCATAAAACCAATCACAATTAGTAGCCTTACAGAGATAAAAAGAGCCTCTTCTGACCCTACATTTTACAGGATTTAACAAAAGGAAAACAAAACTTTGCAATGGATTCATGAGAAGCGCATGCATCTTCTACTCTACTTCTGTGTCATCTTCTCTGCTTGATTAACTATATGGGACACTTCCTTTTGGGAGGGAAAAAATAAGATGCTGGAAAAAAATTAAACCATTTGAGGCACATCTACATGTGTGCCTGACTGTTCAGGTGTTACTGCCCAGTCATTTAGTACCTGCCAACACTAAATGATGGGCAGTTATATGCTTGTACTGCACAGTGCTGATGCCACATGGGTTTTTTCTGACCCTATTGTGCAGTAGCAATGAGTTACTGTGCAGTAACTTGTTTTTACTGTGCAGTAGCGATGGTGTCACAGTTCATGCCTGCCGATGCTACGTCACCATAGCTCATCACTACAGCAATGTAGCATCTTGTGTAGATACACCCACCTGCAATTTAAGAGAAGAGATGGGATCTTGGGAACACATTAGAATCCAGCTGTTTTTCCTGAAGGGTGGCTGTTTTTGTTTTTTAACTAAGATGAAAAGACTAAAGAATACCTTTCTCCCTGAGGGTGTATGTAGGAGTATTGAGTTAATCTTTTATGGCAAAACTTTTATTTAGTGTAAATGGAGAACACAGGCAAACATGGTGTAACACAGGTAGCTACAATGCAGTCTTTTTCACAAGCTTTAGCTTTGCTGAGCTCCTTCCCTCCTGTGTAATACAGCAGCTTTTTTAGTGCCTGATCTCTATAAACAGGAGTAATATGTCACTTGTGTCAAAGTGAGACCAATTACATCATGTTTTTCTACTGCTTGTGATGACTTTCAGATGGACAAATGCCTACAATTCTTCAGAGACCTCTAGTGATATTCCAGTTTGGCTTTAAACCTCTGCTCCCATCTACCTGGATGACAGCGACCACTGAACAGCAAGTATGAATTAGCTATACACTTTTGACCTAAAAATGTCAAAATTATGCAAATGTAAGACCTGATCCTACATACACTTAAGCATATATGCATTTACCAGCCCTATTAATTTAAATGAGGCAACTCAAGTCAGTAAAGCTATTCATTTAAGATGATGTAGGATTTAGTTTGTGCTATAGAAAAAAAGATATTTAAAAACAGAATGATATTCTGCAGTTTATAAAATAGTATTTCAGCTTTAAAACTACTGAAATCCTACAAAACTGCATGGCAAGAAATAATTCAATCAACAGAAAAGCAAATAATTCTGTATGATCTTTAATCAACCACAAGATCATCTTTTATGACAATGGGCTCCAATTCAGACCCTAGTTTAATTATGAGAGCATTCTAGTGGAAGTTAATAGGACTACTTGTGTACCTGTAGTTAAGTAATGCTGGCAGGCTTTATACCTTTTCACTATTTTCTCAGAAAGTAATAGAAAATTATCCATTGCTTCATAGGGCTTCATGACATTTAAGGCCAGAAAATGCTACCAGATCACCTTTTCTGATGGTTTGCATATTTCAGGGCATTACATTTCACCGAAATACCCCATTCTAAGCCCCAAGATTTTTGTTAAACTAAAGCAATTCAGTACCTAGGAGCCTAAACTGTGTGAAGTAACTCACTTTATTCAAGCAAATATAGTAGATGTATATTTATAACAAAGAACAAGACAAATTAAATACCGCAGAGGAGATTTTCTGGGGTGAGAGAAACAACAGCTATCCATCCTTCTAATGTGCAGACTTCAAATATTATTTTTGTGCTAGAGCTATAGGGAGTTATGCCTCTATGTAGATTTTTACATACTTATGAGAAAAGGGATAATTGGCAAGTATTCAAAGATTTATCTCTGGGAAGTTAGGAATAATTCCTAGGAGGAAAATAAAATAGATGTCAGTAGGATGACAAATACAAGAAAACACCTGCAGAGGCAGTTTACACATTTATCCCAATCTTTTGAAAAAATGCATCAGTCTTCTAAGACTTGTAAACTTGCTTTTCAGCAAAGGAACCCTGGCGGCAGAAATGCACATCCTTTGTGTTAGATTGGGGGGGGATTGTACAGAATGCTTTTTTTTCTGTTTATAAATCAGTTGGCAACTTAAAAAAAATCCATTTTTAAAGTCTCTGTACTTAGCATGAGTTCTATGGTTTTTTGAGACAGGGCTCTGTATTTCATTAGTACTAGTCATATAAAATGACTCTCAGTCCAATATCTCAGTCCAGTAGCTAATGTTAGAACTAATAATTATAAACCCTGCTATGAGCACTGCAGCTAGGACTTGATCTGATTCCCAAGTACTATATTTACATTATGTGAAAAGTTCCCAGAAAAAAAAAGGATCATGTATGGAATAAAAGTTTCAAAATCAATGTAAATCACTATAGCATTAAGAGCTCCAGAGCTGTCCCATCTTGTGTAGTTTGCACACATACATGCACATATACATGCACACACACTATTTTTTCCTAATCTCTAGAAAATGTTAATAAGTAGCCAGGCTTGTGAATACACTCCAAGTCCCTATCCTGACCCTCAGTATTTTACGTATTGGCCCTAGCTGCCTCCTGTAGATGCACTGCACTAGAATAATGAATCTGCTGACCAGTTGGGAGATGCTGAGTGAAAGGAAAGAAACATTCACAGGACCTGGGCTCCTACTGTGGAACTCAGTCTTGCAAGAAAACAGATTGACCAGTGAACAAAAGCACTTTCAGGATGTAGGCCCTGCTCCTGTGAAAACTAGCACATAGAAGAGCATGCTCAACTCAGTGGGACTGCTTGAGTAACATGATGCCTGCACTTTTGTAAGTTTGAGACATTAATGCAAAACTTATTTCTTCAATATAACTTTTGCACCGCAAAACCTAACTATAGCAAGTCATTTAAACACAGGAATAGTTCCATAACTTTGACAGAGCTACTTACATACTTAAAACGGGCATGCACTTTAATTTTTGATGCATGACACCATTCCCCATACAAAACTAATTAATCACTCCCTGGAAACTAATTACACTGCCTTGGATAGGCGTGGAAGGAAGACAGTGAGGGGTAATTCTCAAAAGTGATCAAAAAGGGGCAAACTAAGAACTCTGTTGGAGACGGAGGGTGCATGCAGATGGGCATGGACATGTGGTATGCGGTACTTCAGATACATCTGTGGTGCTGCACACACCACATATGCAGGCATGCCCCACACTGCTAATTTGCAGCAGGGGGTGGGTTTTTTTTGACCCTGAGAAATCCTGAATAGTCCTATGTGCTGCTGCAGTTTGTCCCCAGGGAAACACACGTTCCCACTTGTGGGGATGTGACCAGAGAGAGAGAGAGAAATGGGATGGTTTCACCGCTGATATCCTTCAGATTCTATTATGTATAGCATATAAATATTGAGCCTCAGAAAAGTCAGGGAAGAAAAAAAATCTGTCATGAAAGGGAACATTCGAAGTAAATTTACAATTTGGCATCAATGCCAGTGATATTATCCCCTGCTAATACTACAGAAACTTGAAGGAAACAAATCCAATACAAATGAAGGAACCATTTTTACAGATTTAAGTGATATTTACCATTTGCAGAATTTTGATATTTAAAAACAAATATAATTTCACATTCACATTTATGATATGCACCCTTCCAGATGGCTTCAAGCTTGAGAAACAAAAAAAAAAAAATCAAGATCATATTTCTTATGCACAATCATGGAAAACACCTCTCATTGAAAAGAACTACAGTACAGTATTCAGAACTGCCAATTTTAATCTACCACTTATTGGTTTCCCACAATGGCTATTTTACAACAACAATAAGGCTAATAGAGATGGTGTGATTAACCTAAGATGATCAGACTGGAAAGATAAAATAAATACTTAACCTGAAGCCATCATGTTGCAAAGAAGTGCTTCCTACCCCCCACCAAATTGACTAAGGCTGCCTAATGCATCATGTGTGGTGAAACTAAATTTCCAGTGACCAGTTGGTGCTTTGTGTTGCAGAGAGCTGGTTCTTGGAAAAGGCACAAAAGAAAAGGCTATATGGATGCAGTGTGATGGGGATCAGCTGGAAAGATGCCGGAACTACCACTGAAAATGGGTGAGAGTGGAATTCAGGCACTGCAGAAAAAGAAATACCCTGGGCTGTGGGTGTGTGTAACATGACTGCAGATTGATCCACTGGAAGGTGATGAATACAACAGCTAGTAAAAGGTCACTTGCATTGCTCAAGCTACAAAGGTCAGATTGTATATAAGAGACTAAGTGGCAACGGGAAGTGGAAAATAATCTGAGAATTGTAAGAAATGGCAAAGATGCTCAAAGGCAATATCTGAGCTTATCTACCCAGTCTCTTTATAGTTTAGAGCTTGATTATGAACATAAGGAGAGGAACTGGGTTTCTTTTATAGTCCTTATTTGGTAAATTAATATTTATTTTTAAGCCATATTTTTTATTTGTGACAGAAAACAAAAAACAGAAACTGCAGGGAATTTAGCTACAGAATTAGTCAGTTCAGCGTACAGTAACACGCCCAACAGATACACATGAAATTATCTACATATGCATCCATATAGCCTTTTCTTTTGCATCGTTGCATCACCTACAGAAGATGACTCCCCTTTGAGATCAAAAGCCTATTGGGTTGAGCATTTCCAAGCAGGTATTAAGCAACGCTGTGCTGAGAGTTTACAACCTAAATATACGACAACAAAGGAACTGTTATTATTTTGATATTACAGATGAAAAAGGGAGACAGATGAGACATGCAGAGTTTAAATAACTTGGTCAAGGTTATACATTAAGTAAGCTGGCAGGAATTGAACCCAGATCTGACTCCCAGTCCAGCATCTTCACTGCAAGATCATGTTTTTTCCAGGATAAACCCAAAATCTGGTAATAATATCTGCATCTACCATTTTGAATTTAACTATCAGTGTTCCTGCTTATGAAGAAATCTTTACCATATTAAGCATTAATAGAAAATGTTTTATAATTAGAAGAGGTTGGTCATGGTGAAGTTTTTAACTGATTTTAATAACCTTAACTCAGAAATGTCCTCACAGTTAAATTCTAGGGTTGAAAGCTCAATTAATTTTGAACTACAACTCTGTCTATCATTTCAACAACATGTGGCAGAGTGAGAATTCATGCGAGACAAATGGTTAATTTTTGGTATCTTCTGCAGCCTCATGACAGGTGTGCTGTCCTAAATAATTAGCTTTCAAAAAGGGATCCCCTTAACCCTTCTCTAAAACTGGTTAGTGATCTCAGTTTTACTTCATTAAACTCTTGACAGCTCAATGTACTCACATCTGTTATTGTTTGGTAGTTTGATTCCAAGAACACAAATCGCTTCAAGAATTGGCAACAAATTTATTCAGGCTCGTGATGCAGATCAAAACCCATCTGTTTACTAATCAAAAGCCATATTTTAATCACAGTACAATACTGGTGTCAGCAATATCATCATACAGACTTTCTCTTGCTGCCCTATACATGATAGGTTGTTCTCTTCATTTAAGCTGCATACATCAAAATCTTACATTTTAATGCAACAAACACTGTGATACCCAACATGAGGATGTAACTGTTACTTTGCTTGGTTTGACTGCGGTATGCCATCTGATGCTCTCACCTATAACTTGTAATATGATAATGAACTTTGTTATGCATATTTTTTTTTATTCTAGCTCAATCACTCTGGACTGATAAGTCATTTAATTTTGTCAGGAATTTAACAGTAGCACCTAGAATGAGCTAAACCTTAGATATTGTTAGAAACATAGATATTCCTTCAGAAATTCTAAGAAAGCCTTTTAGAGTAAGGCAAACTATATCTGTTTCTCTACAGGTGTGTGCCTGCCTGGTTTTGAGGATGGGCTCACATGCTGCCTTGGTGCGTGCACCTGGTGTTGGCTGCTGCGCAAGTTCCAGAAGTCTCTGAAGGGGTCCACAGTCACCCCAGGGGAAACCCAGAGACTCTCCTGCCATAATTTGATTGTACCTTCAGTGGTAGGCTCCTTTCCTGTGGACTGCTTCAGATTGGCTACACCTCTTGGCAGATATCTGTGGGGCTCCGCCTCACCTACACCCTATCCATGTGCCAGCCTCCAGGATGGAGGTGTCAGGGTGGCTTGCCCTCTGGTGTCGTCACTCGCCGCTCCCCTTGTTGACTCGGCTACGTTTGGTTCTTCCCAGTCGCTGTGTCCTCGGGGCATTTTGAGCTGCCCCTGCTCTCCTGCCATGTCTTAATTATGCCCAGCTGCTTGCTGTGGCTTCCTGGCTGCTCCTATCCTTGGAGCACCACCCATGCTCTGGCCATCACCTTGTGGCCTCTCCAGGCCACCACTGGCAGAAAGGGAAAAAAAAAGGAGAAAAAAAAGAAGAACTTTAACAGAAGAATGAGGCATAGGGTTGTGACCCATCTCCACTCACAGACATGATGCCAGTACTCCCCGCAGTCCCCCGGTGTTGTCCCAGGTCCTCTCTCCTGCTGAGGACCCCTCCTGTGGGTCTGGCTCCCCATTCCGCGTTGCACACTGGCACTGTTTGTGCCTGGTGTGGGAAGCATCTTTGCCCTCCACTCCCTGTAGTGCCTCCCTAGCATTCATCCTGGTTCCAGCTTCTATTTCAGCCAGGCAGCTTCCTGGGATGACAGCACCTGCCTGTGCCAGCTCCAGCTGGAAATAAGTGCAGCTCATGAATTGTGTAGATGTTTTGTCTGGCGCGACTTGTCTACCTCTTCCAGACCTGCAACTGGTAAGTTTGCCCTCGTTTCAGGCCTTTTCTTGTAGGGACAGGCTGTCCCTGTCCTGAGTGCTACTGTGGGAAGGGTCTCCTGTCGCCTGGTGACTGTCCCCCTGGGACAAGATATATATGAGAGTTAAGGTTGGTAGCACCACCTTTTCTTAAGGTTGTCCAATGCTTCCCATTGGAAGACCATGTTTTCAGTGGTTTGTAACTGTGAAAACTTAACCAATCAGGCTGAAATTCCCTGTGCCAGATGTGAGCCGCAGACCAGTTGTTTATTCGCCTTACTTGCCCCTTTGTGCATATACTTTATGATACAGTGTTTAACTACACAATAACATACTTTTTTCCCCTCATTGAACTGATATGGGGATGAATCAAACTTGTGTAGCAAATGAGATTCCTGTCTACAGGACAACTGCTTCATCTGGTGCAAAAGCTGGAGTTATGAAGTGAATGAGGTGAGGGGCTGCAGGAACAGAAAGAATAATCCTGTGATGAAAGAAGTTAACAGATATCCTTAAAAACTTTATTCTATCCTTGTCTCTGCAACAGAGTTCTTACATAATTTCAGTCGAGACACTGAAACCAAATTTTATTTGTTCTTCATTTTCCAGTGCTTGGCTTAAGACGTTGAGATCTGATAGAGTACTCTCACTGAAACAGGGATCAGAGGGAGTGGTGTTATGAATACAGAATGTGCCACACGATGATAAAGATTCTGAAAATTTCGATTCTGTGGGCTCGTCTACATGAGACGCCTAATGACACTGCTCAGTAGCGTGCTGGGCAAAAACCATGCTAATACATTACTGCACAGTAGTATTAGGCCACTGTGCAGCAAGCATCACTAAATAGTCATGCACCAGCACTACTGTGCAGTACAGCAAGTTATTGTGCATTGATTTAGTACTTGGTTAACTAAGTACTAAACTTAATGCGCCATAACTATGGCACATTAATGACTATATAGATATGCCCTGTGTATCTCAAATTAGCACCCAAAATTGGTCTCTACATTAATCCTTCCATTTAGATAAACATTATCCTTAAGTTATTACAGAAGTAAAACATTCAGTAAAATAAAATGCTAATGTAAGACTTTCTGCTCCTATAGATAAGTTCTAGTCTCTGTACCTTGACATAGGCAATCCCATTTATTTTCAACAAATTAAAATGTAACAGTAATTGAAAAGTTTGAAACTCTCAGAGGATTATAAAAAATTGAATATTTGGGAAGTAAGGGTATTAGAAACTTAGCTAGTAAGAATTTAAAAACAATTTGGAAGGGATACAACTCCTCAGGCATCAGGCCTTTAGTCAACTGCTACCAAACGGACATTAAGAAGAATCTTTCCCAATGGGCAGTTTATTTATAAGCACATTCTTCAACATTTCCTAAACCTTCCCCATAAGCATCTGAAAGTTGGAACACTGGACTAGATGAACCACTGGTCTGATCTAACTTGGGTTCCTGGGTTCTCAACCATGATAAAATATCCCCAACAGATGAATACAGTCTGACAGAGCAAACAAATAGCTGAAGTTTCCATATGATTTTTCTGTTTTTCCCCCATGAACCAAAATATTTTGCCTGATAAGATGGTAAAATGGATTGATTTCTAAGAAAGAATGCGTGCATTCTTCAGTTTTACTTTTGGTGTGATGAACAATAAACATTTAATGGAAAAACAACAGCTCAGTAGGAGCTTGAAGCCAGCCCAAATATCCAATGATACTATTGTTCCTTAATTGTCTCAGGAATTTTACTGGTTTGGAGAATTCCTTCTATGCAGCAGTTAAGTTAAAAAGGAAGAATGAAGACAAAGCAATTTTTCTACCATGTGGCTATTGGCATATGAATGTCTTAAGTGACTTTGAAGATGATTGCTGGAAATAGATCCTTCTCAACTTCCTTCCAAACAACTTTTTATACAAAAGGCTTGGCCAGCCCATGTTGAGGGTAAGACTCCCCTAATGAATCTGTGAGGAACTATGCAACAGAAAAAGAATACTTAGAGACTGCTCTTTATGAGGAAGGAAGTCAATGGAAGAGAAAATGAAGAACTCACAGCAGAATTGTAAGACAAATTTGCAAATTATCCTCTATGGCTTCTTTCCAAAACTCAAGGCACTGTGCAACCTGTGATAAGTCTGGACAAATAACTACTACTATCACCACAGGAATCCAGTCTAGAGAAAAGGAGATTATCAGGTGTTTCAAGATTCATGGCTGAGCCTAGAAGGGATTAAGAGAGAATTTGTCACTTTTCAATGGGGGAAGTCTGCAGAGATGTTTGAATTAAATTTGAATCAGGGAGAATATTTTAATGCACAGGCATCCATGATAAAGAATCTTGATGGAATTCTAGCCTGTGTTTATTGTGGTCACAGTAAGAGGTAACAGTCGGAGGCAGCTAAAATGTTGAGTAGCAGTTTAAACTGCAAGACTACTACCATTGCTGACATTCAGGTGAGGAAAGCACTATTCGTATGGTACTGGCACATCAAACTGTGAAACCGGCTGTTGCTTAGTTGTGGCAGAGAGCAGCTGTACTGGATCTAGGTCAGACTTGGAAAGGGTATCTGAAGAAGCCCTGCTGAGATGGACTGCTGCATCCAAGTGGACTGGACAGATGACAGCTTGTGGGAGGGAAATGGGCCTGCAGAACATTCTTGGGGCAGTTTCCAGGGTGTGAGGGCTGCTAGCTGTGCCATCTTTTCCAAGCTACTGGAGAAGAGAGTTCAGAGGAACTGCAGAATATTTGAGCTCTTCTAATATAGAAGAAGGGTGTAATTCAACTACAGCAAAGTCTTTTCAGTCTTCCACTTTCCCAGTCAAAGAAGAGTAGCAAAGCTGCAGACAACACAGTACAACCAAACAAATTGGGAATGCAATGGAAAGAATAGCAACTGAGGCTAGGGACAGAAGTTACACACAAACTAGCTTAAGTAATCAGAAACTGGTTTAAACCTGTAACAGAACAGAGGTTCAGTGCACATAAACCAGTTTCAAAATGGCTGAAACTGGTTTAAGATAAACCTGGTTGAATGTAGTATCAGACTTAACTGATTGAGATCAAACCAGTTTATGGAACTTCTGTCAAAGACCCCTTCCTGGTTCAAGTTAAATCAGATTCCCCCAGCATCTCAGCATGCTTTGCAGCCCTGGGCTGTGCTGTGCTGTGCTGTCTGCTCCAGAGAGCAGAGCTGGCTCTGCCTTTCTGCTCTTTCTAGCCAGAGTAGGGATGGGAGTGGGGCCAGAGGGGAATAAACCCCCTCGCTTTCCCCTTTGCCTTAGGGGGCCATGCCAGGCTAGTGTCTGGCCATGCCCCAGATGGCAGTGGGGAAGCTGTAGGTGCAGCATGACCCCATGTACCCAGTGCCAGGCACAGGGTGCTACCCATATGGCTTCCTTGCTGACACCGTCTGTCTGCCTGGCAGCCAACCATAGTTTGGCAGTGCGCGCAGTGCCTGCCAGTACAGTCAGAGTGGGTCCCCCTGACAGCAGTGGTTGCAGGGAAGCCATAAGGGTAGTACCCACATCTGGCACCTGTTACACAGGGCTGTGCTGTACCACTGCCACCAGGGAGAGGAAGAGTGAGCAGGGCATGCCTAGCTTGGTGCTCAGTGGCCCAGGGGTAACAGGTAGTAGCACTTGGGGCTGAGGTGGTGAGTCTGGGCCATGAGCGCTGTTGCAGGGGCCAGGGCCAGCCAGGGCTGGCTTGGGTGCCGCTCTCCAGCAGGTAGAAGGGGTTGCTGGGCAGGAGCTGCTCCCCCAACTGCATGCCCAGCTCAACTCAGCTGTGACCTGGGCTACTGCTGACACACTGGAGCCCCTTCCCCAGCCCCTAGCCTGGGTCCCTCTGCTTGGTGGGGCTCACATCTAGGATGGAGCCACTGCCATCATGATCCCTCTGTATGTGTCCCCATCTGGGCTTGGGGCTGTTCTACTCCTCTCCCTCCCTCTTAATCTGAATTTTGTTCCTGGGCTACCCCAAGCAAAACCCTGGCCGTGGCAGCCGAAGGCCCAGCAGGATCACACTCTGGCTGGGAGTGGGTCCTTGAGGGTCCCAGGCTATGCTGAGCCACAAGCAGAGGGGAAAAGGTGGTTAGACCTTGGCTGGGGTTCCTGCACACCATGGTGGGGATTTAAACCTCTCCCCAATCATCTTCAGTTTGCTGGGGCCTGGCCATGCCTCCTCTCAGCTCAGCTTCCCTCTAATCTGAAGGGAAGGGAAGGCTTACTGTAGCACCCCTCGGCTCCTAGCCTGAGCCAGTGCAAGCATGGGGCTGCATTTCCAGAATCAAAAGTGAATGTCTATTTACTTGCCAGTTCAATCTACACAGGTTAGACTCACCTGCAAAGACTGAATCAATCCACCCAACCCATTTGATTAGAAAACAAAATATTTGCATGAACTTTGTGTTTACAAGAAAGTTTTAGAAGAGGCAGCAGCCCAGAAAATTGTGGGAAGGAGGTTCAAAAAAGACAGATGAACAGTGAATTTGCTTCAGCAAAATATATTGGCTTATGTGATTTTAGTCCTCAAATGACACAGCCTAAACATATGAAGTCATGTGCAGTTGCATAGTAAAAGCTATCTTTCCTCAGACATGGCTCTCCTCATGCTTTCCTTCACTTCTACTTTAACTTCCTTTGGTAGTTTATCACACAAGAGAGTAAAAATAATTTTAACACTCAAGAAATCAGTCAGCTCCAGTCAATTTGATTAAATGCATATTAAACTGAGAAGGTGGCTTAATTGGAGAGTGAGCCAATCAAAAAAACAGATCTGCAAGTTCTTGTCATTGGATGCATGTGTAAGGATTATATAGGATTGATCCTATATCAGAAGCACACCAGGCAGAATCTGATCCTATATCAAACTCCCTTCCAAATTGAGCAGCAGCACCAGGACAGCTGCCTGACAGTGCCATGTGTTTACGTTTGTGGTATTTACAATGTGCTCTGCAGATAGAATAAAGAAAAAAGATATAAAATCATCATTTGCAGAGTCAAGTCCTTGTAAACCATTGCAAGCACAGATAAAGATGAGACTACACTGTTTGAAAGTATTTTTAGCCATCTGAGGTCTAGTTCAGTAAATGATGCATGCCATTTCAGGCCATGGTTCTACAGTTTGTTGCTGTGTCTGCATGTGTCCCACTGAAATCAGCACAGCTCTGCATAAAAGCAGTAAGCTGCAAGAGTGGGAGCAGGCATGGGGAAATTCTTGGCCCTGTGAAATTTGACAGGATCAGGATTTCACCACACTTTTCCTTGATATCGGAATCCACTAAGAATCTAGTTTATTTTATTTACACCTGCAGAGAAATGCCTAAGGGATTTTAAAAAATGCTTAACCTATGATCACTACATCAGGGCTTCAAAATAAATGTAACTCATTTGCTCAGTGATGACAGACTAATAAATTGTTCCACCTCATTATCCTCATAATAACTGAGGGGCATTGCTTAAAGGGACACTGTCAGACAGATATAGGTGAAAATTGAGTGCTTCAAAATGGGAAATTACAAAGCCTAATACAAATTGGAATGATTCACACGGTGGGGGGAGGGGGTAAAGACAATGAAATCAGTGTGAATTTCAACAGTCCCCAGAAAAGTAAAAATTGGCAATCAAATCTTACAGCTTTGTGTTGGTGCCTAAGAATCAGAAACTGAAACCTAGTAAAAACAAATATGAAAGGACTCCTCAGAATTTCATTATCTAAGACAAAGCACAACTCTAACAAGCATATAGGATTACATATAAATCAGATTCATTGTTGTTGACTCCATCCATTCAGAAATTATGAATCAGGATGCAAAATACCAGGTTATAGATTTTAAAAGAGCAAGTTTGTTAAAAAATAATAGATGTGGGGCTCTTAGTTGCCTTCTTGCCTTTGAGCCTGTAAGATTCACTTGGGTCATCTTTTCAAGCTTTCATATGCAACCATGAGGGTTAGAAATTTACATTAAAACCAAAAAAATAAATAAAAAGGGAGATTGTTGACTAATCACATGCCTCCGGGAGCTAAAAGAAAGGCCAAATATCATGGGACTGTGACAAAATTGTGAGAGTTGGCAACAGTGAAATATGTGTTTTAATATAAAAAGGTGATAGGAGACACAAACCTGCAAAATATGAAATAATGGTCAGTCTGGGTACAGAAGCTCATAAAAGTAGACTACGACATGGAAAAAATTTGTTGTTTGAAAAGATCTGTTTTATGGTGACAGTCACACATTTTCTACCCACGTATAAATCTGCTGTAATGTATAATGGTTTAGGATACAGAAGGACAAAGAATATTCTGCAGTCAAGCAAAAATACTCTTCCCTTTTTGAATGTCTCCTGTATCTATGGAAATAGGTTACAGTTTCCTAAAGTACAGTGGATGATTTTAAAATGATTGTAAAAGCAGCTGACTAAAACAATTTGACTAGAAGCACTGCAGCCAACCCAGAGGCAGAGTACACATTCTCATGCCAATGCTATGCATGGTAACATAAGGGCTTTTTGTTTTTAGTTTCATAACAGAATCATGCAGACTATTGGGTCAAGATTCTCCAGTCTGTTAAGCCCATAAGGAAGCATAAAATGTATTTAAAAACATCCAGAAATAGCCAGTGGAGAATTCCTGTTTTGCGATAGAACTGCACTGGGGCAAAAACTGGCAGAGGTGCCATTCTTACCACTGGATGGTGTGTTTGGGGGGAAGGTGTGCTGGAGTGGATGGATGTAGGGCAGGAAGGGAGCATGGAAGAGCAGAGCTCAGCTTCACCCAAGAGTGGTATGAGATCACTGGCGGGGTATAAGTCTGAGCAGTTCCCCTGTAGCTCTAACTTGTACAGAGGATGGGGGTTCAGGGCTTAAATGCTGCAATTTGTTCCCCACCAGCCTTTGTCTGTGTCAGGGTTCAAATGAAGGACCAGATGCAGCTTAGAAGCTGCCCCTTAGTTTTCAGGCATCTTAGCTTCTTTATTAATACTGTTAAAATGGCTGTAATTACCCACTCAAGCTGTAGTGTCATTTTTTTGCTAGTGAATGAATAATACGGAGCTTAGAACATGTTTGGTTTCAAACTAGAAATGTCATGAAGAAGTAAAGATGAATGCTGTGGTCAATGAGACTGTTTTCCTACCAACACATCCAATAACCCTTTGATTTGAAAAAAAAAAAGTTATTGAATATTTTAAGAAAATACAGATGCTCTTGAAAAAGAATTCTAATAGGTAAATAGCATAGTGAAAATCATCCTCAGTCCTGCTAGAGATTAATTCATAATGTCACCTACCCTGAAAAATTACTCATATTTCACCTCTCGTTTCCCTAAGGTTTTTAATTCTTTTCTCCATAAAGGAATGTTATCTTTGCCGTTCAATTACATTTTAACCATTCAGTCAGATCAAGCTATATATAAATGTATGGACTCTTGTCTTAAGACTCCCTTACTCAGCTTTTGCTTTATGAACAGAAGAGTTGCGTTCCAAGGTCACAAATGATTAATCTTGACCCATGAACCTTGACAGTGTTAAGTCTTAATATAAATGTATTACTGTACACAGTAAAGTGAAACATACTGGGTACTCAGGAGGAATAATAAACTGAGTTTTTCTGACTTTACTGGCTGCTAATTAAGCACTGTTAACCCATTCAGAGCTCTGTTAATATTTTATGTGAATGCAAACACAGTGGCATCATTTTGCTCTTCAAGGATACAAGGTGGCATGTATGCATTCTAGGCTTTGTACAATAGACTGGCTGTGTGCTAAATTTGGAGGTCCCTCAGTGCTCATAACACGTGGTGCTCAATTTGCTAAAAGAATATTCTGGCTTTTTAAATGGAGCACTATTTGCAAATGCGCATATTTAAAAAATCCAATACTTTTCTGGTGAGATTTGCTTAGAAATTACATTACAGAATGGAGGTGAGGGGCAAGGTAGAGGGAAATGGTTTGGGCAGAAAAAAGTGCACTAAGTGGAGGCTAACAGAGAAAGATAAGTGAGATGGCAAATAACAAGCTAAGGTAAAGAAATGCACTAAGGTGAAAATCTGGCCTGTTGGGAATTGTTTTGTGTTTGGACTCAAGGGGTGCCACAGGCAAGCTAAGGAACTTCCTAGTGGTTAGTATGCCGCATTTCTTTACTGACAAAGCCACAGTTACACTCATTTCAGTCATTTCACTGACTCCAACAGAAATACCAGGTTGTTTGCGAGAAGAGAACTGGGCCCACTCTCTGACAAAGACATTTGCAAAAAGTGTAATTGCAATGTAATTGCAACTTATTGATATACATTACAAACCCAAAGCAGGCAGTATGTATGAAGACATTGTTCTTATTGTAAAACAAAATTCTCAGCTAGCATACAATTTATATGTAGGATCTTTGCTTAGCAGCAAGCAAATTACACTACAAAATGTATTTTATTTGCTTGACCAGGCATTAGAATAATTCTGATTTTCTTTGATATGTTAAGTTACCCAAACAAAAGAAGACAATCAAGTCAAAATAAATTTACAAGGTGCTTATTGGAATTGTAACTAAGGTTGGAAACATTTATACTTGTGACAATGCAATTAGTTATGCTTAACAGACATTGTGAAACCATTTTCAACATATATTGAAATCAACTTACAAAGAGTATTTGCTGGAACCTGACTTCATCTCTCCTGCAAATGGAAGACCCAACACAAGTGAAAAGATAATAAATCTATTTTTAACTGTAGTCATTCATTCTGAAGTGCTGACAGATACATTAGGTACTCCTGTCTAAAATTAGTTCTGTTCACGTGGGAAGCAACCATTTATTTTATCAGGCTATTTGTACATTTAGTATCAGAAGACTTCTTATGGAAGACAGTATAGTTTTTGTGTCAGATTTCTATGAAATAGCTCGTTTAGTAGCCAGAATACAATATTACTATTATGTATACATCTGTGGCAAAATATGCTTCTGTAATTATGAGTAGGCCTAACAACAGTTTAATATGTCCCCATCTATGAATGATGCACCATTAAGATTCTCTCAAACTTGCAGTGGATTTTGAGTTAAAAGTTTATAACAAAAGTCATAAGAAGGTTGCAGGACAGCTGTCCCGATAGATGCCTAACTCTGGCCCTGCATCTGCATTTCAAACTCAGAACGAGATCACATACAGATGGCAAGAGATTGTCCACTTGCAATGCAGCTATCACTGTGGTAATTGCCCAACTCAGTAATTGTTTACATTTCAGTCTTATTGCCTGGGCTAACCAGTAAGCACATAGTCCTATCAGCAGCGTATCCAAGGGGAGGGAGGTGACCAGTCTGCAGTGTTTGTGGGAGTTGCACAAACAGATGTGATGGTAGAGGCAGCTGATTGTGTTGCTGAGATTGGCACCACAGCCACCAGTGTCACACAGCTGCCCAGCCACAGAGCTTCCCAGCTATGCCTCTGTCAGTGCTATTTGTATATCACAGTGAAATTCTTAGCAGCTTTCTTTCTTTTGTATTTCTAATTGTGATTATGACACTTTATTTTGGTGTAATTTCCCTTCTAAGGTCTTGAGCAATTGTTGAAAAATATGAAACAACATTTTATATCTTAACCAACTCAATTTTATGATGCCCATAATATTCAGAGTAGTTGCTGTTATAGTACCTCAATAAGTCTCAGAATGTAGCAGGGTTTCTGGTGATATTCTGCCTACTAAAATTAGGCTTGTAACTGGTGTCTAGCACCATGTTATCTGGCTTGAATATTTCTCTCACTATGTCCAGGATTTCACACTCTTTGAACCGTAAGAGAAATATTTCCACAGTGGTTTATGGGTGTTTTGCCACACCATTCCAATTATTAAATGGCATAATTAGCTTTAACTTAACCTATCCTCCAAAAGCTAATTAGAAAATGTAACTCAGTCTTAATTGACACTTAATAAATAACTGTCCTGAAAAGAAACAGGAGTCCAAGATATATGGGCTCTAGTCTAATTCTGCAGTATAGCGCCATTGACTTTCATTGGAGCTAAGCCACTAACTCAGATATATCTATCTCATTCCCATTCTGATAAATTCTCCTTATGAATGACACTATCACCTTTGCTTAATTAGGATATGAAGATATGTAATAAGCCTCACTTTATCATTTTAAAATGTATACATATGTTAAAATGTGTGTTCATTATGTCCTAAAAATAATATTCATTAGTACCTATTAATATAGGCAGAACCAACTAATTGTAGGTTCAATGGCTACAATACTGAATTTAAAATTTACAGTTGCCAACTGCATGGGTATATAAATCAAAGAGAAATCTGTTGGCATATAAGTGAATCAAATTTGCTGTTAAAGAAATCTGAAAGGAAGCAACCATACGATGAACAAAGTATCATCTCTTTCAGATACGGCGGGAGCAGGTTATGAATTTCACCACCATATTTCTAAAGGAAGAAAATGCAAAGGTGACATTGCAAAAATCTTGCAAGGGCATATTAGCGTGAACTACATCTTCTCTAAATTGTAAATAGGTTATTTACAATATAGGCATCCTCTTTGGATGCTCCAAGACTTAACGATTTTCATGATTAGGCTGATCAGCCACTGGGTGTCACTGTTAGTCTGCTCACACAAAAACCAAATTACATTTTTTTGGCATTAGAAAATATTTAAAGATGACTGGAAGCACTGATGAATAAAAACATTTTCTAACATGCAGTGGTGGTACATTACTCACTTGAACATCACATTTCTATTTCAATACCTTCCTGAGTTTACATTCCTTCTTTTTAAAGTCTTTTTATTGCTGAATTTGGTAGCAGTTTGGGTACCAGCAATTTCACTGTTCTGATGATAGTTTTATTTCTTGTATTATAAGCTGTTCTGGGAGGAGCTCACATGCATACTCTTTCTCACATCGTGGAAGGTATTTTCTAGTAACACAGAAACCATGGTGCTGTTTCTGAAATAGGGACTACTCATTGTCCCCCTCCAGTGGCTGGACTACTTAAAAAGGTTTCTTTGTTGGTTACAGTTTTGATCATGGTCCTGTAGCTTGGCCAGTGCAGGGTTATTCTTTAAATCTAGTTGTATTCTTACTACCAATGACCTATAACTTTAGCCATACACATAGTCAGAAGCATCACAATGCGTCACAAGTAGCCAGCGCTAGAGAGAGACACAATATTGCAAACTGGGATCTGCAAAGAAACACTGGTGGTTTAGGAAAGAAAGTGGCAAAAAGTTCGATTAGATTTTAGAGTTTACTGCCTAAGATGTCAATGTTCCCAAAATATCAAAGCAAAGAATGAAGAAGTGAATAAATAAAGCAGCATCTTCCCAGGTAGAATTAATAGGCATTTGACTGGGGTCTCCAAAAATTGCTACACACTGCATTTATTCACTGCTGCACACAGTGGTTGCAGAATGTTACCAAATTAGACTGGTAAGATTTTACACACACCCAGTACAAAGGCGAAGGACGAAACAAGGTGAAAGTCAGTGAAGAACTTGGTCCGATGGAAGCATCAGCTTCACCAACTTATTTAGGTTACAAGAGATAGGGAAACCACAAGTAGACTATACAAAACTGGAAGTTTGCCAGGCAGGTCACAGTTCTGCTCCAGGTAACGATGGAGCGCTACTTAATTTGCAACAGTGGAGAAATAACTGGATGTTAGCCAGGCTGCCTAGAGCCAGGATTCTTCTTCCTTGGAGAAGATACTAAATTGTCAACACAGATCCAGAATCTATTCAATATTGAACAAACTGAATGCCCCACTGAGGCTAGAGAGCTAGCTGATAATAAACCTCTATCTGAAGGTCTGTTGATTTGCACAAAATAAAGCCAGTATTTGTCATGGGAAGAAGACAAAGCAACACTCCATCAAATTAGAAAAGACAAATCAGCTCCTAGAAGTTAAAGATATGATACATCCTAAGTCATTATATAAACAAAAGGCTAGGCTGTGCAGTCTCAAGGTATAGTGGGAAGCCAGTGCCATTGTTTCTAATAACACTGGTCACAAACATGCGTAAGCAGGGTCTCTTGAATCGGGCCCAAAAGTATTAATAGAAAAGAAGTGTATTTAAAGAGCTACAAAAGAGTTGCTAAGAACTAGTCAAAAACTTGGCACTTCTTTCTTAAACAAAATCACAGTAAATTTACAAGTCGTTTGCTTGTTTTTAAAACAATTGCTTCCACAGCAATCATGGATTTCATTTTTTTACCAATGAAATCCATGGAGGCTGTGGATTTAATTGACAAATCTACTTGAGATACCTATATTTTTTTACTTTAAACTTGTGATACTTCATTAGCAAAAAGAAAATTAGTCATACAACTCTAGGGTTGGAAAGTACTTCAAGGGCCAGGTAGTCTCACCCCTGCTCAGATACAAGATTCACTATTCCAAAACCATCTAAGGCAGATGACTATCCAGCCTCTTCTTGAAGACCTCTTCTTAAAGGGTATTCCAGAACTTCTTAAGGCAGTTTGTCCCACTGTCTTACTGCTCTTACAGTGAGGCTGGTTAATTATTCTCATTTTATACCTAAGATGACCCAGCTAACCAATCAAAGCGTGCCCTTGCATCTACGTTAACATGGCTGAAGTCAACAGAACTCTATAGGGGTGAGTGAGGAGAATCAGGTCTATTTTCCTGGTGATATGAAGCCCTATGTGGTATTGAAATGATCTAAATAACAGTACAACAGAAGCCTGCTTATTCAACATGCTGCTCAAATTTCAAACACTGAAACACCTGGTTGTCCAATTAGCATTATACCAAACCTATCCATTTGAAGTTTCTTACATCAAAGACAAATGCCTTCAAAAATAAAGCTTCTGAAATGGACTCTCAGGGTGGAAAAAAACCCCACTGCAAGGTCACCTTTCAGACTTCAATTTGGTGATATATTCCGTCTGTGAATTGCCACTATGACAACCAGCTTATCGTCTGCTTCAATTTGCTCCATGGTGGCTGGCCACCAATTGCAGTTCAGTGCCCCTCATGCTCCAGGAGAGAATGCGTATCAAACAGATCTTCTGCAGCAGCTGAGCATGGATCGATTACATCCATGCCTAGGTGCAAAAAGTTCTTGATAAAGGTTCAGTATTGAAGTACAAAGGAGTTCAACTGCAGTTGGAAGTCAGATAGGATGCAGTAGCAGGGAGTCACTGTGGTATCAATTCATGAAGAAGGAGAAGGAAAGTGAAGATGCCTCAGAAATTAATGCCTTCCCTACTAATATGTTTCATCTGCAACAGGGGGAATAAAAATCAGTGAGACAGGAGGATTATCAAAGGAAATTCTTTTCTTAGAAAATCTGGGGAAATGTTTCTCAAGAAGTGAGGGAGTTTCTCTTTAACTGCATTATATTGCAAAGACAGTTAGTATTAGGACTGAATAAATTAAGTCTGCAAGTTCACTGATACCTGAAATTGTTTTAATGAACAGAGGATACCCAATTTACTTTACAATGATTTGTAAGACAACTCAACTAGAATGCACCCAGTTCTCTAATCCTTACTTAGACACAAGCAATACCAGGCTTATTTGCACACAAGTTATATTACTTTAATGACACCAGAATTATTAAACAAGCACAATCTCATAAGCACGAATACAGTCTTGTTGGTATAGGCAGGGGCAGGCAATTATTTTGGGTGGAGAGCCACTCACTGAGTTTTGGCAAGCCATCAAGGGCTGCGTGATAGGCAGCCAGGGGCAGGTAAATATTAATTTTCTAAATTTTTTAGGGGCCCTGTGGGCCAGATAGAATGGCCTGGCAGGCCACATCTGGCCCGTAGGCCGCATTTTGCTCACCCCTGGTATAGGGAGTGAACATGACAGGGCATAACTTACTCTGGAATAGTTGCATCAACGTTAGGGGTTGTACTGGTATAATTTTTCTGTAAAACAAACTCAACCTTAACCAAAATAGTTAAATCCATAAAACTGTGTATAGGTCAGGTCTAAATACAAGCACAAAATGATAGCAGTGCTGAAATTTTGCTCCATTTAAACCCAAAAGCAAATACGTTCAAGTTCTATTGAAGTCAGCATACAACAATGTCCTTTGCCAGGTTGCATGGCAACTCAGGAGCAGGGTATCTAAATACACACAAGTTCAAGTGGATGGTTCTGCGATGCTAAGACTGCCAACTTCCTCCAGTTACAGCTCTGCAACTCTGAAGTGCTTCAAACAACAACTTTTCAAAAGCAAAATGGCAGATAGCTTGCAGTGATTTTTTTGGATGTGTCAGGGGCTCTCATAAAATAGATTTCTTCTACCCTTAAAACGACAGTGAATTTACAGTAGCATCCTAATTTGACAATCCAGTATCTACCACTTTTTCCTGTTTCGTTTTCCAAAAAATGCCAAAAGAAAAGAGAGTAGAAAAGGTGTTGGAATTCTCATGGTGGGAATAGTGATTATTCAGCCATGAACTGAGCTTTCTGCTTTTTTTTAACTAGACAGATGAATCCACATTAATCCATGTGCGCACTAACACAATTTCAGTGAGACTAAAGATGTGGTTTTAGAGAAAAGATGAGCAAGAGTTTTCAATTTTTTCCAGGTATATGTGGTATCCTGATGGCTGGCACTGGATACAGAATTATATCAACGGACATAGAACAAGGATTATGTAACTGAAGTCAACGAGTTTATGACAATTTATATCAGCAGAGAATCTTCTACTTCAAGTCTCAACTCAAAATGGTCAAAAGCCCAGAAGTTCTAATCCCAACTCTGTTGATTTTATCGTGTGGCTCAGGGCAAGACACCTATGCCAAACTTTTCTACTTAATTTAGATTAAATTAAGGGCCCAATTGTAGATATCTGAGGTCAGATAACAGATGTAGTGGGAACTTGCAACTCCAAGTGAAGCCAACAGGAATCAAAAGTGATCAGCAGCTCTCCATATCTTTCCAGCATCTCTCCTGCTCTATGTGCCTAAAACGGAGTACCCCAAAATATAGGCATCCAAACTAAGAAGCATTCTTAAAAATGCTGGTCTTGTTGTTTGCTTAATTCTTCTAATCTGTAAAATGGGAGCAATGCTTACTACCCTCACAGAGGGAAAGTAATTAGTAGTGAGGCTTAATTAATGTTTGTACAGTACTTTGAGGAGATTCAAGAGCTACATATTATGATTAAATGCTAAAACTTCTGGAGCAAAAGGTATATACAGACAATCCGAGGAGAAAGAAATCACAACTCTTGAACACTTCTTAAGATCCTAAATGAAGTCCTTTAATTAACAACCTATTTATCTCATTGTAGGATTTCCTGGCAAGTGCCACTCAGACCCTCCTCTCTAAATCTCATGCCATGAAGAATATTCCTAGGCATACCTGAAAACATGTCTAGCCTGGATGTCAACAAAAATCTCAGCAAGGCAGTAGGTAAGATGTAAAATCTTCTTGTTTATTCTGCAGTATAAACATTTCTCCCCCAGTCAGAAAACGTGGGCTCTTTTTTTGAAAGATCACAATGAAAATCTGACAGCGCTAGTATGACAAAAATCCCTTCCTGAAATCCTGGTTTCACTGAGGTTAATGGCAAAACTCCCATTGACTTTAATGGGGATGGAATTTCACCCCTAGCATTCAAACAAAGCCACCAGAATGAGCTGTTTGTAAAATGAGGAGTAAAACATGTCAGATGGCAGCTTGATTTGAGGGGTTTTCTTCAGATTTAGCTTCAGAAATAATTTCTTTGGGCTTTTCCCTCTCTTCGCTACTGATTACAGCAGGTCTTACACATTTCAAATCTCTTCAAAATTAGATACATTTTATTGGAATGCTGGTTTCTGATTTACACCATTTATTCTCTTTCAAATAAAAATATTTGTGATATTTGTAATACATAGCGATCAATATGCAAAGCATATTGCGCAATTTAAATGAAGCCTTCCTCCTGAGGCTGACCTACCTTGCTCTTCCAGACAATATATCTGTATCTGTTGCTTGAAATCTGGATATTTAGATGCCAGATAAGCAAACTCAGTTCTCTTGTCCTTGTACCTGTTTGTTGCATGATTGATTTATAAAGGTCAGTCTTAAATCGGGACAGTTTACAAAGAACACAGGGGACGATACACTGATGAGCAACATATATTAATCAGTGGCTTAAGTACAATAAGGTAAATTAGGTGACAAGAATCAGGGATTTGGAGACAGCTTAGATAAAATGGCATAACTCCACCGACTCCAGTGTTCCTCAACTAATTTATATCAGTTCTGGATGTGGCCCTTGATTTATATATGCTCATAATGTAAATAATAATAATAACAACATTATTATTATTATTATTCTTTTGTACTATAGGCCCTAAAGGCCCTTGGCAAATGATAATACTGCATTTTACATCTAAAAAAGTAGTAGTTACCTATACACAGACAGGAAGTCAGGGTCAAATCTGTCTCTGTTCAATGCTAATGGGAATGAGAGATTGATAGCACTATCCATAGTCGGGAATAGTAAGGTCAGATGATGTGCAAACTTCCTCACTTGCATTTCAAACCATAATACCATTTTGTTATTCTCTGGCTGGGGCTTTCCTGAGCAGAGGCAGTCATTTGTGGCAAATTACATGGTGGTTTTATACGGTGTCCACTAAAGGACAAAAGTGAAAACACTAGCCACATTTCACTGAGCATGTCTGCATCAGTGTTCACCAACCAGTGGATCTCGAGCCACAGGTAGATCTTGAAGCCTCTTGCGGTAGATCTCAGAGCCTCTTGGAGTTGATCCATGGCTGGGGTGTGGGGCTGAGTGCCCATGTGTGTGTGCGCACGTGCCCCAGCTCAGCAGGTCAGTCTGTTGGGGAGGGAAGGGATGGGGACCAGATTGAGGTCCCTGCGGTAAGAGACAGTGCTACAGAGGCAGGAGCAGGGGTAAGTTGAGTTGGGGCCCTGGCCAAGTGGGACTTGCCTGCTAAGGAGGCAAATAATTTTTTATCCCTCTGCCTCAATCTGCCCCCGCTTCCCTCTTCCCTCCGGACTGACCTGCTGGGCTGGGGGTTGGGATGGCGGTGGCACATGGTAGATTTTGGGTTGCTTTTAAATGCCAAAGTTGATCTCCTGCTTAAAAAGGTTGGAGACCACTGGTCTACATGATCGTTAATGTGTAGTAGTTACTGCACATTTAGTTTAGTACTGGCTTAAGGAAGTACTAACAAAATGTGCAGTAACTACAGTTACTGCACAGAAGAGCCAGTATACATTTTTTTGATGGCTTACTGTGCAAGTCCTAATAACACGGCACAGTAGTGTATTAGCACGGGTTTTGACTGGCATGCTACTGCACAGTGTTATTAGGCTACTGCACAGTAAATGTCTTGTGTAGGTGTGCCTACTGTGCACTAAGTCCCTATTCCCAACAGGTGAAAAAGCAAACATATTAATCAATGGGAACAACTAGTGACTCAAGAAAATGTTAGCATTTCCTAGTATATTAGGCAGAGATAAAGGTTGTAAAGATGATGGTTTTATGGAATTTCACTGTAAACAAACATGTTTGGAAATGACTTCTTTCTGGAATTCCTGGCATGCCTTACAAATTGAGATGGAAATAAAAGGGTAAGTATAAAATAAAGACTTGAAGTTTCCAAAGTTTCCAAATTGATTAGAGGTCTTTCTAGTATATATTTACCTAATTTCAGATTTTAGATTTCATGGGCTAGAGGCACACTTATGGTAAGTCAGCAGTCACCAGAACAATGCTCATTTGCACTAGCTGAGAGTCTGGCCCTGTTTACTATAAATATAGGTTATGGCATCAAACTACACAATAATGATCCTGTTAAGCTTCTGTTTTCAAATGCTTTTCAGCAATAATGCCTAAAGGTGGTGTGTTCACGAAACAATCCTGCTGGAAAGAATACAAAACAGAAAGGCTTATTAGATCATCCAGGCCATGTCCCAAAATGTAGCAGAAATAAATGCAAAATGCTTTGGGGTTTGTCATTTGCACATAGAACAGCTTTTCCATTATGCACTGCCTGATCCTCTGCCAGATTCTTTCAGAAAGGCTGCACAGTGGTAAGGTAGGAAAGAGGAGGTTAGAACAGGGGAGTCGATAGCAAGAGGCAGATATTCTGAATCATGTTATAACCTTTGGGCCTCGTCTTACCCAACTGTATAAAAGGACGTTTTTACTCATTAAGCCCATACATTGCCAGGGGTATATCTAGCAATTTTAAATTTCTTCACACACCAGCCCATCCATTGCCCCCCTGACAGTTCCATATTCACTGTCCCCCATGCTGCCCAATTTAGGATCGCCCTTTATAAATCAATGTATGTGACAGACATAATTACACTTGCCCTTCTCATACAGGGCTTAGGAGAATTAATCAATTCTATTAGTATTATTGTTATAGCCATTATTTAAATGTTAATGTTGTAATTGAGCCCAGGGCCGCACGCTGGATTGGGGCTCTGCAGCGTTAGGTGCTATATCAGAAGATACAGTTTTTGCCCTAACTAGTTTGATAGGTTGAGCAAACTATTGTACTATTTGTATTGCTGCAAATACAAATTAGGAGACCCAAAGTCACTTCAAATGATGTTGTCAAGCTTCATGCACTTTTTAACTAATTACTGTCTTTACTTGCTTTCCCTCTCCGCTACCTTATTCCAGGAGGGAAAAATCCTTCCCCAATCTAGTCCCTACCCATGCTAGATCACCATATTCTGACCAGTGGTGCAATTCACACTTGAAGCCCTTCATGAATAGCCCAGCTATGAGCATTTTCTTTTCTATTTGTCATCACCAATGAGAAGTCCAGTCTGCTCCTGGACATGTAAGATCACAATGTTGGGGGTTTCTCTACCTCTTCCCTGTCCTTGTTTCCATTCAGTCTTTATAATGGGAGTCTCTACAACTAAATCAATGAGGTCAATGGAGATCCATGAGGACACAGGAGCCCTCCGAAACAGAAGTGACTGTAAAGTCAGTGCCTACTAGAAACTCCTCACAGCAATGTATTATCCTATCATGATGTGTTACATACACACATTTATTACTTACTTATATGAAGGAAAGTTACCTATATCACAGATGTGTTATAAGGATCTGTCAGTAAATATTTATACAGATTGAAAAATGTTATTCAGTAATGTTGCAAACTCTTAATCATTACTATAATTATAGGTCCTTCTTAGGCAGGGCATGAGACTTCTCTGGCATAACATGAGCGTTATTTATTTAATACTAACAAAGCACTCAGAAGATGAAAAATGCTACATAGTGATAGTATTACTACTAGTAATTTCCTCACCCATCTTAGTGACACAATAAAGTACATCAAAAGGACTTTGGCACATGAAAACAGCCAGGTCAGCTCCATATTCTGTCCATCCCAAATTACTCTAATACATGTCATTGCCTTTTCCAGCTCTACAGAACAAATTATAGACTAAGGTCGTCATGATTTTTATCATAAATCTATTTGTATTCATTTCAGGCTTTGTAATCTCCACCTCTCCCTCCTCCCTTTTAAAAAACAAAGCTAAATGTTGGATCTAAAACTCCTTGCCAGCTCCCTATTTAATCAGCCTTTTGGCATATTGGAAAGCAGATCATTTGGTTCCACTTCATTATCATGGGGGAAAATAATCATAAAGGCAAGCTTCAAGCACCAAAATACCTAAAGCCACATTCTAATCTGTAATGCACATGGGTGTAGGCAGGCGAGCAATTTTTCATTTCCTTGGGGCAACATTGCTGATGGTGACTGGCAGGGGCTTTCTGTATTTCATCAGGCTTTTTATTAACACGCTGCCAGAGATCTATAACTGCGCCCGCTGTGTTAGTGATCATATTGTGTGCAATGGCATGTCTATCATGAGAGATAATGGATATGCTGCTATCAGGGGGGCAATGGATGGGCTGGTGTGTGAAGAAATTTCAAATTGCTGGATACACCCCTAGTAATGCATGGGTTTAACGTGGTGGGCTTAATACATTGGGATTAACATGAACACTGAACATTGGTAGAAGCCTCCCACCACATAAGGGAACAGCTGCTTTTTGCCCCTGACAAGTCTTGCACCTTTTATTCTGAAGAGATGCTAACCACCATGAACTCTCATTGTCTATGCAGGATGCTCTCAGCACCTTGCAAGATCAGCTCCCCAAACAAAAAGCAGGTTTCTAAACATCAGAGGATTGAGGTTCATAAATGGCCTTGAATAAGAAGTAAGAAATAGCAAAAAGCCCTATTTTGTTTAAACATGGAGATGGATAATTGCATTAAGAGGATTCCATGATTTTGTTACCTGCAATAGTAAGGGACTAGACTCGATGACCAATAGGCTTCTTCCAGCACTCTGTCCCATGTGCATCTAATTGCTTTCCATTTGGTATTCAGTTCTACCAGACATATTACTAGAAAAATAGCCCCCTAATGACTTAAATGCTTTTACACTAGACACCTGATGAAGTGAACTTGGGTTCACAAAAGATTGCACTTTCTATATATCTCATTTAGTTAGTCTATAAAAGCGCAACTCTACCCTGCCTTTGAACAGGCTTCACACTAACTGCCTCTCTCTGTCCTACACAATGAGCACATCTGAGCACAATGTTCAATAATGAGCATTAGATACTGCGCATTTAGTTTAGTACTTCATTTATAAAGTACTAACTAAATGCGCAGTACCTAAATTTACTGCACAGTAGTGCTGGCACACAGTTATTTAGTGACACTTACTGCCTAATAACACTGTGCAGTAAGCTATTAGCACAGTTTTTGCCATGACATCCTACTGCGCCGTGTTATTAAGCAAAGGTGCAGTAAGTGTCTCATGTAGATGCTTCCACTGTCAACTATTTTTAATCCCATTCCTGTTTTGTATATTGTTTGTCAGATGAAGGGCTTGGGCAGATCTCTCAAAATCCAGATGAACAAAACAAAACTCTCCATTTGCAGATGCTCAGGCATCGCAGTGATAAGCCTGGCCTACATGCTATCTATAGACATTGATTTACCAGAGGCATCTCAAATTAAATTATTCAAGCAGCAAAGCTTAATCCAGTACTTTATTCTGAAGAGATGCTAACCACTAGACTTTCCTTAACTATGCACTGATCTGATCAATAGATATTACTAACATTATCTTCATAAACTCACGATAGTAAAATGACAGAGAAGTCACTTTCCCAACCTCTAAAATGAGAGATATAGTTTAAAAATAGCCATAATAAAACAAAAGGAAAACAAAAGTCCTTAAAAATATTTTTTCCCTTAAAAAATGGACAAAGGGAGAAGTATCTTTGGCTAAACAGGTGCCCTATCTGGAGTAGGAAAATTTGAATAGTGTATTAAAATATGTGTGCTAGCAAGGGTGTGTTAAACCTATTTCAGGAAACGGCTTCCACAAGGACTCAATCCTGTGTAATGTGCTGGGCACCCTCAGCTTTGCAGGATCAAGTTTAGATGGATACCTGTATGAGACAGGATCAACTTAATATCACTCGATTTTAGTGAACATATAGTGCTTGATTGTAATACAGTTATCAGTTTAACACCTGATAAGCCCTCTATAAATTGTACAGGATTGTAGGAGGAAAATTATAGAAGGAAAAAAATTCAATGATCTAATAGATCTTTTTTGTATAATGTAAGTTGGATACAGAAAAGAATGCCTCCCTTCCTCATCCCAAGCCCAAGAAAAAGCCAATCAGAGATAGGGAGGAGGGAGAGTTGAAGCATAGGCACTTGGGAGTTGAACAGGGGACAGTGTGTCTGGTGATATATCTGATCTCTTCTAGGCCCTGCCCTCAAGCTGTTCGGGTGTCTTTAAAAAGCTGCATAATGTTTGCAAACCACAAGTTGTCAGCCTGTGATGCAGGCACTGCTATACATAGTGCAGCATGGAGTCAGTCGGGGGCGCACAGACTGCGGAGAAGAGACACAACTAAAGGATTTTTAAAAACACAGACACGTAAGCAAGGCAGAAACCACACCTTCATGTGATCTCTTGAAAGGGATCAAATGGGTAGCGGTACCACAGACAGATACACTCCTCCTGGCATAATTGTTACTATCACAGCTGCACTGGGGACAGAGATGAGGGAGGAGAGTGGATGATGCAAGGGGCTGGGTAACGTGCTTGGCAATCAGTAGACTGCGGCCTTTCGTAAGAAGCCAATGAAGCATGCGTATCCACGCGAGATGGCACGGCTACACAAACGCAGTCACTGAATGTGGAGAGAATGCAAACTGCAGAGCCAAGAGTGACCTAGTGCGTTGCTCTTGCATCTGCTTGTTAACTCTCTCTAGACAAGACACAGGCTTTGCATTTAATTCAGAAACTATAGAACACCCTTTAATGATACTGATACTTAGTCATTTCTTCAGAGCTCCTCACAAACAGTAATTAAGTGTCACAACACCCTATCAAGCAGATAATTAAATGTTATTAGCTCTATTTTGCATATGGAAAAACTGAGGTAGGAAAGCTTTTCCAAAGTCACGCAGGACATCAGAACTGGACCTGGGACTGTAATTCAGGAGTTAGTGGCCCTTCCATGTAAAGGTCTCAGGATGTTTTATAAACAATAATGAATTAAGTCACAAAGTATACCTGTGAGATTCACAAGTATGGTTATTCCTGTTTACAGCGGAGGATACCAAGGCACAGAGCTGTTGAGGAGTGACTTGGCCTAAACATAAGTCATTTTTGTCTCAGTGATCAGTCCAGTTCATCAACCTCTCTCTCATAGACCAGTGGCTCCCAACCTTTTTTGACTCAAGGCACCCCTTGGAGGACTCAAGGCAGGCCTCAGAAAATGCCAGCTCTTGATATTTGCTCTTTTTTTAACTACAAATAATAGAGCAATTCTTCTGTTGCCAAGAACTCCAGAAAGCCCACAAGAAGTCAGAATGTTTGTGATACTATGGATTTCTATATGAAATCTCTGGGTTTATCTTGTAACTTGTGTGTAGGGGTTTGTCATGGCACCCTGGTTGAGAATCACTACACCAGGCCATATCTCCATGGTATTTAGCTAATCACCTTTTGTAAGCATTTCTTTTGCAATAAAAAAGAAATCAATTGTAATGAACCAAGAACTATTTCCTAGAACAGAGTTTTAAACTTGCATAACTTTTTGTCTGCACATCCTGGCTATCTAGAGACCACCACAGAATCCTGGGGTCTTGCATGCCTAACAATGGCCACAGCTGTTCTTTGCAAGGATTTTAGACAATCTGATAGATTTCTGGACCTCTTGCTTGATCATTCCTGAGTTGCTCATGAGTCACTGGGTGCTGCAGTTCAGTTACTGTTATGTCTTTCAGGCTATATATAGATGGATCCTTATAAACCATTGTCTTACTCTTGGCCAGTCAGATTTCTTCATTCATGAGTGTTTATCTTTCTATAACTGTCAGCCTTGCACTGTGAAGATAGAACATACTGTTTTCAGATGCTAAAAGCACTCTGAAGAATGCCGGGTTTCTACATCCTTTTTTCATCTATTTTTTTCCACCAGGGGAATGCTAGTGCTCATATAAGATACTGAACTGATGGTCTTGAAGACCAAAGCCCTTTGTTTATTAACAGCGCAGACAGCAGCTTCCCTTACCAATTTGCCTTAACCTGATGGGACCACCACAGCTGGAGAGAAACAAGTTTAACTCCAAGTACATTCAATTTTCAGCTCCTGTCCTGAGGATACTGAAGTGAGGATCAGGAGTGTTGGTGGATGTTTACTGTTTTTGTTTTTGTTTAATGTGAATACTTGGACTGAGGCTACCCCATTCATTCAAAAGGGCTACAGGTTCATCCCCAGTTGAGAAGAACTTGTTGCTGCAAATCTGGGATGCAACTGAACTTCTAACCTAGAGTTGAAAGGTATCCTATTCCCTAAATTCTTTTCTCCACCTAAAGTAATTCAGCATATTGTAAACCTTGGTTGTACACTATATGTGTCTTCCATTTCAGCCAATGGGGGAGTTATCAACAGATTTCAATGGGAAAACAATCAGATTCTTCAGTGACCGTTACATAAATTAGGTAAGTCGGGTAGCTTCTGTCTGGGCTAGATATTACCACCATACACTGGCATAATTATGACAATTTGTTGTTTAAGAAGAAAGGGTCTCAAGAAGAGGAAGGGGAAGAACACAAACGCAGGAGAGACTGAGATAAGGAATGCAAATTGAAGGAACTCAAAGGACAGTCAGAAATGGGCTCTTAAGAGGAAAATTAAAGGCAAGTGGATAAACAGGGCATGACACAGGGAGTGGACTGGATATTTGGAGATGGTGCTTCTCCCTGTTTTGTAGCTCATTTCAAGTTGGCTTTAAACCAGTGTCATTGTTAATTGGATACTAAGTGATGGATCTGGCCACCTGGCACTCTGTCTGGCTTCTAGCTGATGATCAACTCACTTGGCTGGCTAAGCAGGGAACTGGCCACCTGGCTAAGGAAAAGATTATGGAATATTTGACTAGATGACTGTCAACCTGATAATAAGACACTACTTCATTGTTAATACTGACAGCAGACTTTCTCTTTAGTTCTCACTCAGCTATCTCGTCCTAGCCTGTACCTTCCCAAGAAAACATCCCACCTTAGCTTCCTCCCCCTCCTTACAGTCCTCTGCCTGCCAGCCACCAAGGATAAGGCAGACTGTTTCCTTAATTACTAAATGA
Organism: Caiman crocodilus; assembly: GCA_030014935.1. NCBI lineage: Eukaryota > Metazoa > Chordata > Crocodylia > Alligatoridae > Caiman > Caiman crocodilus. Next base: position 10,676,374 of record JAGPOW010002118.1, on the reverse strand, counting down.
GACTGAAATCAGCTCCTCTTCCTCTAATTTCTTTAGCTTCTTTCAGCTCCCTTCCCCCATTCCTCCCTGTTCTTCCTCTAGCCTGCAGAGCTCACCACTGTAGTAACTAAAACTGTTTGTATCACTTGCAGTGCCTGCTAGCAGTTTGTAGACGATGGTATTCAGAAGATATACGTTTGTTTCAAACACAAAATGCCTGTGTAAATCTGGAGCAACTCCATCAAAGCTAATGCAGTAAGTTGATGTAAAGAGTGCCCAGAACTGGGCTCAGAGGGCAGGACACTGCTGTGCCTTCCCACTTGGCATCGCGGATACATTTGTGGAATGTAAGTGCCAAAGGCCAAGATTCTGATTTAGCAGATTTTTACACTCATTTTACACAGATATAAATGATTGCAAAGTGCAATGCAGTGGAAAATCAGATTCCAAGCATGAAAGCCTGGAATAGTAAGACTTCTCCAGTATTGCCAATGTAACACCATTAAAATGATATGTCAGACTACCAAAATTTAATGATTAGCTCAAAAAAAATGAATTAATATATATATTTTAAACACTAAACATTAGGTTCTTTTTACTTCCTTCTTGCTTTTGTGTTTTTTGGGTCTGCTTCAATTGTGTTTTCAGGTTCCCTCTGTACTCATAAGGAATAGAAACTTACTTTTCAAATGAAACACACCAAATATTGCAGAGGGGTGATTAGCTGTGTAAGTCTGAGTCAGGGGAGGGTTAGTGTGGACCCAGAGCCACACACTGTGATTTCTTCTGGAGAAAAATCTAAGGGATGGCAAAAACAGCAACACCGTCTATCTTTTCTTTGGGTTCAGAAGTAGGTGGCAAGGAGAGGCATACCATATTTAGCAGTTCCCTAGTGAACAGTGGACTGGGAAGCTCACCTTTGCCTCCCCTGAACAGCTGCCTGCCAGGTTGGAAACTTTTAATTGGCTTCCTGCAACTGGTACAAAGCTCACTGAAGTTAATAGTAGTTTCCAGATCAGGCTTTCCATGCGTACGTTAGGACCCACCAGGATTAGTTAACAACTTACATAAAAACTATACAAATACCCCAACCCATGCTCTATCATGGTACAAGGAGAGCCTCACAGAGTTCATTTTTATCTGAGGTGCCTAATTAAATATTATAACATCTGCTATCATGAAGCACACTGAACATCTTAAATAATGAATGACTGACAGCACCATATCTGCTGTCCCTGAGTTTTAGAAACAGATCTAATATCTGTACCTTTAGTTGAGCAACAGTAATTGTTATTTTTCCCAAATAATTCAACACAGACTGAATGCATTCTAGTCACAATGCCCTGTGTCATACATTTAGTAAAAATCCAGTAACTTCATACTGGTGTTAGTAATACTGAAAATGTGAATGTAAATATAACAGCTAATGGATCATTTATCAGCATTCATTAATTAATACCATTTATCAAGTCATCTGTAACTGAGGGTCTGTATATGTAAATTGTTATACTGGAATAAAGGACATTTTTCTTAATTTGGATAATTGATCCAAATGACACTAACATCTTACAAACATCACCAAAGGCTAGAACTCTATAATTACTTCTTACAACAATTACATCATATATTCACTAGAGAGTGCAACAAGTGAAAAAGAGGGAGGACTGTTTAGTAAGTGTCACAAAACATATGGATCTGAATTCTCAGTGATCCCAAGTCCCTTTACATCACTATAAATGAGCATCTAAGTGACTGGACATAGAAGTTCCATTCTTTTGACAGACCCCTTATCCTGTCAGACTGGTTTGAGTGAAAGTCACGTCCAAATGGACTAGCTCCACATTAGATCACAACAGATTTATTTTCATAAAACCTAGCTGTGATTCTGGCATATATATTTGTATCAAGCAGCAGCAACTTGTTCAGGGATATTTAACATCTTTTGTAACTTTCCCACCAGATGTTTCAGTTCAATTATTCTTTTAACCTTTAAATTATTATTTTTTTCCAATTACAAGAATGTTATGAAGAAGTCCTGTGATTTTTTGTAAACTTTGTCTCATAATATAATTAATAGCTCATGTCAAGCTTGTATGTTCATTAACTTAGGTATGAAAATAATGTACTTCATTAATTGCAATCTTTATACAAAAGTTAAATCACTGATTGAAATGTATAAGGTCATATTCATTCTTGGCATAATTATGTTAATACTAGCCAGAGATTAATTTTTCCCTTACAGGGTATGCTTCAACTCCCATTGAAGGCAATGAGAGACTTCCCCATGTTTAGTTGAAGCTGTATCCTGCCCAAATTCTAGGGGTTTAGATCTTTACCTAGCGTAAACTGGTGCAGCTCAATGCATGTGCAGGGTTATGACCTTTGCCTTTTGATATGACCAAAGTTTAAACTGCTGGTAAGGGGGTACACTGCAGATCTAAGTAATTCAACTTAATTCTAGCACTAGGGGAAATTTTCAGTGGGAGTTAGCTTAACAGCTAAAATATATTAGTAGCTAAAATGTATATTAAAAAATAGCACAATATATCATCTTGAACTAACAGAGGTGGTTAAACCTGAGAGGGTCCTTTTCATACAAGAAATTAATTTAGTTTAGTTTCCAGGGTATTTATTACTTATTCAGTTCATATTCTGATAATATATTTGTGTGTATAGATATACAATTTATTGTTACTTATGTTTTACATACATTTTGTATTGATGTGTATTATTAGAAGCATACACTACGTGGTATGCATTACATAGAAAGGAAAATTGAATTCCTTCACTGATTTGCCATTTTAAGTCTTCTTTTTATTTTTGCCTATGCTTATTTCATAGATATAGGGTCAACTTCATGGGTAGCACAGCAGTAGTCAAGTGGCCTGAACCTCAGTTAGCTCAAGGGCCGTAGGAGTGTAAAGACCCCTTCCCTGATCTTGTATTTAGCAGTTTTTTGGACCAGAGAATTTGGGCCTATTGAATGAGCGTGCAAAATGAATATAGCATACAGCTTAGAACAGAATTTGCTTTGCAAAATTCACAAAAGATGTTCACATCATTGGAGTATCTGGAAGAAAGTTAAGGAATCTCTATTCTAAACTACAAACTTCAAAAGGATTTGCTAGAAAGAGAAGTCTAGATTCACAGGGCAGCTACTTTTTTCTTTCTGGCAGCAAGACTCCCTTGAGCAAGCATACTACTGGCTTCTCCAGCCAATCTGTGTTGTATGCCTTTACCACAAGGAGGGGACAGTGGAATAATGCTGCTATTTTTTTTCCTATTAGCATTCCTTCCTGCTGTTTTTTTCTGATGGCATTTCCTCCCACCAGTTTCAGAAACGACCATCCGACATCATGTGGCTGCTGTCAGTACTAATTTCCCTGCCCCAGATTTGCGGAGCCCTGATTGATCAGTTTATATTCTAGAGGCTTCTGGAGTGTGGGAAACAGGCTTATTTGGCTCCACTTCTCTATTTTGGCTTTATGGTCCCTTTGGACTTAAATTTCCTTCCTTTTATGCCTCCCAGTTGATGGCAGGACAGGAATCATGTTTTGTTTTGTTTTTTAAAAAAACTGTGATTTTATTTAAGTCTTTCAGATGTCAGAATGCCAAGCTGAAAGCTATCCATTGCTCTTGTGTGCTCTGTGACTCTATATCTCCCAGAGATTGAACTGCCAAGTTATTAGGTAACAGCTCATTGGCACAGAGATCCTTCCAATGCATTCAGCTGGCTCAGCTCTTTTTGCTAGGAGAGCTCTTTCTATTTTTCTGACTGACGATGCATCCCCTCGGCAAGGACCCACATTATTTTTTAATCTTCAGCTGGTAAAGGGCTGCTGAACAAGTGTGATTGTCATTTCCAAGCATGACATTTAGCACTATTGGTGTTTTATTTCCTCCAGCTTACTCATCAGTGGGATTCTTGTTGCTTTTATCTAACAGGCTTTGAAGACTTGCCGCTGTGGACAATGATGGCAGCAACTATGGGGCAGGGAGGGATTAAAAATCTTAGCATTTAACACAATTACAGTATGTTGCAGACCATTATCTGCTGTAGCTGCTGTTCTGCTAATAACACTGACTCTGGAAGGTGCTGAGCATCTCTACAGTGCTTGCCACTCACTGGGCATGTCTACATGCGCTATTAATACTCTGTAAGCTTTCCCCAGGAGAAAGCTTGTGCTTGTACCGGGTGCTTGTTGGAAGCAAATTTGCTTTTGACAGAAGTAATTCAGCACAAGGCTACTCCTGCCTTGCTCTAACCCCCTACAGCAGCCAAGGAGAGCTCCAGGCTCCCCCCGGGTGCCAGCCCCTGGGTGGCAGGGGACACCAGGGTCAAGTCTGGCCGCTGGGAGTCAGGAGGAGCTGTCCTGCCTCCAGGGCAGCTGCCTCCTAGCCCCATGCCCCAATCAGCAGATCAAGGCACAGGCCTGGGAAACTGTGCCCTCCCCTGAGTTTCCCAAACTGCTAGGAAACAGCTGGGAGGGAAGTGGACCGTTTCCCAGGCCTGTGTCCTGATCTGCTGGTTGGGGTACAGAGCTTGGAGGCAGCTGCCCAGGGAAAGGACAGTTCCCCTGCCTTCTGCTGTCTGGGCTGACTGGGAGCAATAATTTACTAACTGGGAACAATAACAGTAGAAAATCACATATTAGCCTAATTTACTGCACAGTAGCTATTCGCAAAGTGATATGGTGATGCCTTATTGCACAGTAGATTAGTCTACTGCATAGTGAAGCATCTCATGTAGAGACGCCCACTGAAGCCAATACAAGAGCTGTTGGAGTTCAGCACCTAACAGGGTCAGACCCAGTACCCTCCCCTTCTGTGTTTTGTCTTTGTGTTTGCCCAGACCTCCCATCAGCATTGGTTTCTTGCCTCTGATTTTCCCTGGCAGTTACTACATTAGTAATAAGCACACACTGAACCTGAAATCACTTTAAGAGTTTGCTTAATTTAACTGGTCTACTAGCCTAAGAATACAGCTGTAGGACATAATAGATACAGTATTATAAGTATTGTCAGATAATGCTATCAAGGTTTTTTTGTGGAATATAAGGATTAAAGCAACTCATTAAAACCTGCATTGCTACTTCAGGATAACTATTTAAATCTTCCAGGAAATATTAAGGCATATGAGAACTAACGTGATCCCTGCAAATCCTCTTTCTTCACATTTTTTTTACCCCTTTAAATTAGCACTTACTTGTTACAGAAATGAGTATGCTACAGAAAAACCTGAAATAGCTTAGATTTCTAGATACCAAAGAATCTACAGAGGATAGACATGTAACTAATCTGGGGCATGGAAGACTATCTTATAGGAAATGGTTCCATGAGCGCCACATGTTCAGTCTTGAAAACCTGGGGGGTTGTAAAGGCACATGTGAGGATCTAGTGGGTGACATGCTGTAAGGAACAGATGGCAGGTCCTGAAGCCAGAAATATCTGAATATCAGGCTGCAAATGTTTTAATTTTTGTTCGCCCCACCCCCCATCTGCAGACAACCAAGACTTCATTTCTAGTTGTCTAACAAGAAAACGTGGTCATTGCAGGTTATGGGGCCTAGTCTTATCCTCTCAAGGGAATTAAAATTGAATCTTTGCTGGGATTGCCTAAAGGCATTTTTCTGCATTTACCTTTGGACACTTAAGAGAGAATTTCTCATGGAGGGCTCAATCCTACCCATGTAAGTGGCAAAACTGCTACTGATTTTCATGGTGCAGGATCAGGCCTTCAACCTTTAAATTACTTTTCACCAGGGATCCTGGTTTTCTCTGATTAAAAAAAAAATCCCCAATTTTCAGTTTTAAAGAAGTAACCCAAAATCCAGATTTTTCCATGATTAAAAAGAAACACTGCTAAATATATATATATGTATGTATGAATGAATGAATGTACATGCAGATAGATAGATAGATATAGTGGTGTTTCATTTTAACCATGGAAAATGTGAATTTTGGGTTACTTTTTTAAAACCAGAAATTGGAGCGTATTTTTATCAGAGAAAACCAGGATCTCTGCTTCTCACCAATGTCAAAGCCAGGGAGGGCACAGAAGGGGGGAAAAAAAGATTTGCTTTTACTGTTTTTTGTAACCCATTTAGCATTTTCAGGCTTCTTCTTAGTCTGCTTTTGTGAATCACTCTGGGATGAATGGTCAATGGCAATTATGAACATTTTGCTTCAGAATCAAATTCTCAACATGGAACTGTGGAGATTGTACAGGGCTTGTGCTTGTGCCTTCTGCACAGAGGTGCGCTCCACTCTCACACAACTGATTGTGAATCTGTTGTCACTGTAAGCAGCTATGTGCCCAGATTCCTGCACAACAAACTGCTCCCCTGCACATTCTACCCATAATTACATTTCTTCCTAGCTGATGTCTTGATGTTAGAATAGGTGATTTTTGCACATCATGTCAGTCAGTTGCCTCTATGTTCATGTCTTTATTAAAGTAGTGTTTCCAACTCTATACAAAACAAAAGGCATTTATTTTGGTTTTGTTCCATATCATCTCTTTGATGAATTCTCCACATTCCCCTACTCAATATCACAAATCTTTAAAATAATCCAACCATATCTCGAGAATCCTAAACAATATCTATATTGGGAGAAATGACTTTGCAACCTGAAGAGATGATACATGCTCTTCTTATTTGCATAATTCTCATTCTCTTTTGACATGTCAGGCTCTATCTATTTTCTGAACAACCCCTTAAACGGACAGATTGTTTCTTTAAAAAATAAAGACAAGAGCAGCTCAATAAATACAACATTTTAGGAACATAGATTGGATACCCTTGATCAATACATTTTACATCAATAAATCTTATACTTTGTAACACACCAGAAAGCTTAGGAAAATTTTTGTATTGTCTTGTGCTGTAAATGACAAAAATGTTGTAATTTGATCTATCTTTCATAAAGTCTCCTTAATAATGAAAAAGCTGCCATGCAAGATAAAGAAGTGACTACAGATAACATGATGAAGCCTGAAAATGGGGACAGAAAAAATTCTCCAGGCCAAATGGAATTCTACTGGGATTCTGTAAATGAACCCAAGAGGAGCTTATTCTCATTTTTAAGAATTATTAAACCTGCCTTTCAATAATAATTTCTTCTCATTTCTAAGTTGAACTCTCATTACTTTTAGGACAACTTCCAACTATGGGCTTTTGTATGTTTTACAAATAGTAATAAAGGAAGCTACACAGAACCTCTGTGATGCTTACAAGTTTGCTGTCTAATGTTTCCAGTTAGAGCTGTGCATCATACTGGTTAAATTACAGGAATTATTGATGCAATGTGGGGTTAGAATTCTAGGGATCAGACTGCTTGGTTCTCAGTTGAGACCATGAAGCTCTGTCTAATTGTTTCTTGAATATTTGTGAATTGAAACTGTGCGATATCAAGCATCTTTGTTACTGCCTGCCACTAATTCTAACTGTATCAATACAATTTCTACTTAAGTTAATGGGAATTTTGTATTCATGTCCAAGGGCAATATTGGATATTAGATAAACCCAGACAATTTATGGTAGAATTCTGCTCTCTGGTCTGCCTGGTAGATCTCTTCAGTCTATGGTGGTTCAATTTCTGTTTAAACTTTCCACATGACCAATATACAAAAATGTCAATGTGCAGTGTGTGAACAGAAGAGATGGAAAGAGAATTTCATCTTGAGCCCCACTTGAAAAGGTTTTGATTAAAAGGTTCTTCTATCATGGCCAAAATGTTGACTATTTCAGAGAAACTCTTTGTAATAACGTATACTGAAATCAGGTTATTGATTGTGGGAAACTCTACTAAGCACATACAATGGCACTGGATGATTCAATGGTGAGAAAGCATTTGAGTCAGTAGAGTGCGAATGCATTGTGACGTCCTACTATAAAATAACTGAATTAGAGATCAATAATTAACGCTTTCCACTTTTCATAGTTGAATGCAATGGCAATTGTGTCAGATTTCTAAATTGAGGGATTTTTTTCCAACATTTGTCTAATACATCTTTATCTATGGCCCTTTTTACCAACACATAAAAAGAAGCACACATTTATCAAAGGAAATTAATACTATAAGCCTTTTTATGGGTGGGAAAAATGAGGTACCAAGGAACATAATGGGCTGTTGGCTGATCAAGGCATAGAATCTGGGTTTACATTTACCATATTATTTCACATTTTCAACATTAAACTATACACCCAACCTTAAAGATATGAAATGACACTCATTTCACGCCCCCTCTGGAGATATTCAGTGGGGTTGCTTCTTTTTCCCCATGGTTATTTAGTTTGGTAGCAAAGGAGCTTGTTCTAACTAGAAGGGATTAATCATCCCTTTGCACTAAGAAGCAATATGGTTGTTGGTATACTATAAATTAGAATGGGGTCATTTTATTGCCATAGTCATCTATAGCATCTGCCCTGGAATTACTGAATCCATAAGGTACAATGGGTTTTATCACCTCAACAGATATAAAAGTAGATCTAGAAAGTTTAGTAAATACTGTCACCTCCTGAGAAAGTCTAAATGCTTTTTCTATCCATTTAAAGTGCTAGACCATAAAGTGACATACCAGGGGAGTAAAATACTATCTGTTCTTACAATGCCACTCAAGTTATGAGCCCATTTTCAATAAAGTCTCAGATGATTTATGAACCTAGGAAAATACCACCATTATGTTTGGATTTTCAGAGGAATTCAACTGAGATCCTTGTTTTTCCCCCAATTTACTCTCCTATAAGACTTTTTCTTATACATTAAATCTAATGCTGGGAAACTGTACCTGGCAGATCAGAGAATTACAATAAGCATAAGCCAATAATTCCCCCTGTTGCCTTAGGAGAAACATTTCTCTAATAGACTTTATCATTTTTATCTGTATCATAGTCTCTCCCAGGCAGCCAAATCAGTTGCCTCCGTATCCTTCTTTTATTTGTAATAAGCCCCCATATTCCCATTGCTGTTATCGTTCTGATGGTAAATTACTGAGATGAGCAATCTCCCTTCCCTACTGACTTTTTACTCTGTAGATTTTCTGCAGCAGCAAATGTTTAAAGCAGTCAGGATTTTTTTTCCATTTGCAACCTTCAGTTAATTTGATGAAAAGCACCTACAATGATGCTCAGTGTCTCTGAGAGTCCCTCCCTTAGCACATATTTGGGCAATATTATAATAATTAGTGCTGTTCTTCAGAGATTCAAATGTTTGTATAAAAGGCTATTGAAGCTTACTCCTATTTGTCTACTGGATAGACTATGAAGAAGAACCAAAAATTTACTGAAGCATGTAATTTGTAGGTAGCATGATATTCAAATAGCAGCATAGCTAATGAACATATTAATATTCAGGAAGACCCAGTTTCAAGAACTGCCAAATACATCATTTCATTAAGGTGTATGGGTATCTGTGCATGGGTTATGTATGGTATATTCCTGTGCGTAGGAATCCGAGCATATTGTGAATCACCTAGTTCTTGGCAGACAGCAACCTTCAGTGTTTCCCCACATGCTACATCTTGATTGGAAGGAAGAAAAAACTGATTTAAAACATATTACAAAAAGGGGATAATGACCAATGTCTCCCAAATATTTTAAACAGCTGTCACAGCTGCTGGTTAGTCCAACACTCTCACATGAGAGGCAGAAAATAACTATGTAAACTTTGATGGGGACAGTATTTATGATGGTTCCAGTCTATAAGTTTAGTTCAGGTCCATTTCTTCTGGAGTATATTCTAAAACCTTTTTAAAGTGATAAGCCAACATGATATGTACCACACTGTTTCCCCAAGACAGAGATTCCTCAAATACTAACTATGATTATTCTATATGATTCTGCACATTTTACTACTTGACTAAAATTATCCATACGTTAAAGGGCAGAGTGTGTGTTTGTGAAAGCTGTATATTGCATAAAGGGGGGCTAGAAGGCATTTTGGTTATTGTCTATTCTTAAGCAAGAAACATACTGGTTTAGGAAAACTGAAACATCAGAAAGGTTAGAAATTGCTCCTTGGAAAGCTACTGATCAAGATTCAAAAAAGGTCTTGGTACTTGCAATACATATTTTCTGTTACCTTATTAATTACTTCAGCTGCAGAAATCACTGCTCTCTGGGGAAAAGGTAAGGAGGAATTCAGTCTTTCTTCCAGGTCAGTGCTGCATTCCTTCTGCACTCCTTCTGAGTAAAGAAAGCAGTGTTAAGAATTTGGAAATTGGATTATTGTCTGCTATCCTGCAACTATCAGCTATAATTTTCCTTTGGGCAATATTGTCCCCCAATATAAATTATTTCTATATAAACAAGGTATCTTCACCTTAGAACACAGAATTTGTTTAATGTTTCCAGTTGAGTCAGGTATAACAATGGAAACTAAATTAATTAGTTTCATTTCTAGTAATTTTCATTTTCTGGTTCTCCTGCACTAATTAAAACAATGTTATTCTACCTGGGTTCAAGGCACTACAGGGAATGTTTGGAGGACTATAATCTCTGTGTTTGTATAGTGTCTGGCACAACAGGGCCTGCTTTAGATTGTGAAGGCTAATAGCAAGATTCTTGCAATCCTGGAATAACCAACAACTACAAGCCTGAATGTGACTGGGAGGAAAGAAAATGTTCCTTTAAAAGCCCAGATCCTTCTAGGTTATATGTAAACAATAGAAGTAATAAATATTGAAAATACTACAAAAAATAATATGACACATCTTTTCTTATTAGGCTGAGTGTAATGAGAAACTTGCCCTTTCTGGCTAATAGGTACATAAAACTGAGGCGTTTTAAATTAATTTTGCCTGCATTGTTTTATTGTTTCATGAAAAAAAGAACCCATTGAAATTAATTTATAAGGGGCTCTGGATGGCAGCTGCAGCAATATACACACAATTACAATTAGCAATGTGAATTAAAAAAACAACAAACATGCAACACATCTGCATTGTTTTTAATTATGTCTTCGATTCAGCAGCACATGCCCATTGATACACTCAGCAGAAAAGTATATCTAAGTCCTCTTTTAAAATCTGGATTCATTAAATATAAAACTACTGTGACCACTTACCAATCAATATGAAAAAGGTCTAAAAAATAGCCCCCAAATCTGGGAAAACAAAACACTAGTTTAAGACTGCTCTGATGTTGTTCTATGCTCTCTTTATTCTACTACCTACACCTAATAAGCTTCGGACCTTTTTCCTACAAAAATATTACTCCTGAAGCTGCAATTATTACAGTAGTGTTTTTGTTATAACAAACAATTCATGATGCATCCTTTCATCTCTGTTTTCATCAATTTAGTCAAGCTGTTTTGTTTCATCTCACTCTAACAAGTCCTGTAATTCATGTGTTTGTTAAATGTGGGTATGTCTGAAAAAGTGACACTGAAGCATGAGGACAACCTTAACTACAGCATCTGGGTAGCTTTCTATTATTTGAAAAGCCAAGGCTATTGTCATATGTTGCGAGATATGATCCTAGGATTGACAAACCACTAGGCCTTATATGCTCAATTTTAAATATATGAGCTGGCCAACTGACTCTGCATTTCAGTGATATTTTATGTAAATCAGAAACCTGAGTGCACACATGACCCTAATCAGCTGTGTGAAACTACAGTTAACTAATTTGCATCTGGAACTACAGTATTTGCATCCTTAAATTATTAGCATAATTGCATGTACATTTTACATATACAACTGTATGCTTAACTACTTAAAAAAATCAGGTCTAGGTTCTATCTAACTTAATTTTAATGTTCTTAGAAAATATTAACATTAATTCCTAAAAGCAAGAAGTATAAGGACAGCAGGAACAATTTTGGGAATAGGCAGTGGAATATTTTTTATTTATTTAGGTACCAGAATCAGAAATTATATGACATCACTCAACAATGTAGACTACCCTCAAAAGCATGAGATAATCTCCCCACATCATGGCTTAAAATGGGAAGACAACAAATGCTTCTATCTGACTGTGTCTAAATTTATAGGAATAAGTGAAAGTGGAAGTTTAAATCCACACTTTTTCTGTTGGAGGATGTTTGCAAGCAGGGTACTTCAAGGAAAGATTATGTAAAAAATATGCTGTTTTTTGTCCTTATGATAAAACTTTTATTTGTCTGGTAGTCCATTGGTAAGCATTTTACTCACTAAACTAATGTAGCTGATCCATGTGCCTGCTAAAAATTCATGATCTATATCTAAATATAGATGTCAAGAGTGACTTTAATTTTTCAAATCAATTGTGTGTTGATCAGCAGATAGAGCCAGCTCTGACTGATAAAAGCAAGGAGAGTTAATTATTGCAACTACCCTGACTACTGTGTTAATAAGCAATACAAACAGTAGCAGCAAAAGGAGTTTGTTTTCAATTTCCTCAGATTAGTTCCTTCTTTTAAGTAAAATAAATTGACTTTGATTTTAGGGACTATTTCTTGAAGATAAGTATATGAACTCTTAAATTTGGAAGCAGAAAGCTTAAATAAAACTCATGCAAACATTATGTAAGTCTGGATACTGAAAAGCACTATGCTGTAATGAACCTGATTATACCCCACCACTGGACATGCTTACAACTGGCAGAAATATTAAGTGAAAACTTTCCTGTTAGATCTCCCCCTCCCCAATCTTTGCACTATTTTTCTCCACAATATTGGCTTAAAATTGTTGTGACTCTTGAAACATGATGCAAAGAGAACTTCTAATAGTTCACATCATGCCATACTAGCATTTTACCTCTATAAAAACTGTTTATGGAGAGCACTAAGTTTACTGAGGCTATAGTGAATGCTTTATAGTGAATGCTTTATTATATAGGAATAAACATCTACAGTTTATATTATAACAACAAAAGCTTTATCAAGGACATTCTATTTCATTCTAGGTCTCTCAGAGTCACCAAAAAGATACTTCTGACAATTTTAAGGGTGACATGCCACAGTATTAGTGCCAAAGGAGGTTGAACGCTGCAATGTAGCAGAAAAAAGACTGTAACGTCACTGAAGTATAAAGGAGCCGGCAAATGAATGGTGACTCACCAAGTGAACCAGATTTATGGACACCTGATAAACATGTTCCTCACAGGTGACTAGCAAGGTTCATATGAAGTCCTTTGCCAGTGCAGGACCAATGAAACAGAACTGATAAGCTGATAAAATGCCATTTGTTTCTGAACCTTCATTCTTTGGCCCTAGGAAATTTTGCAAGTTCTGAATCACCACATGATTTAAATAAAAAACTCACAAGAAAATCATGCCTACAAGATGCTTAGACCAGTCAATCAAAGGGGTGGGGGGCGGGGGGAGAAGAAAGAACAATTTTTTTTTTGCTAATATGAACCTTTTGTAGTATATCTGGGGCTCACTAATATTGGTTCTAATGGAATGGAATAAATGGAACTATCCTATCAAATAAGTACAACAATGTGAAGTATTGGTACTAAATGCATGCCTATTTGAATACCCTGTCATTTCACATCTGTCAAGTACTTGGAAATGGACTAATTTTATTAAAAAAGAAATCCACTGGGCTGTGTAACCACGCTGTACAAGAATAGGTCCATTTGCCAGGTCTTCAGTTTCAGAACTTGCTCCTCTACGTCTGGGACAGCTGTCCAGAATACTGGATTGACGCCCATAGCTGCAGTTTTTAAATCTGAAGATACATGTAAGTATAAAAGCATTAGTGCTTTTGAACTAGATGGTTTTTGCATTGGGCACAAGTACATATTATACTTTCCCTCTGTTTTGGTTGTAAAACTAGTTATTTCCGCAACATTTTTTTCAGTAAGCTAATTTCCAAGCAATATGAATTTCCATAAAATATGCCAGTGAAAACTTTTACGTGTCTTTCCATATAGAGAGCAAGGAAGAAAATTAGAAGCTTTGCACAGACTCAGGAGAAAGGCCTGCTTTATATCCCAAGCGAACCCATTATTTACTGGTAAGTGAAGAGATGAGGAAATTCTCACTTTGTGTGATATATGTTGGTGACAGAGGTAATGACACAGGTAGACATGCTCATTGACTCATTAAATTGAATGGTAAGACATTGGTAGAAGTTAATTTTCCCTGTGTATGTACATAGACAGCTAGTTATGACAATATTTGTGTCACCAGAATTTATTCACAACCTAGAGCAAGGCACCTGTTAAGCTCTCAGGTCAGGCTTCTTTGCACAGATTCTTAACTTGCCTGTTATCTCACCAAGACGAGAGGAATATAAATGGGCAACATGTCTGACTCACCACAAGGCCCTTTTTTCGCTGTTCAGCAGTAAGGGGAAGTATAATCACACAGAATTCAATGGAGAATTGATGAAAATATCAACCCAACCCCCCCCCCCCCCCAAAAAAAAGACCAATAAACCAGGAGTCCTGTGATTCAATCCCCTTTTTGAACGATACCATCTTTGTCCAAATCTAAACAATATTTCTGCCAAAAATAATCCTGGACTCTTCTATGAACTGTTATCTATGAGTAGTGCAGGAAGTGTCAAGTGATGTGCAATTGATTTCTCTAGTGAAAATAACATTTCCCCAAATCTCTACTAATTTGTTATTTCTGATGTAAATGTTTTTCAAAAATAAAAGTAGGAGGACACAAAATTATTCTGAGATAACTGTCAGTCCAAGCATAACATGGGTAACCCTGATAGGCAGCATGAAAGATGTAGCCATTACGTTGTACAGTCACAAATATTTTAACCAGTGTGTTCTGCTTGTGATGATTGCCTCTTGGCCATCACGCAGAACCGAATTAACTACCTCCAATGCTAAAAGTGTAAGCTACTATAACTTGAGATAGCGACAATGCTCTCTAGCTGGGGGCTATAACAACTTATGGTCTCTGTAAATTGGGTAACGGAGAGGGACTTGTAACACATACTTACTAATGGGTTATATACCTCTCTCTGCTAAAAAGGAGCCTGGATCTGAGGCCTGCTATGCTTTGAATCATGGACGTCATTCACTTGTGCAATTAGTGACTCTCATCTGACACCTGGATATTGAACCAGGGACCTGCAAAGATGCCATATCTTAAACTAAAGAGGCAAAGCTCTGAAGCTAGGCTCTGTAATGGCTCACATCCTCTGCAGAGTGGACACAGAGGGTGACTTGTCACACTCACTAATAGGTTACAGTTGCATACCCCAATACACATCTGGGGTACAGCTCATTGTTATAACAATAAATATAACTTTTGTTGATCCATAATATTTTAAAATAATCATTATATGGAATACCACTGGAAGACATGTTTAATGTTACTTGTTATTTAGGCAGAAGGTGGAGCAAGGAAGCACCTTACAGACAAACTAGTTCAGAGAGATGTGAGCTTTTGGAGGTGACAACCTACTTTTTGTTTAGCAGAATGAATGCCTTCAAAAACAAAACCAAGGACCTTATTCTAAATTTAGAACTAGATCTTCAGATTAATTAATTGATGCAATAATTTAAAACCATATAAAACTAAACTGCTGGTATGATAGACTTGACTGTGTAAGCCTTGAATGATATAAAGTACAATGAAGGAGATCAGTCTAAAGCATAGTTGTGCTATAGTGACCACTGACTACAGGCACAGCAGGAAGAGAAACTACTAGCTAGAGAGAGGCATAGCCCAAATTGGGATTTTGACTCTAATTCAGATTGGGGTGCCAAACTCACCTTGGGCCGTGGGTCAGATCTGGACTGTGGGGCTCCTTGTGGGTTGGATCCAGCTTGGGGAACAGGGCTGACTGCTGTGACCACTGAAGCAGCAGCAGGTCCACCAGTGGCGGTGGCGAGGGATTTAAGTCCACAGTGATGGTTTTGGAGTGGTGGCAGCATGCCAAGCTGCTGGCAGCCCTGGCCAGTGGGGCTAAAAGACCCCAAATTCTGCAGCAGGCTATGCTCCCCAACCTCTGGTCGCCTGCCAGGACAGATAGAGAGTCTCCATGGACTAAATCAAGCCCATGAGCTGTACATTTGATGCCCCTGATTTAGATGATATTGAGATTCATGGTAGCGACCAAGCAAAATATTTGCATCCAGTTCCAAAGTTTTCCAAAGTTCAGCTGTATTTGGATTTGGGAGTTTGGACTCATCCAAGGTCAGATAATGCTAATTACAAGAAAGAGTAGGTCTGAGTCAGGAGCTGATAACACACGATTTAATAGAAGTGTGATCTATGTTTAGAACACATCAGTAGGAGCAGGGAGTTCTGGGTTTTATGTTTAAATTTGCCACTTACTTTTTCCTTGCGGGGGAATCATCTCTATGAAAAGAGGATAACAGTGTTTATCTCATAAGGATTTTGTAAGTCCTAAGTAGTTAAGGTTAGTGAACTCCTTTGAGAATTTTGGATAAAAGTTGCTAAATTATTACTGGAAGTGTACATCAAACAATACTTGATATATAGTTATGACTTTCAAAAAATCCAAACCAAATTTACCATTTTAGCTCCAATGTTCTTTGCAAATTACATAATTAGAGACATGTGAACAAAATGATTTTGGCATACTATGTTAGCTGTGATCCTAAATTTCAATCACTCTTTTTTCAAAGTATCTGATCATGGGTTGCAATTAATGTAATGGGCAGATATGATTTAACAATGGGATCAAGAAACACTCGTGGCAAACAAGGTATTGTTACTGACAAAAACTCTATTTTGTTGGTGACCCTCCAAGGTACAGCCCATTAAAATGCTGTTGCAAAAAATCTTTCTGGTTTGGACAAATAAACTAACCCTGTATAATACAGACACCTGTGCCTCATGGCAGTTTTAAAACTCATATTGAAACAAATCCAAAAAGTATAGCTGTATTTTAAATAATCAAAACAGTTTATTAATGTCTCCCTTCAATACTTTATTTTCTTTGGAAAATCTCATTTGAGTATCCTAAAGCAGGTTTTATCATGCCAAGCATATAAATCCTATATATATATAGAAATATATAGGATTTTTATATCTACGTGCACCATCTCTGGAGAATCTCTTTGGTTACAGAGTTGTGGTTTAAATTCTGTTTAGCATCTTACTCTGTACTTCAGAAATATTCTTTTTAATATGCCAGTTTAGCCTTAAAATACAGAACCAATTCTTCACTCCTGGCATGTTTCTGTTACTAGTCTTTCTTAATGAATATGCTCACCAGGACAACCTGTTCTTCCATGGATGCCTTTGTATATCAGTTCGTTCGTATTATTAACATGATTATACCACTGGACAGCAGGAAGACCTGGTTTGTTACTTAAAAGCCATTAGTGGATTATCATATAATGGCGTATGAGCAATTCATCAAGCAAGGCAGGTGCTAACCTAATTGTGATCAAGCCCACTTGTGCTTCTAGGTTAGTTAAGTATGATATGGTTGTGTTTCTTGTTTAATAATGGTGTGGAATCTAGGCATTCAGGGTTTCCATAAGAATGCATGAAGATGTTGCTTTAAAGAAAACTTTCTCCAGTTTCTTCAGCTAACCATTCTACAAATACATACAGGGTGAAAAACTGGTTCCTTGTCTCTAATGGCATTTTGCATGTGAACACCCATGTCATGTGGTATAAAGACAGGGTTAGGAGACCAGAATGCCTAGACTTCCTGGATTCCTTTCTCAGTTTTGGCTTTGACTCTCTCTAAGGCTCTGGACAAGCTAAGAACTTCTCTATCTCAGCTTCTCCAGGTATCGTACTACTCAACTCACAGGGAGGTTGTGAGGGTTAAGTTGCTGTTTGGAAAGTCTTTTGATATGCTCAGACAACAGTACTATTAAGAGTACATAGTAGCATAGGGACTATTTTATTTAGGCTTCATTTTGTTTAATTTGTATTGGATTTCTCTTCAGTCTCTATAACTAGAAGAAAGAAATGATAATAAATAAATAGAAACAAATGGTGATTTAAAAAAATATATTTTTTAGGTTGGCTTAGCGTTAGTTTGGGAGACCTGAGTTCTAGTTTGACCCTCTATATAGATTAGCCAGGATTGGCTAGATAAGGACAGGAGTGGCTTGTGCTGCTAAATAAGTTGTGTTCCTGAATTCTTTGTGAACATTCTTGGCTGGAAAGATCATGCAGATAAAACGAGGGAATGGAAGTTAGAAATCAAGGAAGTCCTTTAGAGTGTGGCAAAGATGCAAAGAATCACTCATGCACCAAGAGATTTTCTGTGGGAGCAATGAACAGGCCCTAAGTAACAACTTCAGGATGTGACCAGGAGCACAATAATCGAACAATGGGCATTTATATGGATAATAAGTCTGATTCTGCAAAGTGCTGAATGCCCTTCCTCTTACAACGGGAGTTGAAGGCACTAAGCAAATTCCAGATCTGTCTTTATGCTGTAAGCACACCGCACTAACTAAACCAGTGACTGGGACTCTTCCAAGATATGAAGATTTACTAGTACTTAGCATGTATAAATATTAAAAGCACAAAATTACACAGTTATCAGCAATTTAAGAGGTTAACATGAAGCAACACCCAATGTTTATTATGATTCAGAATTTACAGCAAGACTGATTCAGTCGCACACACACATTTTTCTGTGCATGTCTGAACAACACTAAACACTGGGGACATTTTCAATCTTATCCCATTACAAGCATTTTCCTTGTTGGCTAGTCCCTAGAGTATCTCAGTGGGCAGAAGGGAGATATAATTTTAATGGCAAATATTGAATTCAGTGATTCAGTAGCTATTTTTTTCCTTGCAAGGTACTCAGATATTTTGATCACAAGAAGTGTAAAAATGCAGAAAGAGAGAAGAGCGAGCAGAAAGAATGGAATTATAGATACAGGCCAATTTTTGTCAGAAGCAAGCAGGTGAAACTCTCAGCAGCAAAGCTGCACCATTTATATCCAATCTGAATTTGGCTCTTGAAGTCTAGGCTGCCTGGACAAATCGTTTCCCTAAAATATAGGATGCCTGATGAAGTATTTAATATACATTACTTTACAGATGCTGCCATAATTTGCCTGCTGCCATGGAAATCCTAGTTTATAAAGAAACGATCTAATGTACTTTAGGCACAAATATTATGTTCGAGTAAAAGTTTTACAAAAACATATATTCAATATTTTCCTAAATTAAAAGTGAGGGGACTTGGAGAAGGGACTTTAAGCAGCGTAACAAAGGCAATCACTTGTTAAATTTTCATTATGCATCTAAAATCCAACCTGAAACTCTCCTACTACTAGAGTCCTGCATCTCTTAAATGGAAGGATTGACAGTTATGTACAACTGTTTAATACTAATTAATACTATTTGAGATTTGTGATGAACAGAAAAGGAGAATATGGTAGTATTGAGCCAATAACTGTACTTTCCCTGTTGCTCTAAATCAGAATTTGTACTCTTGCCTCCTCCCTCAAAAGCTGGTTTAATTCATTCATCCACCCAGTTCATTGTTAATCAAGGCTTTTAAGTTGAATGACTTTATGCTTTTGGTATATTTTGAATCCTTACAGGTGCTTTTGGAAACGGCTATCTTACAAGCTGCTCTGGGTGTAAAGAATAGGGGCTTATAAGGTTTAAAGGATGCCTTATGTAATTCATTTTTAAAAATAATTTAAAAGCACATTCATATTCTATACTTCCCCAGTGTTCCTGATACTTTCTCAGTTTTACAGTCACGTTTCCTTATTTGTTTAAATAATGTTCTTTTCCCTATTTGTTACATGAAAGATCAACATAAGTAAAAGGGGAAATGATAGGATAAGCAAAACTGACTAGCACAGGGTGTGTCTACATATGCATTTAGACAGCTTAAATTTACTGTGCAGTAAATTGCTGTGCAGTAAGTAGGAATAGGTTGGCATCTACACGTACAGTTATTAAGGTGCATTAATGCTGTGTATGGACTGATTGGGACTAAAGTTAGTTTCAAGTCAGTCCACACACACAGTATTACTGTGTAGTAAAGCATCTGTCTACACATGTGTTACTGCACAGTAAATAACTGGGTGTCAATTTGATAGTTGCATGATGCACGTATCAAATTTACACTCAAGTCAGCATAAGTCGTTATATTTACTGTACAGTACAGGCATGCACGTGTACCTGCATGCCCAAACTGTGCAGTAATTTTGGTTACTCCCCAGTAAATGTGCATGTGTAGACACACCTACAGAGACCTATCAAGTGTGCATAGCAAACAAAATGATGTCTTAAAGTAATTTCAGTTACTAGCAATATCACACATTATTTCTAATAATAGCAGTGGAGCAAAATATTTAGAGGTCACTGTGATTATGAAAATGTCTGCATCCCCTTTAAGCCTTCTAATGTTTATCATCAATATCGCATGCAATCATAATTATTTATTTCTTCTGCACTACTATTTTAGAAAACTCTCTTGATCAAATTCAGCCTTGCTTTAGGTGGATATAATTATGGAGTTCTACCTGTCAACAGTAGGGGTGACACTGGTCACAAATCTAAACCAACAGTGACATATGCAAACATTTCCTGTAACAGCAGGGCTCTTCCTACTTTTCATCCTGATATGGCATAAGCAAGTGGCTCTGCTGGTTCTACCTATTACTGCTCATCTGTCATTTACTCCATTTAGGATAAGTTGTTAAGCACCTGGGTGCGAATCTGCTGTCTCAAATGTCCAGGCAAGCCCATGCAGTCAAAGGGGACTGTGCAGAAGTAGATGAGTATAGAATTTAGCTCCTGGGGTATAAATTCTGGGAAAAGTATGTTGTAAGTAGCAGAGCAAGGAACAAGCACTTAGTTTTCATAGGGTCTAAGGCTACTACTGCTATTTATTTGCTGTAGATTAGTGTCCAAAACACTAGATATTTTTGTCTTGTTTTCCCATGTAAAACCTAGGTATCCTAAAACTTACTTCACATGGGTGTTGTGAGACATAGCTAACTAGGATTTCTAAAGGCCTTTGAGATCCTTGGAGGAAAGACCTACTTAAATGCAAAGTATTACAGTATTACTGGTCTATACTGTTCTAGGGTGTTATAAGTGTGGATCAACAGGATATACTGAGACTTGTCAAGTCCCTAGATCTCCACTCACAATGAGGTAGGGGTCATGGATGATGTACATGCTTCTATGGGATCTACTGACTTAGCAAAACAATATGATAATATATAATACAATATTATATCATCATCATGTTAATATGATTTAGCAGACATAAGCCAGAATTAGACACACCATGCAAATCTGCCTCTTTGTGGTGAGATCAAATTCAATACCCAACAGAAAAGAACAGTGATGGCTTAGGTCTAGTATTTATTTCTTGGCAGTCAGTCACACCAGTATGGTTAAGCAAGCAGCAGCAGCAGCAGCAGCTACCTCCAGTTTTCTCTATTTGTGAGGATGCTACTACACTAAATTGCAGTGCACAGGCAATCCAGGAAGTTTTTGGAGAGTGTTGGGGATAACTTCCTAGTGCAAGTGCTGCAGAGGCCAACTGGGGGCCATGCTCTTCTTGACCTGTTGCTCACAAGCAGGGAAGAACTGGTGGGGAGTGTAGTAGTGGATGGCAATTTGGGCAGCCGCGACTATGAGAGGGCTGAATTTGTGATTCGGAGGAAAAGAAGGAAGGAGACCAGCAGAGTATGGACCCTGGACTTCAGAAAAGCAGACTTCAGCTCACTCAAGGAACTCATGGGTAGGATCTCCTGTGAAGCCAGTCTGAAGATCTGCTCAGGTCCCTTCTGACCCTACAAACTATAAAACTATGAAGGGGAGAGGAGTCCAGGAGACCTGGTTGTATTTTAAGGAAATCTTACTGAGGGCACAGGAACAAACCATGCTGATGTGCAGGAAAACTAGCAAGTGTGGCAGAAGACCAGATTAATTTAGCAGGGAACTCTTCAGTGAGCTAAAACACAAAAAGGAAGCTTATAAGAAGTGGAAACTTGGACAAACAACTAGGGAGGAGTATATGAAGGGCATGCAGGAGTGAAATCAGGAAGGCCAAAGTACAACTGGAATTGCAGCCAGCAAGGGACATAAAAAGTAACCAGAAGGGTTTTTAGAAACATGTCAGCAACAAGAAGAGTATCAGGGAAAGTGTGAGTCCTTTGCTAAATTGGGGAGGCAAGCTTGTGATAGAAGATGCATAAAAGGCTGAAGTACTCAGTGCCATTTTCACTTCAGTCTTCACAGGTAAGGTCAGTTCTCAGACTACTGCACTGGGCAGCACAGTTTGTGGGGGAGGTGAGCAGACTATACTGGCAAAAGAACAAGTTAGGGACTATTTAGAAAAGCTGGAAATGTACAAGTCCAGGGGACTAGACAGGATGCACCCAAGGGTGCTGAGGGTGTTGGCTGATGTGATTGCAGAGCCACTGGCCACCATCTTTGAAAACTCATATGATCGTGAGAGGTCCTGGACAATTGGAAAAGGGCAAATACAGTACCCATCCTTAAGATAGGGAAGAAGATTCAGGGAACTACAGACCAGTCAATCTCATGTCAGTTCCTGGAAAATCATGAAGCAGGTCCTCAAGGAATACATTTCTAAGCACTTGGGGATCCTATAGATGTGCAGCAAGCACTTGGGGATCCTATAGATGTGCACTTGGGGATCCTCTGACGTGCGTGCAAATTAACACGCTCCAGCAGTCTCCGGGATCATGTGTTTTGAACTAAAGCTGGTTCAATGAGCTTTAGTTCAAAACTCCCTGCCACCGTTTTTCAGCATGGGGTTGCTGATACACGTGATGCTCAGGCGCTTTGAATTAGTTTGGCTCAATAATTAAAGAACTACCCCCCACCCTGCCTCCCGGAGCACTTCTATAAATGCCCTTGGAGGAGAAGGTGATTAGGACCAGTCAGCATTCACCAAGAGCAAGTCATGCCTGACCAGCCTGACTAGCTCTGTAGATGGGGGGATGTATCATACCTTGACTTTAGCAAGGCTTTTGATACAGTTTCCCATGACATTCTTGCAAGCAAGATAAGGAAGTCTGAGTTGGATGAAGTAAAGTGGATAGAAAACTGGCTGGATCATCCAGCTCAGAGGGTAGTAGTTAATGGCTCGATCTCTAGTTGCCAGCCAGTATCGAGTGCCCCAGGGGTCAGTCCTGGGCTCAGTTTTGTTCAATATTTTAATCAATGACCTGGAAGATGGCAGAGTGCATCCTCAGCAAGTTTACAGATGACAGCAAGCTGTGGGGAGTAGTAGATATTTTGGAGGGCAGTGCTAGGATTCAGAAAGACCTAGACAAATTGGAGGATTAGACCAAAAGAAATCTCAAGAGGTTCAATAAGGACAAGTGCAAAGTCCTGTATTTAGGATGAAACAATCCCATGCACTGGTACAGGCTGGAGACTGCCTGGCTGGGCAGCAGCTCTGCAGAAAAGGACCTGAGGGTTACAGTGGATAGTAAGTAAAATTGTGTCCTGGTTGTGGCCTATATGGCACTGGTGAGGATACATCTGGAGTGCTGTGTTAAGTTCTAGGCCCCCCACTAAAGAAAGGACATGGATAAATTAGAGTCCAGCAGAGGGCAACGAAAATGGTTCATGGACTAGGGCACATGATTTATGAGGAGAGACTGAGGAAACTGCGTTCACTTAGTCTGAAGAAGGGAAGACTGAAGGGGATTTAATAACAGCCTGCAACTACCTGAAGGGAAGTTCCAAAGAGGATGGAGCCGGACTGTTCTCAGTGGTGGCAGATGACAGAACAAGAAGCAATGGTTTCAAGTTGCAGCAAGGGAAGTTTAGGTTACATATTAGGAAAGGAGGATAGTAAAGCACTGGAACAGGTTATCCAGGGAGCTTGTGGAGTCTCCATCCTTGGAGGCTTTAAGAGCCAGATAGACAAAGCCTTGGCTGGGATGATCCAGCTGGGGATGGTACTGTGTTGCACAAAGGGGCTGGCCTAGGATTAGATGAGCTCCTGAGGTCCCTTCCAACCCTAATTTTCTGATTCTATGAAACGTCAACTTGCATGTAATTTACTGTTCACTATCACTCCTTGGTTCCCTTCAGCATTTCTGCTTCCTAGGTTTCTCTCATCCATGCAGAGCATGTTTCATATTATGCACACATTAGATATTTGTGTAATCTGAGCTGTAGTTTCCATGCTGGACCTCATTTTTTCACTCTCTTGCAGTATCCCTACCCTTTCTAAATCCCCCTGTAATACTCCTCTCTCTCCATTAGTATTTACAACACTAATCACTTCCATATCATTTGCAAAAATGTCGTTAATACGGCCCTAATGTTAATTAAAATGGTGTTAAAAATAAAAAAAGTGATCTCAGCATTACTCCGCTGGAGCCCTTATCCAACTTAATACATTAGTTTTCATCATCACCTTGTGTTTATTGTCCTTGAACCAGTGTTCAATCTGCAGAGTTCAGATTAAATGCAATTTGAATACATTTATCCAACAAGATTTTGAGAGACACTTTGCATGATTTTCTGCCCCGAGGAATGCGTGTTTGTGAGCAGAAGTGTGCATCTTGGTGCACGCATTACTAAATACATACATGTAAATCTCCATGGCACCACTTTGGGATTTGTTCGAGCTGCTTGTTGGCTTTTAAGTGACATATAAGGTATTACTTTCAACCTATAAAGTCTTTAATGGTCCAAGACCTTCCTACCTGTAATATTGCTTCTCTTTATATGCCATAGTGCTTCAGGCAGTAGAAGCATCTGAAAAGGTTTCCCCACAGTATAAAAAAGAGATATTGTCTGGTTGGGTGTTCTTCCAATAGTGGGACCTCTTTTGGTCCACAAAGTCCAACTCTGGTGTCCTTCTAGGTACGCTGAGAAGCCACTAAAGGAAGGCTGAGACTGACCACCTGGTAATGGCAAGGGGTGGACAGTCCTGATCTGGTATCGTCGCAGACTTCTGTTTGGCCTCTCTCATTAGTTTTGCCTTGAATTTCTAATTAAAGTCAATGGTGCCCGGCATTTCAAGCAGGCACTCTTTGTAGAGTGAACTGAAATCATAAAAGAGTCAATGTCAATACGTAGACTGGTCACGACTCGGGAGGGCTAGGAGATGCATCCTTCTCTTCACCTGCTTGAAAGCATCCACTGACTAGGGACTGCGGAGCAGGGTCCTCTCCAGAAGGACAAGGCAGGGAAGGGCTGGCAGGCAGGGTACAAAATGGGGGTGTGCACATGGGACGTGGGCCTTGTGGCTGGCGAGAAACAGGGTGCAGGGCTTTTTGGCAACTGGGACTGGGAAAGGTTGGGAGAGGCTGTGTGGGGCTGAGGGTGTATGGGGTCAGGGGTGTGAGGGGCTGACAGGTGAGAAAGGATTGGGGGTGAGGGGTGTGAGAAGGAGGCTGAGGAAGGGTTGGAGGTGAGGGGTATGTGGGAGTGAGAAGGTGTGAGGGGCTGGGGAGGGGTGAGAAAGGATTGGAGGTGAGGGGTGTGAGAAGGGGCCTGAGGGGTGTGTGGGGGTGAGAAGGGCTGAGGGGTGTGAGGGGCTGGGGAGGGCTGTGAGGGGTGAGAAAGGATTGGAGGTGAGGGGTGTGAGAAGGGCTGAGGGGTATGTGGGGGTGAGAAGGGCTGAGGGGTGTGAGGGGCTGAGGGCTGTGAGGGGTGAGAAAGGAGTGCAGGTGAGGGCTGTGAGGAGTGAGAAAGGGTTGGGGGTGAGGGCTGTGAGAAGAGGCCTGAGGGGTATGTGGGGGTAGAGGACGGCCAGAGAAGCGGTGGCGGCAGCCCGGTACGGGCGGGCGCGCGGAGCATGCCGGGAGCCAAGGCGGGGCGCGGTGCACGCCGGGACGCGGGCCCGGGCTTTAGCCTCCCAAGATGGTGCCGGGCCGGTTGTCCCCTCCCTCCGCCCCGCACATGCGCAGTGGGCGCGGCGGGCCGAGCTGCTCCCTCCCTCCCCGCCGGCGGCCGGGGCGCCACTGACAGACCGCGGCGCCGGCGACAGCGGGTCCGAGCTGCCGAGCGGCCCCGCCCTTCTCCTCCTCCCTTCTCCTCCTCCTCCTCCTTCTCCTCCTCTCCCCCCCGCGCCCCTTCTCTGCCCCGCGCCGGTGGATGGGATTGGGAGTGCCCGGCCCCTCGGAGCGCGGCCAAGTGGCGGCGGCGGCAGCGGCGGCTCGGGTAAGGCCTCACCCTCACCCTCCATAGCGGCTCCCTTTCCTCCCCCCCCTTTTGTCCCCCCCCCCTTCCTCCCTCCTTCTCTCCGGCTCGCTCGCAAAATGGCCGCCGCGCCCGTTGGCGGTGAGGAGGGAAGGAGGGAGGGAGGCAGCCGGGCGGGCCCGAGCAGCCCGCGGCCTGCGCCCGGCCGGGCCCGGCCACCCCACGGGCCGGCGGTGGAGCGGGGGGGGCTGCGCGGCCCTGCCCTGCCCTGCCCTGCCCGCCCTAGGCCTCTCCTCCGCCTCATGACTTGGCAGGACCCGGGCCCGGCGCTGCAGCCCCATCCCGCTCCGGGCAGACGTCCCCGCCAGCTCGTCAGAGCCGACAGCGGAGGGGCGAGGTCTTCCCTTGGCTCGCAGCACTGTCTGGGTGCCCCCGCAGCCCGCGGAGGGACCGTGCACTTGGGGGTGGGGGTGGTTTTGGGATGGAGGTCACATTGCCGGGCGGTGGGAGCCCTGCTTTCCTCCCCCACACCACCCCAAACTTTGCAGGGCGATGAGGGGCGCGGTGGGCTTTGTACCCCGGGGCGGACGGCCTTCCACACCTCCTCCCCCCCCACCCAACCCCACCTTCCTCCTCCTCCTCCGCTTGCCACGGTCGCGTGGGTGAAAATTTCTCCGCAGCAGGGGCTTGGTCGGTCCATTCATCACGAATTACCAAACGGGGGGGAGGGGAGGGGAGGGGGTCGGTTTTCGGAGCAGTGCCGAAAGCTGTCCTTCAACCCTGGTTTCCTGCACAAAAAAAAAAAAAAGTGATAATGTTTTAGGCGGATTAACCAGATTGAGTCATCTCTTGTGTGTGTGCGGGTGTTTTGTTTTTGGGGGGTGGGGGGTGTTTTTTAGGTTTCATAACCTGACGGCAAAATGATATTTGTAAAGGTTATTCTTCGTGAGGTTTGGAGGGGGGGGGGGAACCAATGCTGCGAGCGGTGATTTAACATTTCGGACGCAGATGATTGTGCAGTATTAAGCAGGCTTTTGTAGAGGGAGGGTCTCCTGCCAAAATCTCGTTTGCCTTTTCAGTGGGGAAAATAGGGACACTTATTTTCTTTGTTTTATCCCCTCCACATATCTTTTTTTTTTTTTTTCCCCTGACAAAAACCCGTGTTGCAAATCCGTAGTTTTTTAGGGCTTTTGTTTTTGTGTGTGTGTGTGTGTGTTTTTTCTTCTGATTTGGCCATGTTTATGGATGCTGCGTGCAGCCATTGAGCAAAGAAGAGACTGGGTGGAGTAAGGAGGCAGAAGCTGCGAAATGGCTAGATTACCCTTTCATAGCATTTTTTTTCTTTGCTTGCGTTTTGCTGGGGTGGGGGAATACTAATTGCTGTAACAATGAAGTCTCTTCTTTAGGGAAGAGTAGTGGTGCAGGAGCTTTCTGAAATGAAACAGATCTAGTATTCTGTTTTCTGGCTTTTTTTTTTTATCCTGCAGGGTGGATGTTGGTTTGTCTGGCAGTAAAAAAAAAAAAAAAAAAAGTGACCAGTCACTGTTGCAAAGGCAAGGATTTTTATCTGATTCTCCTTTTCACATATTGACTTGGATTTTTCACTTGTTGATGTTATTTTATTGGAATAAGTGCAAATTAAGGATTACGACCATATGTAAAGGAGGCTGTTTGCATAGGTGAACCGAAATTACGCCTGGTGAATCCACGAATTGGAGCTTGGTGCTCTATTTGTTCCTACACACAACTTCGAGGTGAGGCTGGTTTGTAGCAGCACACCAAATAAAAGGACACATCCCTGCACTCACTAGTGCCCCCAGCAGGATAACTTTATATGGTGTATAGACTTGAAGGTGGGTTGTGCAGTTGTATAGTGGCATGTTGGGATTTTTACAGCACAAATGTTTTGTACAGCCTTATCACATCACAGTAACCAAGCAAGTCATCTGTGTCATGGGGCGGTAATACTGGTCCTCAGATTAAAAGATGTGTAGAAAAAGGCATTGGAACAAAGGGTTAGGGGAATACAATAGGATCATTAAACATAGGAAGGTCATCTTATCGTCATCAGGAATGACTTTTTTCCTACTGTGGTGAGTGTTGTTCCCACCTGAATCAAGTCCTAGAGAAAACACCACATTGAACAAGGGTTGTTCTTATGAGCTGTCTGAACCATTTTTTGTTTTGTGCTTTTCTCGGGTCTCTTTCAGTGTTTTGTGTTTAGTCTTTGGTAGTAGGTAAACTAGACTTGCTTCCATTTTACTGCAACTAACTGGAAAATGTCAATTTTATTTGTTTATTTAAAGGTCAAGTTGGTCTTCTAGGGAAGTAGGATCAGGAAGGGTTTGTGTTCATTAAAGATGTCTCTTCTCTAAGATGTCTCCAAGATAAGTATTTTATTGGCTGACTACTACTTATCTCCTTGTAACTTTGGTTGATTTGTTGTCCTTGGAAGTATGGAAGATTCATCTCTTATCTTTTTGTTTAATGCCTTTTGTATAGGAATAACCTGTTAATTTCCATGCTATGAAGAAAATCAGAGATAATATTTACCTTTTATAAGCTGCTTGCAAGGTCTCTCCTGCCAGTGTATTTAGCATTTCTTCCTACACTGCTTCCTGTGCTCCACCCAGCCTTGAATGTTCAGTTGTCTCCTTTGTCTGCTCTCAACTTAACCTTCTTACATGGCATTGGTTACGAGTGGAATGGGCAATAAGTCAACATTTGTGAGCGTCTTGTAGTTCTTTCAAATATACTCACTTTTTAAGGTGGCCTATATATGAAACTTTTATCTCAGCTGGTACTGTTTCTACCTTTTTGGGGGCTGTACCCATTCTTCAGTGGGTATTGTTACTATTGAAAAATGCCATGTATCTGGTTCTAAAATGCATCGTGCATGCGAAAGTCTAAATGCTGAGATTTTGCCAAGCTCTAGAAAATTCCTGTTAGTGTTAGAGTTGAAGTGCCCTGAATTTCCAAATTATGGACAGAGCTGGTATTTTCTGAACAGTTATGGTTGCAATGCTGCCACTTAATTTAGCTTTCTTATAATTTTAGCTTGGCAAGCTGGTTGGGCCTGAATGCAGAAGAGGGCGTTTCTTTGTAGGCAGATGAATCTTCTGTGGTGTTTTTGTCAGAGAACACAAACCTATCCTTATCTGAAAGTTTAACTTCTGTACTTTAACAGCTCTATATTGTCCTTGCATAGTTTTGCTCCCATTCCTCTGAATTAGGTGCCTTTTCTTGGCTTGAACATCAGAATATACATATGTTTTTGCAGGTGACAAGAGATCTTCTCTTTCAAGGTCTGTTTGTTGGAACTCTGTTCTGAGGGAAAAAGTAAGATGACAAACAAAGTACTGCTATTAAGCTAACTTTGATGTGTCAACTTGTTCCCCCAAAATATGTCTTTATCATTAAGCATCACTGATGATAGCAGGGCTTTTGAAAATTATTCAGCTGAGCTAGTCTGCTTGAGAGACAGAATTTTTTATTTTATTTTATTTACCTTTTAATAGTAAAGGCCTCTCTCTCCAGTGGGGGTGTGGTTTGCATCCGAATTCTTTGCGTGTTATGATGATGGTGTTTACTAATGTTGCCTTACGTCCTTTGGTCTGCCCAACAATCGTGCAGATGTTCACATCATGAATAATATTCTTACTTGAAGAATCATGGCAGTGAAGCTGAAAGAACCAAAACCCCCACAGTATTGGAACACTTAATTCTGGACTTTCCATGGTTAGTTTTAAAGGCAAAAGTATTCGAACCAGCAATACTTCCTACAGAACCCTACATGAAAACTATTCCCATAACCAAAGGGAGGGTGCATATGGTCATCTTCTAGCTTGAAGCTTGTGGCATAATTGGGGGTAACATCCTCGCCTGTGGTGGTTGATCCATTATCCACTAAACCACAGTGCCTCAGATGAGATTAGGACAGAGGTTAGGTTCAAAGTCTACTGTACAGAATTTATAAGGCTTTCTCACTGATAAAGTGCTCTGAGGCCTAGTGATGAGCAGTGTACAGTGCCAAGAGCTTTTAGAAACCATGCTTTTCAGGTGAGTTCAGTAAGCACAAATGCCTCCTAATCATTTTGGTTGGGCAAATTTTATATATTGGGTGTGAAAGCAAAGCTAGATTTTCTAGGTTTTTAATCTGGCATTTTATTTGCTGTAATCTGGACAGCTGTGTACATGAATACATATAACTTCCTTGTATTAAGGGCTTAACATATCAGATGCACATTGAGGTGGGATTCTGCAGGAGCAATAACTGTGTTGACTGTTGTTGCTTCTGACTTAAACTGGTGAACTGTCATCCTTGGTATTTTTTAACACATTTAACGAGATTTGGAAGGTGTTGGAGGTAAAAGCTTTGTTTTTAAACCGCTTTTAGCTAACTATTATGGCACTGTCCCATTGCTTATAAATCCAAAGTGCTCAAAGGCAAAGAAATTCATAT
>JAGPOW010002118.1:10601428-10612294 GCA_030014935.1 Caiman crocodilus | reverse complement strand
CAAACGTTCACTTCTAATTTTTTGGATGGTAGGTCATGGACTCTCTTACGGTTAGTTTTGACTAGCAGGTGACTTTTAAATCTGTATTGAGGACTTCATAAAGCACAGAGGGTGGCTTGGCATCCAGTGGCTTCTTGTTGCTAATTTACATGAATAGTTTAATTTGATAGATTAATTCATCTTCTTGTAACTTCATATGAAGAGGAGCTGTACTTGAAACCTTTTAGACTTCTGAGGACTGCAGTATAACTGTCTCTTGAATTCATTTTCAGAACGAAGAGCTAGATAAGAAGTACGCTGGACTTCTGGAGAAAAAATGGACATCAGTTATAAGATTACAAAAGAAGGTAAGTGGACATTTGATATTTACTACGTATTAAGTTGCAGTACTATTTAGCAGTGTCCAGTGGACTAAAATATTGGATAAGTGGTAGTGTCTCATCAAAGGTATAATTAAGCTTATTTAAATGTCCTCCCGGAGTTGCTTTTGAAGGACAAAGCAGGGAAATTAGCAGTGTTTAACATGCAGAATGTTTAGCCTTTGAAGCTAACTCACTTACTATCCTTTTTATCATCTTTAACCTCCTTCTGAAAACACCCAAACCAAACCAGAAAAAACCCCAACACCAATAAAACTAAACTCATGTGGCTTATAGTGAGGCCTGTCTCATCTTCTAGATAGCTAATCTGATTTGTAGAGTTGCTGGGAAGGAAAATGTACTCAAGTGTTTTGCAAATGCAAAATCTGAATCTTGCCTTCTCCCCATATCTCTTAAAAAGGAGCTATCCTAGTTGTCTTCAACAGCTTGCTGGCAAATAAGGGCAAGTCTTGATGCATTAAAGCAAGTGGTCTATCTAATGCAGACGCAGTAGAATGCTGTGTAACAAGCCACCTGCAAGCTTAAAGTACATTACTAGCTCAAAGTTATGAAGTGTTAATGGTGTTACCTGTTCTTACTAGTAAACTATTCTAGGGTTGTGTGCAGACTCAGTGATATGTAAAGCTTCGGTTGTTATAGTCAGTGGCTCTTGGGTTAACGAGAATATTTGTCTAGTAGCATCATTACCTCTATCAATAGTTGGACAAACTTCACAGTTGGCAACTTGCAGAGTTACTTCCCCTCAGTTTGAATTAATGAGTCTCAGAATGGTATAGGTACATAAATGGCTTTGGCTGGCAGTTCCCTTCTCACCATTTCACTTCTAGGGAAGAAAATTATTTTGTTGCAGCTGAACAAAATTCACTTTAACTGGATCAGGAATGATCAGTGCTACTGGAAATCGATCATTTTGTTCTCAGATTTTCAGCAAGGAAAAATTCTGTATCAATTCCAAAACCATTCATTATTAAGTTTGCCTGTGAACAGTGCAAATGATTTGCAGCTTGGTGTAAAAGTTTGCAGAAACAAGTGGTCTTTTTAAACCCCTTAAACGTCAGGTTATGGAATTGGAATCCAAACTAAATGAAGCAAAGGAAGAATTCACATCAGGTGGACCTCTTGGTCAGAAACGAGACCCTAAAGAATGGATCCCTCGTCCTCCAGAGAAGTATGCATTGAGTGGACATAGGAGTCCTGTCACTCGAGTAATTTTCCATCCAGTTTTCAGTGTTATGGTCTCTGCTTCAGAGGATGCCACAATAAAGGTAAGCGCTTGCTCTAGAAAGTTATATTCAAATAGATCTGAAGTGAGAATGTGTGCCTGTTCCAGTGGATGAAAACTAATGAAAGATTTTTAAGTAGTGTGGTGTAGGATAGAGAGGTACATGGTTCACTCAACGGTAATAACAATAGGGTACTGCATGAGACTTTCATTTCTTTCCCAAGAGTGGTTACTTTGAAGACTGAGGTTAAATAAACCACACTCTTTAAGGATAATTCCTTCTTTCAAAGACTGATATATGAAATAAATATAATAATACAAGGTGACTTTTTTTTTTTTTAGCCATGTTTTCAACTAAGGTTGTTCTTGCAGCGTTTGTGGGGAAATGGACCATTGAATATAGAAACATACTATACCTTCAAATCTTGAATATACAACTGAGAACTTGATAGAGCTTATTGCAGATGTTCAGACCGCTATGCAGCATTGTGTGGTAGGCAAGCATTTTGCCCATTTGCTTGCATCCTAATAATAAATCTTTAAAGTAGCTTGTTCATAGAATGAGTAGGCACATACACTTCCACTTGGGTGTGTTCTGCGAGGGCTTTTTTCTTGAATTTTTATTCCATAATTATGCATGTAACTTGCTCATAATTGAGGGCTATCCTGGCGTTTGCACTGCTTTGGATTGGAAAGACGACTCCTGCCCTAAGTAGTTTGGATAACAAGCAGTAAAGGAAGAAAGAAAAACATAAGTGATTCAGTTGTTGGGCAGTATACTGTGGATAAATCAATAAACAGCAGTGTGAAGCTGGTCTACAACTAGCTTTTAATTTGTTAAAATTCACTTCCATTATAAATCGGTTCACAGAAGCGATGACTAAATGTTCTTTTTCTTCAAAAAGACAATATCAAATAAAACTGTAATGGTATTCTTGGATGCCTTTTGTTAACGCTGTTAACGGAAAGTGTAATTAGCTTTGTGTATTAAAACTTGCTTTTTTGTCAGGAAAAAATTTCCTCATGGAGCTCTTCTGGAATTCAAGTTTATGTAGCACTTCCTGATTTCCTCCCCCCTCACCAAACAACATTACAAGTAGTGCAGAAGATTACTGTGAATGGAAAAATACATTTGGACATTTCAGTATTATAAAGCAAAATTTCAGATTTGATCTTAACTTGTGAATTGTGATGAGGCCTGTAGCATTAAGGAAATTAACATCTGTATCAGCATTTCTTTCTTTTTTCTTTTTAATTTCAAAGTGAACCAGGCTTTTGTTCATGGTTAGATGCTGGTAGAAAGCTGATCTAATTAGGAGGTGAAAATTTAGTATTCACACTTCTTCTTCAAGGTTATTTAACCACAAATGGATATTTAATACTTTTACTGCCTCTGGCTAACAAAATATACTGCTTATTGGGGTTTTAATTTTTTGGAAGTGACCACAGATTTTTTTTTTGTCCCTAACTTTACACATCTTGCATATTATAGAAATCAGTACTACTTTGGTAGGTAGAAAAGTGACCAGCTGGCTCGTAAGCAGTAATAGGTAACTGAAAACACAGCCGTGTTTGGGAAAGAGGAAATTGTAAGGGAAGAATGCCATTTATTACTACAGGCTGGAGGCCAAGTCTTAAAATGGCCATTGGCAAGGATCTAAGGAAGCGGGTGGAAAAGCAGATTCCTGAAAAGGAACCTGCATGTGCATAGACTGCTGTCCTTAACTGCTGTCCAATGTTACATTTAAAAGAAAAATAAAAGGCCTCGGAGACTGTTCAGGGTAACGCAGAACTTTTTTCCTATTCCTATATCTCGTTTTTTTTTTTCTAACTGAGAGGCTTTACTATGATGGTTTCTTTGTCTCTTACTTCATTAATTATTGAATAAGGTGCCAGACTGGCCTGCAGAGTGCAAATGTAAGGCTGGAGAATGTGAAGAGTAATAAGCTGATGCTAACAGATTTTCTGTTCACTTGTTAGGTGTGGGATTATGAGACAGGCGATTTTGAACGAACCCTTAAGGGACACACAGACTCTGTGCAGGATATTTCCTTTGACCACAGTGGCAAACTTTTGGCCTCTTGTTCTGCTGATATGACCATTAAGCTATGGGATTTCCAGGGCTTCGAGTGCATCAGAACCATGCATGGTAAGGTATAAAGGAGACTGATTTAGTGATTTATAAGATGAAGATAGATCAATTAATTTTTTTGGTCTAGAAAACTGATTATGAAAAGAGATACAAAACAAGAACATTGTCCTAAAGGTACAGAAGTGATATCTTACTGTTTTGGGTGCCTTATAGAGATGTGTATGGTGGGTTGTTTTTTTTTTTTTTTCATTACTAACTGTAGTAATCTCTGATCTGAAATGTATGACGGTGCTGGAAACTGTTTATTCCATATGGGTGGTTAGATGAAATGGCAGATGGATAGCTTTAGTACTGACTGTTTTCAGAGCTCAGTAGGAATTGGGGTCATACCCTAAAAGAATATGGTACAAAAACATTTGAAGCTGGTACTTTTTTGGACAAACAAGGAAGGGGTTGGCTTCTTTTCTTGATGTGCTGAAACTACCTTGCTCAAGAGTTTTTCCTCAATATTCTGTGTTGAATAAACTCATTTCCTGTTTTAGATGTATAAATTATGTATGCAAAATGTTCACTTGTACAGTGGTGGATGAGCAGCCTCCCAGTCAGGATTCCAGAGATTCCATGGCATAATTTTTAAGTTTGATATGAAAAAGCCATGTAGTGCTGATGACCGTTGGAAAGGCCATCTTTACATTAATAAGCTAAGAACAAATCTTTTTGGCTTACAGCATTTTTAATGCTCTCTTGCAGTGATTTTAAAAATATGAATGCTGCTGCTTCATCTCTGCTTTGGCTTTTTTGATATCCTTCATTGCCTTAATGAGGCATAGGGAATTAATTGTCATCCTTTTAAATTTGGGGGAGACCTAAAGAGCGGGGAAGGAGGAAATGGTTGCTAACTGTCCAGATTTTGAAGGGGAGTGTCTACAGCTCTATAAAAACCAACTGGACACTGGGCATTGCTTCTCTTCTTTCCTTGCTGTGTGCCACTGATCTCTGTGGCCGCAGTATTTCAGTACCTCTCCATGGAACACCCTCCACGTGGAATGTGCTTGCGAATGGTAGAGAGTTATAACCTGACAATAGATTAATGAATGACTTTGCAATTACATTTTGTTGAGCAGCCATTTTAATGATGAAATATGGACAATGTGAGAAACTAAGTGCCTGTCAAAAACATCAGAATACTAATGAGCACCAGCATGGTTGAATATTAGTGGGAGTTCAAATTTTGCAAAATGTACAGTTGTTTTTAAATCTTGTATTAATGAGTGGGCAGGCCTTGAATCTGTCTTTTGTGAGGACACCTTTCAGTCGTAAAGAGCTGGTACACCATACTCGTGTCAGTACAAAGCTGCTGAAATTAATGCATTTAAAAAAACCCCTTTAGCTGGAGTGGTATACAAATACCAAATGATTGGTCCTAAACTTTAGAAATACTGTTTTCTTGCCCCTGCCTCTTAACTCGAAATCAGTGCTACTTTTATAGAGCTGGGTGCAAAAGTACTTCTGTATAAATGACTATGTAGTATGGTTAAAAACTTTGTTCTGGGTAACTATATTGCTGGAAATTCTAGTATTTTAATTTGTTAGAGCTTTTTCTGTGCAAATCTTTGAAACCCTGGTTACCTGGAAAAGGAATTGCTTGTGGTGACCCATTTTGCAGATGGAATAAATGCAGTTTGACTTCTCAGTTTTATGTATCGAGTTAGACAGCCTGTGTGTGGGCAGGGGTTGGAGCTGTGTTTTTCTGACTCACCCTTGTTTGTCTGTCTTTAGCCCGCTAGTCGATAGGGGGTAGACCGCTTTGATTTGCACGCTATTAGTTATGCACTCTCAGTTGCATTATAGTGTTCAAATCCTGCAGGAGCCTTGCTGGTGAATGAGGTGTCTAATCATTTAATACTCATTCACAAACTTCATTTTGTTTATTGGCTGCAGCCTTGCCCAGTTGATGAAAATTGCTTTCATTCTAAATTCTCATCAATGTGTTATTGGCATATATGGCATATTAGATTTCATTTGTAAATAGCATGCCCAAGATGGTTTTAAACAAAGCCATTAAACTATGTTCCTGTAAAACTGTTAATTACTAAGGGGAATGAGCTGAATATTTATTATTTTAGTACTCTAGCAGTAATGTGGATACGCATACAAGCAAAATGCTTTATAGCTGCATAATATAGCTAGTACAAGTAAAATCCTGTATGCTTGTGCATTATGTTTTTTCCTGTAAGATCTTTAGTTGGACTGAAGCTAAATGTGCTTCCATGAGAGAACTGAGTATTGGGTTCTTTCTGCCTTATGACAGAATGGGTGAAGGCACCACTTTAATAAAAGCTTAATTTGTTTTTAGGTCATGATCATAATGTTTCTTCGGTAGCCATCATGCCCAATGGAGATCATATAGTCTCTGCCTCGAGGGATAAAACTATCAAAATGTGGGAGGTTCAAACAGGGTAAGTGTAGTTCAGTTTAAACCTCTGCACCAGAAGGACACGAACCATAACTTTTATGTGGTAAAAAATGTATTGTATACAGGTTGAATGCCATCTGAACTTTTATCTTGCATGCCTTCAACTGTTTGCTAAATCACATTTTCTTATGCGATTGGGCCTTGATGTTCCTGAAGTCACCTGTGACCACCTCCCTCCCCGCTAACTCCTTGTGCATTTCTGGTCTACTATACGGTATGGTTAGGGATCAGTTGGACTGGGTTGTTCTAGATTTTGGAAGGGTGTAATTGGTTACAGCCAACTTCACCTTTCTTGATGTGAACAAAGGCCTTTCTCCATAACTCTACTCTATCAGTATTCAGTCTTTCAGTATATAGCCCCCTCCCACTAAACTTGCTTTCCCCCTATGCTGTGAACCATAGATCAAATACTGTTGTATTCTGTAGGTTTCTACGTATCTGATTTGAAGCAAGCATTTTAAAGACTTCTAACTTTCTCACTATTATTGCCTTCCCTTAGGCTCCCTCCTTCATTACTTCTCTTCCTTCCTATCTGCTTATTTTAGCTGCCTTGTCTTTCTTATTTGATGTCTGTCTCTTCCATGAGTTGCATCTCTCTTTCTCTAGCCTTTTCAGTCATGTTTAATGGGCACTTTAATGCCTGCTGTTCTTAAATCACCCACCTTAGTCAGAATGTTTGTAGACTGTAAAAAATGGTGTACACCAGTTTATTTAGTCATTTGTTCAGTTGAGTCAGAGCCTGCATTTCTTCTCTTATAGTTATTGTGTGAAGACTTTTACGGGACACAGAGAATGGGTGCGCATGGTGCGGCCTAACCAAGATGGCACCCTGATTGCCAGTTGTTCTAATGACCAGACGGTGCGTGTTTGGGTAGTAGCAACAAAGGAGTGCAAAGCTGAGCTCCGAGAACATGAGCATGTGGTAGAATGCATTTCTTGGGCTCCCGAGAGCTCATACTCCACCATATCGGAAGCCACAGGATCAGAGGTAGCGTATTCGTGCTTGTAGCAATTGTATTGCATACAATACAAATGCAACAGACGGTTTAGAATATTCTTTTACACACTGATGGCTAGATAACGTATCAAAGGTATTCCACTTTTTATAAGATTTGGATGTAGCAGAGGTATGAAAATGTATATATAGTATAATTTGGGGTATGGTTAATGCCACTTGACAATTCATAGTGGAAATGCCCTTACTTTAGTGTAAACTGGGTGCTAACTCAGCATAGCAATAGAAAATAGCACAGCAATTCAGCTACTCTGTAGAGGGCACTTGTTTCTGTGAGAGGAAGTGCTTTGTGTTGTTTTAAATAAATCCCAAATGCTAGCAGATTTCCTTTTTTGCCCTGGTAACTGTCAAAAGAAGTACTCTCTTGCCCTCTTCTGGACTAAACACTTACAAACATAAATCAAATAAATAATACTGCATTATATTATCTGCCTTCTGAAAAGAAGCAAGTGACTCAATTAACTGTAAAGTTGAGACACTTTGTTCCTGAGGATCAAATCTTGCTTTCATATTTGGCCCAGATTTTAGTAAGTTCAAAATTGGGTTTTCGGATAGTCTGGGGTAGAGTGGTGAGAGAGGAAAAATTGAGATCATGGAAAGAATCGTGTTGATGGTTCAGTGTTCGTGATAGGGCAGTCAAAACAGTGGCTTATTTGGATTTATGAAGAAGTATTAGTCATTATTCACCTTCCTTTAAAAGAGAAGGTCTGAAATGGCTCTCTAGTCTCCTAAACGTGGTTTGGGACTATAGGAGAGAAACGCATTTTCTTGTGTAAGCTTTGCAGTGATTTAGTGTTTGTGCTGCTAGTGTTATAATAATGAAATTCTGACAAATCTTTATTTTAATTAGGCAGTGGTATGCCTTATTGTGTTAACCTTGTCATTTAACAGTCTGCTTTCCATTTCATTTGAAAAAAATCATTCAAATTGCGCCATCTCTAAGGTATTTACATGTTTTCTTTGTATGGAAAATATACAGTTAAAAATCTAATTGTTTCTGTAGACTAAAAAAAGCGGTAAGCCTGGGCCTTTTCTGCTGTCTGGATCCAGAG
Source organism: Caiman crocodilus (assembly GCA_030014935.1). Lineage (NCBI taxonomy): Eukaryota > Metazoa > Chordata > Crocodylia > Alligatoridae > Caiman > Caiman crocodilus. Next base: position 10,604,057 of record JAGPOW010002118.1, on the reverse strand, counting down.
ACAAAACCATTAAGATGTGGGACATTAGCACTGGCATGTGCCTTATGACACTTGTAAGTTTTTTGTGTTTTAATATTTGCACACATACTGACAGTTTTAGTGATTTAACACAAAACGATCTTGTTTATTTTGAAATGCACTAATCAAACTCCCCTTTTGAAAGCAAATCAAATGGATTCTAAATAATTTAGCAAGTGCCCTGTAGTAGCTTCGTATTTCTTTTGTTAGTATTGTTAGGAAATAATATTCTTAAGACAAATTTTGTGGCAACAGTTGCATTCCACAGAATGGAGTACTGTGGTATGATTATGTGGCAGTTTCGGTTCACCTCTCGGAACTTGAGTGCCTAAGGACTTATCCTTGTCTTGAGACTTGAGCACCGTTCAGAAGGGTGTAAGGGGTGGCCTAGTTGCGGTGCATTTAGATTACCAGTTGTCATTCCACCCTTGGTAAAATCCCCAATACAGGACACTTAAGGGCAGAACAGGAATTCTCATTTTCAGCAGCATTGGTGGTGTTCTAATCACCAATTTTTAATGAATATTAAGGTTTGGTAGATTTGAGAGAACTGGAGAACAGTGTTCTGGGAAAAATAGCTTTGGTGCAAATTCCATGCATATGTGACCAATTTAAGAAGAAAACTTAATATATTTTTTCCCCCTAGATCGTCTCACTTTTTTATTTCTGCTTCTTCGTAAGGTGGGCCATGATAACTGGGTACGTGGAGTTCTGTTCCATTCTGGGGGGAAATTTATTTTGAGCTGTGCTGATGACAAGACCCTACGTGTTTGGGACTACAAGAACAAACGATGCATGAAAAGCCTCAATGCGCACGAACACTTTGTTACCTCTTTGGGTATGTATTTGCTGCAGAGTATGGAATCAAAGTTACAACCTTTCCACGCTATTTCCTGTGTGTGTTTGAGGCACAGAAATACCCTTCTGAAGATTTCAGTGTGGGACCTCTTTGTACTTGATCTGCTTTTTGTAATTGCAGTTTATGTCCTGTCCCTAAGCTGTGCTGCCATTGGTGATGCAGGTGCTCAGAATTATCCCAAAAGTTTATTTAAAATTAAGATACATCAGCAATGCGGGACATGTTGCAGGGGGAGGAGGTAAAAACTTAGTAAAAAAGACTTCTGCTTCATAGGAATTTTGTAAGGTTAGTCACTTGTTTAAAACATTCAGATATGTTTTATCTCCCTCATTCAGATTCATCTCAGGTTGGTGGGTGATTTGAAAATCAAATAACAAATTGATAACAAATGATGGTCATTTGTTATCTTATGTGAATCACACCAAGGTGGATTTGATTTAAATCATATCTATTTTAAATCACTGGTCAGGAAGCCGTGATTTAATCATTGTTTTCTACAAAAAGTGCATTCTTGTTTGGTGTAACCTTAATAGATATTATTTACAACTTATGGACAGATGTAGGCTTCATTTTTAGAAAGTACATACTATATGTTTTAAAGCAGTCACTGATTTTGATATTTTTTTTCCAGATTCATTTTGTAGCTACATCAGAAAACTAAGTTACGATTTGGTTATTTTATTTCCAAAGTTATTTGAAGCAGATTCTTGTGAAGTCATTTGGAAGTGAACTATCTTGAATTCACTAGATTGCTTGTGGATATTTGGGGGATATTTTGCCATGCTGTGTTAGGACAACAATAGTGATTGTCACCAAAACCAGACATTTTAAATTTGTTTTTGTTAACTAAAACAACAAGCTGATGTATATTTGGATGTTTTTTTTCAACAACAAGCATGTATAATTATTTTAACAAACCAAACATATGTATTTTTGAATTTTTAACTATCTTAGTTATAAATGTGAAATGTCTTTTATAACAAAAATTTAAGTAGATTATTTCATCCAGGTCAACATGAGATACTTAAAATACTGGGTTATATAGCAAACTCAGTCTTCACTTTCCTCTTCCTGTTTATTCATAGACCGGAAAAGACAAGGTTTCCTGCTTTTTCAGTTTCCAAGCAATTTCTCAGTTTAGCGTGAATTAGTCCAAAGGAAGAAACTATTCTTTCTATACCTGCAGAAGAAGCTACTGCTGTTATTGAAGTGATAATCCAGTTTTTAGTCTCTGATGGATTCAGGTGCTTGAGTGACTTCCGCCAGTTCCCTGGTGTGATTTCCTTTAAAACCTCATCGACAAACATATATTTCTTGAATGGTTCACTCTTAGCTCTGAAATTTATTATAGTTGGCATTCTGGAGGGATGATCTTCAAAGCAGCTTCCTCCTGAGAAGGAGCATATCTCATGGTGAAGTTTAATTTAGGCAACCATGCCTTGCATTTCTGTGTTGCGCTGTTCGCATTTTGTATTTGTGCCTGTCTTATCCATGGGTAGGAACTTGGTTAAAATATCCCCAAACGGGTTCTTTTTTGTGGTCTGGCAAGCCTGCTGCCGTGATAGGTTTTCCCTTCTACCATAGCATTCCCTTACTAGATCTCAAATCAGTGGAGAGGCTATACTCAGAAACGTCTCCCTCAAGACTTCTGGAATGTTCTGCTCAAAATGTTCTTTTGTTTCTGCTGCCCCTCCCTCCTTGCATTTGTCTCCAGACTCCTCCTCCTCCTTGCCCAGATCTACTCCCCCCCCC
>JAGPOW010002118.1:10590985-10601328 GCA_030014935.1 Caiman crocodilus | reverse complement strand
CCCCCCCCCAACAATCCTCTATTCATAACTTCTTGAAACTTTGCACTTTTAGAGAGAGGTAAAGGCTTGACTCTGTATACGGGTAACTTGGAGAGAGACAGTAGGGCTGATGGGTAGGTAATCAGGTCTGTTCTCTCATCTTCATATACTGCTGCTAACAAGGATGTTATTTCTGGAGACAAATCCACAGTTTGAGAACTGAAGCTAAGCATTGCAGATGCTTCATGGGATCTTTTAGACTGAGCACTGAGTCCCATTGCGTAGAGTAGTTTTCTTCAATCTTTACTAATCTATAGAGGAGCCTTTGGGAACCCCGTAAAATTGGGTCCCAAATATAGTTCATGGTCTGTTGTGACCTATTTTTTTTATATATTTTTCCTAAAAAAGGTTACATGAATATATTGTCTCAAATAGTATGTAATTAGAAGTTATCATCCCTAGTCCATAATTATATCTTTGAGCTTGAACTTATCTTGAATTAAAACTCCTTTTATATAGGTTTATTTTTTTTTAAGTATCTTTAAAAAAAATAAAAAAACCCCAATTTTAAATTAAATCCAATTTTTTAATCCAGTAATTGATTTTTACCCACCCTGAATCATACCAGTTGTTGATACACAAAGAGTTAGTCAAAAACCAACTTCATTGATTCCAAGTTGAAGTGTGCAGACTAGATATTTAGCGTGAGAGGTGCGAGTTGGTACTACGTCCCTTTTAAACGGAGGTTGGGATGTGACGGAGAGCTCCTGTTTTTGCCACTTGTCACGCTTGTGTTCAAGATGAAGAATTTAGGAGTAAAGTCGGAAGGGATGGTGTAGGAACAGGAAGTGGAAGGCAGAGAAGGGAGGGTGAACCTGTAGACCCCAGCTGTAGTAGCAGATAGAGCAGTGGGAGGTAGCAGTGGCCAAGTAAGTGTTTTGGGGCCACACACTTAATGCCTCTTGGGCTGCATTCAGCACCAGGGCTGTCAATTTGACTGACCCAAAATGTTCAATATTTAGCTAAAAGACTTTGAGTTTGCCAAAAAGTTTCAGTGAAGTCCTCTGATCCCTCTCAGCTAAATCTCCCAATATTGGTTGTCCCCTGGTTGACCATGATTCAAAATCAGTTAGTGTTTAGTGCTTTTAGGTTTCCTGAAAAGCAGTCTTGCTTTTATGCCTGTGAAAGATCTATTCATGCCTGGCTCATAAACTACCTACACCAGCAATACATAAGTGTGGGCGCATCTACACATGCAACTAATGTGAAGCAATAAACCCCAGAGCAGTCTGAGCCAGAGTAAACTACCAGGTGCAAACAGTGTCTACATGTGCTGTAGGACAGCAGGAATTTGAGTGCAGGCAGAGCAGGCCTGGGCTGGCAGGGGGCATGGGGGGCAGCCCCAGGCTCTGGGTGGCAGTGTCAGGTGGTAGAAGGGCTGGCTGGGGCATGAGGTTGGTGAAAGTGCAGAACTGTGTGGCTAGGCAGCAGGCGGGAGTCCAGCCCCTGGCTGGCTGGGCTGACTGAGAATAATTTACGCTTGTACTCGATAGCTGTACCTGTTTTAACGGCAGTAAATTGCTGTTGGGGATGGTACTATCTTATGCAGGCGTAAATTAGTTTACTGTGGCCTAATACTGTCGCACGGTGACACTTCACAGCTAATTATCCTGCTTTGTAGTAAAGCACATGTGTAGATGTGGTCATTATGGGCTTGTTTCAGAGTTCTTGAACATTTTAATTGCTGATATATGAAATGCAAGTGTTTTAGTTTGTTTCCAAAGGAAAAACAAGCAAAGGATATGGGAGCAGAGCTTATATCCATTGATAGTAATACTTGTCTTGTATAACTGTATATATGATTGTACTTGCCATTTAAAAACCCCAAACGGGGAAATGCTACCTTGCTCAACAAGTGTGATTGGATCCAAGCATTTCCTTTATAAAAAAAAAAAAAAAAAAGGGGGGGGGGGGAGAGTTTTACCTTGAAGGAAATAGGACAGGGGTATCGCTTCATCTGAACAAATGTTTTCCAAGTTGCTGTTCATCTCAGTTGAGGTCCTTTGTGGCTGAAAGGACTCTGAGCACAGGTCTCTGTAGTCCAAGTCCCAGAAGAAAGCTGAGAGAGATGCGCACTTCTTTTTGTAAAGTTCTCTTGCAAGAGCTGATAACGCTGCCTTCGACCACATCCCTGGGCTTGGTGCTTTTCAGATGAACTTGTTCATTACTAAATTTATCATTCCTCTAGGTGTATGCACTTTGGGCTCTTATTTTTCATGTTGTAGTTATGACAAAATGAGGTTTTTATCAAGGAGGTGAAAGCAAAACCAAGATGGCCTCTGCCACAAGGACCTTAAAAACTTAGTCTCGCTTTGATTTTTCTTTTTTAAATAGTGCGTTGTCCCTTTTTGGGGAATGGGTCTCTTGGGAAGGGTGGTACTGTGAATTGCTGCAGTCCCTTTTTTTCTTTTAACATACACTTTTCTTTCTCACAGATTTCCACAAGACGGCACCATATGTGGTTACTGGAAGTGTAGATCAAACAGTAAAAGTGTGGGAGTGCCGTTGATTTGAATTCACATTTGACCCCCTTTTCCTCTGGATGCACTCAGATACCATGGTTACCCATTGAGCTCTGTTTAAATAAATATTGTCCTTTCATGTAAATTATTCTGGATGTAGATTGAGCTTATTAAATGTTACACACAAAGTATTCATGCATGGTGAATCCAAATTGTATACTGTAAATTTACATACGTTGTCTAGAAGTACCATAGGTTTAAGAACATGGGCTGGCATTGGTCACATCAGACCTAAGAAGGCAGAAGTTGGATAATTGGAATAGGGCACTTAACTGAATAGTTGACAGTGTCGTTCTATGTCGGATAATTATACCTGTTTTTCTTTCTGCTGTCTGTTGGTGCCTGAATTGGTGACCTCATTTGGGAAAAGTTTTGTAGGGCTCTTTCAGAAATGTGTATCTATGTAACATCACTTAAGTGTGCTTAATAAATCTTCTCTAAGGATACTAGATAATAAGGCTGCAATTCAGAATCTTCTGAACCTTTATATGTAATTAATGGGAATTAATTAAACTTTGGAATTTTTGTCATGACACAGTTGCCAAATCAATAGAACACATCATTTGTTTTGGCCTCCTATCACGCAAAGGTTGGTATATTTATAGAACTAACTTGTAAACCTGAAATGAGATGACAGATCTCGGGAGCAGCTGATGTGATAAATATATTTATTTTTATTTGGTCATTCAGTAGTTAAGCTGTACTGTAAAACTAAGCTTAAAGTATTTTCCTCGCTAGACAAACTTCCAGGAGGAGCTGTCCGTACTACTAGAATGTAGTGATCTAATTTCCAAGTAGAGCTTAATCTCCCCGTTGACTATATTGTGGTACAACTTACTGACTGTTTGTTTTTTTTTTTTTGAGAGCTAGGGGTACAGTATTCAAATTCTTTAAAGAAAGCACTAAAAATACTTCAGAAAGTGGATCAGATGATGAAGTGGTAGACTCCATTACAGATTTTGATACAAGCTTCCTAAAACTTTTAGCCCTAAAATAAATTGCCCAAGTGTGAGAGTGATACTAGTAAGTAAATATTAAAACAAACCAACAGAAATGGTCTGATTTGGTAAATTAGCGTATTCATTTGGTGTAGGAAAAATTTTAACTTGCATATCCCTAATGTTACATATTTTGATCTGATGTGAATGAGAAACATTAAGTGAATATTTTAATCAGCTTTTTGTGAGAAATTCCATTGTAGATGATTAAGAATTACATTACTTATCTAACTAACCAGGTCTTTTAAAAATCCCCTTTAAAATTTACAGTGTAATGAAGTACCAGTCTGACATTTTAACAGGTGAATTGATTCTGTGCTTTGTTTTATTCATTTTGTTTAATCCATGGCTTTTAAAACTGTCCCTTTTTAAAGATGTAATAAATTGGCAAGCATTGGGGTGGAGGGTGTACACACTAAGAAACGGTGAGGGTTAAGAGTTGTTGATTTCCTACAGTCACGCAGAAGGGTCGGTGCCTCCAGCAGAAGGAGTTGGAGTCCTGTACTGGTTCCTTGCATTGACATGTCTCTGGAGGAGGGGGGGAAAACTTGAGTGCTAATGTATTTTGGGAGCCAGGTTAAGATCCAGGCTAATTCCTTAAATCCAGCAGTTTATATTGTTTTGAATAATACTTCCACAGTTGAACATGCACAAATTTGAAGTCGTCTTTTTTTTGCATTAGCTGTTTTTGACTGGAATGGTTTGCTGCTATTTGTCCAATTTTGAGAATTCCAAATACACAGAAGTGGTGCATTTTAAAATTCCTGTATCCATCTGCAAGTGTATAGTAGTACAGCATTTTAATTCCTGATAGGATGTAGCAACTTTATTTAATGGTGAAGTAAACCACAATTGTGTACATAATCCATAAACATGAATGAGAAATTAAAGGTACCTGTTATGTGGAAATTTGTCCACGGCATTTCTTTCCCTGTCGCATGTAACAGTTTACAAGGACAAAGACTTAACTAAAATCTTGTGAGCAGCATTTTGTTTTTGAGAGGTGAAACATCTTGCTGACTATTTAGATTTTAAACAGCTTGATTTGCAACCTTCTCCTTTTTAATAAGCAGTGAATAATCTCAGGGATGGTCCTAAAATGGATCAAAAATTAAAGCCCTGTTTAGACAAAGAAGAAAAAAGTCAAAAGAAACAACACAGAAGTTGGATTTACGAGGGTTTCTTGCTTTGTTGCCTCTTGATATTACACTGTGTTGATCTTTTTTCACTGTCTGCAATGTTTCTGTCAGCTGTCTAATCCTGTGCCTTTCCTGTGATAAGTACAATAATGAGGTTACTGGTTTGGATTGTGAAAGGAATTTATTGGAGGATTTTAGAGGTTCACTGCTGCTTTGTCACTTTTCCTTACTAAAATTGGCATTGCCGAAAATAATACGTATAGAGAACTGCATTACCAAATAGACAACAGCAAAAAAAGATGTTTTTTGTTTGTTTTAAAATGAGGACAGACAGACATTCCAGTGCCACACTAATTTAACGTGCCCAGGAAGTCCTACATGCATTCTTGAAAGTGCAAAATTTATTGTGGTTTAGACATAATCTGAAAGCCGATGGTTTTTATAGCATCTTGCACTTTAGAAGAGTAAAAAGCCGTCCTGCTTTTGTGTGTGGTGTGACCAATGATGTGCCCGGGGCACTAACTAAAAAGAAAAAAAACCCCACAAAAAAACAAAAACTAGTTGCTAGCAAGTTGTCCAAGGGCTGTGGAGCACTGTAGTATTTTGAAAGCTTTGGCTATAGACTCACCGAGCCCAGTCTACTTATACTGTCAGTACCCTGCTTCTCCTGTTTGCCTCCTTCTGTTTTTATGTGAACTGCCTGGTAATATCACTCTTAAGTAGCTTTTGAATCCCATGAAAGCTATTTAAAAGAAAAAAATATACCTTCTTTTTGTTGACAGTGGTGGCTTGATAATCCTTTTACCAATTTGAGTACAAAACTTGCTGAATAGAATGAAGGAAAAACGCACTTAGAATGACTCTTCTCTGTCCAGCTGTACATAAAGTTCAGGGTAGCTTAAAATAAGTTAATACCAAGAAGCTCTATTAGTAAAGAAATTATACATGTATAAAAAGGAAGGGGGGGAAAAACACTCCGGTGGGGGGGGGGGGAGGGTGAGCTGGATTTACAAGTCACAACTGGATTTAACTGGCCTTTTTTATCTTTCCACTGTGTCATGTAAGTAGCTGCTTTCTTGTCCTACCTATTCTTCAGGCGTCCCTGAGTTCATTCTGAAGATATGTTAGTGAAATCTTCACGTTTAGAAGTTGATCCTGACATTGACATGAAGGCAAACGTCGATATTTTTTCTTTTTTCATAAGAACGATGTAGAGGTTGCAATTGGAGAAAACAGTTCCCAGACTGTAGGAGTTAACTGAAGATATTGACACAAATAAAATAAAATTAAAAAAAATCAGTAAAGGAATGTATATAATACTGCTCTGTGTTTTACAGTAAGATTTGTTGCTCTCAGACTGTGTAAAACAAAATTTATTCATGTTTTCTGCATATTAAAAAAAATCTTATTGTACCAATTGGTAAACTATTAAATGCATATAAAACTAGACGTGGGGCTTTTTTTTGTTTTTTGGTTTCCTTGGATGCAAGAATTAAAACTATTTTGAAGAAAAACACCCTTCAGCTTTTACTGCACACTTCATTTGCTTTTTATCAAATTAACTGTGTGAAACCTGTTCCTAACAGGGAAGCATTTTGAGGCTGTAGACTAGTCCAAGGTTTTATTGACTAAATGTTACATAACCGAGGTTTATTTTTTAAGTTACACGGTTAGAAAGTGAAGCACTCGTGCTATACAGAATGCTGTCTGATGCACATTTCAGTAGCTTCTTGAAGGCAGCCTTGTTTGTACACTAGCAGTCTCTTCCTATTAAGTAAGCATCACTCCATATGGAGGTGTTCATTTTTTAATTTTTTTAATATAGCACTCATTTGATCTCGTGCCTTGCTGATTTATCTACAGGCGAATCTAGATTTCAGGAATAACAAACTTTGAGCTTAAGCTTTTTAAAGCTTAGTATTTGGAGATGTTTCATTGTGGAGTTGCCGATATGGACTTGATCTCAAATCTAGAAGCAGTTAGCACAGACAGGATCCAGCACAAAAGCTAAGATGGTGGTATTTGCTGCACAAGCAATGAAAGGTGGAATAAACCTGAAGACTTCACTCATTTTCCATCTTGCACGGAGAGAAGAAATGGGAACCCTTCATGCTGTCTGGCCCAAACCGGAGGTTATAACCTGTGATTGCTACCTTTTTATTGCTTGGATACATTGTGCAGTTTGTTTTCAGCAGGTTTGAGGGTAAATTTTCTAGACTTCGTGTGGGAAAGGAAGATGCTGAGGCTTGCTGCTGCTGATTTTGATGGCGCTGCCCTTGTTTAAAAGCTTGGTTATATTTAGGAGAGGCAATTCTCTTAATTCCTTGCTGGACAAGGAGTAAATAGAAACTTTCAGTTGCACGTTGGGAAGTGAGGTCTAACCGCTGCAATGAGCAGTCTGAACAATGTATGTTACCTACCTATAGTGGTTCCCAGCCTTGGTGTCAAGGCACCTCTCGGAAAATGCCAGCTCTAAGTTTTCACTAGTTCTTTAGTACAGAAAAGAATAATGCAATTCCTTTATTATGAAGAACTCGTAGATCACAACAGGTCAGCATGCTTTAAATACTGTGGGTTCCTATCTGAAATCTTGGTTTATCTTGTGAATCATCTTCGTGCATCTAACAGTGCTGGCATGGCATAGCGCACGGCAGCACCTGCGAAGGGATCTGAAGGTACCCAAGTGCTGCAGCATAGACTCGGTGTCTACAAGCTTTCTAGATAGTGTTAATGTAAATCCAACTTGACTTGGAAGTAACTTTTAGTGAAAAATGAGGGTTTTTTTTTTGTTTTTTTTGGTGTGTTTAAAAGTACAGTCTGCTTCAAAACTAACTTTCAAGGCTAGTAACTTAGTGGACACGACCCTCTCAAAATTCTGGTTGAAGTAAACCGATGTTTAGACGAGAAGAAAAGCTTTTGTCAGACGTCTCAACTAGCTCCGTGGTCTCGCCTCTTTGCCTGTCCAGAGGACAGTAACTTGGTATATAACTGGATTGCCTCATTTATGTAAGTGTCTGAGCTATTTCCAAGCTTCAGCTGCTTCTGGCTTCCTCCTAAAAATAAAAAAATAAACCATTCTCAGCTCTCAGTTTCTGAATGGCACTGAATTTGGGTTTAATTGAGCCTTCTTTTTATGAACGTGAAGGTATCATCTTATCTACACTATATATTATTTTGTCTTTTTTTACTTCCCTGTGAAGAGATGCATCGCTTCAGGAGCATTGAGGCATCTCCGTTCCTTTCTGTGTAACATCACAGTGGTAGGCAGTGAACCTGATGCCTGAAAAGGGGTTTCTGGTTCTCTGTATGAAAGCATGGACAGTGTTGAAATAAGATTACCTGCTGTGAAGGGACTTGTTCACCTTGTTTGGTGTGCAACATGTAAGGATCTTTCTCCTATCTTAATTAAAAGTTAAGCAAAATGGCTTGGATCTGTCCATGTTTTAAATGTCTGCATTATCTGTGCGCTAGTAGTAGTTTAATTGGAGCTTTTGCTAAAACGATGCAATATAATAGCACCATAAACTCAGCCTTGCATAGAAGAGCGTCCTGAGATGGGTAGAGGACCTTCAGATATTTGTTCCGCTGAATAGCCTGTTTATAATGGTTCATGAGACCAGGAAAGTTAAAAGACGTCCAAACGCACACCCTGGCTGAAATTATTGACATGTAGGAGATGAGTACAGAACGGTGCTGAACTCCAGTTAGCATCCACCGTGCTGGGGGGGAAAAAAAGCACATCCATTTCTTGATGTCTTTAATGAGTGATTTTACTACTGAGTGCTTGTTAAGGGGGAGCATGACAGATGCAAGTAAAACCCATGACACTCCTAACTAAAGTTGAGGTATAAAACTATTAGTGTGTCTAGATTTTCCTGTAGATAAGGGATTTATTCTGTAATGCATAAAACCCCCTAATATCTCTATTGTGGCATTGAAGTGTTGAAATTGGGTTGAATAGAAGGTGGCTGAATTCCCTTTTATGCACCGCAGGGGGTAAAATGCAGTAATGGTACACAACCGATGGCACTTCTGTTCTACTAAAAGATTACAGAGTTGCTGATCACTGTGTATTCTTAAGCTATTTCTGGTATGACAACTCCTGGAAATTCCTCCATGAGGAAAGGGAGGGAAGGATGATAAAAATAGGCATCTTTTATTGTCAAGAACAGCCAATTCTTGCCCTAGGACTGCTCTTGCTTTTGCAGCTTTCACCAATTTAATGTTTCCAGAATGCACTGTTTGCAAAGGGGTTTAATGAGGTTAATATTTTATGGTCCTGCTAATGACAAGTTTCTCTTGTGGGATGTGAACTTGACTAGAATAAGACAGGATTTGGGCTGGCAGGGTTTCATGGAATGAGACCAGCAGTTTCCCAAAGCAGTAGTAGTTCTTGGGGGGGCTTTTTGATTCTTTAAATTACTAGTGCAGGCAAAATTAGTTGGCTCAACAGAGAGAGAGAGAGAGGATGTTTCATGCTTTGGCACTAGCCTGGGACTGGAGAGATCTGGATTCAATTCCCTGATCTGCCACAGACTCCCTGTATGACCCTGGAGGCCACTTTAACTGGACCTAGAGGTTTGGATGTGGATTGAAGTCAAGGTAGGGGCTGTGCTCCAATTATTACAATGCAGGCTAGCAGTTTGGGGAAGACGCACCCCTTCCATTCCCCAACTGCAAACCAGGGATGGTGGTAATTCTGTAGGTCACATGTGTTTGTGAGAATAAATGCAATTAAGTTAGTGATGAGAGCCAGGTAAGGTAGGTATTTACCTACCAAAAAAAGTCAATACCTCCAGCTATTTTTTTCTTCCTGCAGTGTAGAAATCAATCTATAATTTCTTTTGGGCCATACTGTATTTGTTTCATCCCCTTGTCTAACATGACTCCAAAATTGAACAAGTTGGCTCAATTCCTGCAGTTACACTAGCTCTATTTGACCTTATTCAGTACAACCTATGGAGATCTGGTGTCAAAAGTAATCCCTTGCCCAGGCCCACTATTTACATCTCTATCCCTTTCCCTTTGAGTACCTGTATAAACCAAGAGCAGGCTACTTGTATGCTTGACTTTCTTGAAGTCAGGCTAGGATAAGATGATGCAATAAAAAGAAACTTTCTGACTTGGCCTTTTCCTGCCTCTCTCATTCCAAGTAGGATCTGGAAAAGGTTTTATCCTTGTCCTGTGCCAAATGGCTGAAAGAGGCACTTATTTTCAAGCGCATAAGAAAAAACTGCTACTGTTACGAGTTGTCTTCTGGTTTGGACTGATGAAATGTTATTTGAGTGCTACTTTGTCCTTAAAGCATAACTGTGGTGAAATGCATAGCCTGCAAATGATCCTGTGCTTTCCTTTGATGCTCCTTAACTTAAGCTCCTGCCTCCTGCTTTCTGTGGGGTAGCTTCTAAACAACTGGTTGCAGGGCACCGCTCCCGTCTACTTCGGTGTGGCTGACAGCAGGGAAGCTGGCCTCAAGACCGTTGGCTGTACTTGAAACAGTGCACACAACTTGTTCTTAAAGCATCTCCAGCAGGTTTCCTGTAAAGGTGTCTGGAACCAAACAGCTGGTGAAACTAGGTTTGAAGTTTACAAAACTTGGAGTGGGGGGAGGAGACAAAGCATTTAAACAACATGCACTGCACTCT
>JAGPOW010002118.1:10571193-10588788 GCA_030014935.1 Caiman crocodilus | reverse complement strand
GTCCATTGCCAGCAATGGAAGCTCCCCTAGGAACAAGTCTCAAACCCGGTGTGCAAGACCCATAAGAGAATTAAACAAGATGCCTTAGCCATAGCTCTCAGTGCTATGGGAATTTTAATATTATTCCCCCACAAAGAAAAATGCTTAGTAATTTTAGGTTGTGTGAAGGACTCATGATTCAAACCTGTTTAGCCTGAAGTTTGCAGATCACCATAAAATTAAAAGTTGATTAGCTTGAGACACCATTGCTCACTCTACTCTTTAATTAAGTCAACCTCTAAAGTGAGAGCAAATCCCCATTCCTACCCTCCCAAGAAGAGAAAGATTCCAGCAGGTGACGGTTCTCCCAGGCCGTGAACCTCTGCTATACAGTTCACTCAAGTGCCATGATCAATGGTAGGCACTGGGGTTTTCCATCGCAACTGAATTCGAGGTGTGCTTTTTGCTCTAAACCCTTGCTCTTTGGATGCGAGTTCATGTGGCACGCAGGCTCAAGCAGAGTGCATAGGTGGATCTTTGAGGATTCACGCAACATGAAATCAGAAGGTGAATGGATACAAAAACCCACTAAATTGCCAAAAAAAGAAAGTTAAAAAAGGAACCCCCATGGCTATATCCTAAAATGTAGAAAAGCGCTGTACATTCTCCCTGTACTTTACAGGTTTAAATCATCTCGATAGATACAAATATGGCTGCTTATTTTTTCCATAGTGTGGCTTACGGTAGTGACGGGCAAAAACCAAAACAAACCAAACCTAAAGAAAAACAAACCCAAAGAAGGAGAATCGGTTTTTGGCTTGGAATCCAGGTTCGAGAGAGAACTGAGTACTGGGATGATGGTGGAGACTTCCTTTTCTCTTTTTTTTTCTTTTTCTTTTCTGCAAAGCAGTATCCTTAGTCAACATAAAAATGACCTGAGAAATGTTCTACCTCCAGACAGTTCGTTTGGAATTCGTATGTACAAGTAGAAATGACCGATGATACACACGCACATACACACACACACACGCGCGCGCGCGCACACAGACAGGACAGCCTCTGGCTGTGCTCACCTAGCGATGTTCTCAGATGCTGCCGCTGCCGCTGCATCCTGGCCACCTTCCCCCCTGCGGTGGCAGATACAAGCTCAGTCAGACAGACTACATTTCTCAACTTAAGTTCTTTGCATTGTGTATTAGTTGTACCAGTGCAATAACATTGTCAAAAAAAAAAAAAAAAAAAAAGGGAGAAGCTGCCTCAGGGGAGTCCAAGACCCTGGGTCAGATTCAGAAAAGGATGGTTTAAACCTTGTTTGTTTCTTTTAAAAGCGAGGTACACTTTTTAAGCAGAGTCCTGTGCTGGGGGGACCTCGGCAGAAGGTGTGCTGGTCTCAGTCTCTCTCTCTTCAGAGATGCTGTCTTCCGGCTCCAGCTGTTCGCTGCTCCTGATGGCTTCCTGGAGCTGCTGGCGCCGCTGCACCTCGGCTTTCAGGTTCTCCAAGTCTTTTTGGCTGAAGGAGGGAGGGGAAGCCAAGACTGTCAGGTATCTGACAAACACCTTGTAAAATTAGGCAAAAGCAGTGTTTCCACCCATACTTAAGTTCTTGAATACCAGAGTCTCCTTTCCAGCTAAGCAGGGTTGTGCATGCAGGTTACAACCGCGTACCACTGCATGAGGGTGGTGAGAGCTCAGCATGCTAAATTTTGGCCACAGATTCAGGTTGGTTCACTCTGGACTTTGGCAGCGTCAGCACGTGCCTGTTCTGTCCAATCTAAGCTATTCATATGAGCAGCCTTCTGGTCTACTACGAAGCAAAGCTCCCCCCTAACAAGCCAGAGGATGCTGGCTGATGGACTGGAAAATTAAGTGCATTATACAGCTTCCCACCCCAGTATGGAGCATGCCTCAGCCCAGTTGCTCCAGCCAACAAGGGCATCAGTGTATCCGTCTGGAAGCAGGAGGCACGCAAGGGATTTGCGCCGTTTGTGATTTACCAGCAGCCCTGTCCGTCCTGGTCCTTGGACTGAGGAAGCAAGCGCTGCTTACCCAAGAGACTGTGTAAGGGCTGACTTGGGGTAGCTCTAGCGCATGCTATTTTTGGGTAGGGCTCCATTATTTCAGTTTGCGCTCGCCCCCTGCCCAGCCACAAAGGCAGCAGCTGAAACCTGCAGTGATCCCTACATTTTGCCACTTGGCTAGCTAGTAACTTCCTGTGACCTTCCACGTGGATTTTCACAGAAGGCCACTGCCCAGTCTCTTCCTTGCATGTATCCAAGCCACTAATTAAGACAGGATGGGACTCATTTCATCTGGTCTATTAATACAATCTTGAGTCACAGGAGAGAAGGACAAACTTTGATTCAGTTCCTGGATCGGGACCTTGCTTCAAAACTGCCACATGGCTCTAGTCTTTTATATATAAAGTGCGTGGCAGGAATCTGTGGTGCTGCCTTACAAGCAACCAGTTTACACAAGGAAGCAGCAGGTACCAGAGCCTTGTTTGCTTGCAGAGCTATAAAGGCAGCCCTAACAAATAGTATTGACGGGATTATTATTCAGAACAGTTCCCTATCCCAGGTGGATACCACCGCTCCTGCAGCTATGCCTGCTTTCCCCTAGGCCGAGCAAAGACTCCTAGCAGTCTCACAACATCAAGTGCATCCCAGCAAGAGCTATGGAGCTGAAGGAACCTGATGCCACTGCAACCTGCCTCCAGCTAAGACGAGAGCTCAGCTCTGAGCCCAACTCCCATCCCCTGCAAAGGCAGGGGTTTTGAAGCCGCAGCATCCGTTTGTGAGAGTTCAGCAAGACCAAGGCCAAGACACCAATCCGGGCAGCGATTCTTTCCAAAACGAGGAATGCTTAGTGCCGATTGCCCCCAGCAGAAAGTCACTCGAGATCACCAGCCAGGCCACCATTTCCTGCGATTTGTCTAGGTCTGCCAAGAGAGGCCAACACGTGCAGTCCGACAGGCTGCGCTCAATACAAACAGGACCCATCAGATTAACAATCCATTGGGAACTGGGACTTGCAGAGGCAGCTGCACTTTATCTAAATAGCCAGCCGTGCAGCAAGGGTCTGGCTATTGCAATACCAGACCAGATACAAAGCGCATCGTACGTATGCATCACGCTACCTTAGTGGAATGAAGAGAATCCCGTTGATAATGTTGAGCTGCTCCAGAACACTGGCCATACTAGGAGCTGTGAACTAGGGGTAAAGAGGCAGAAGGGGGGGAAGAAAAACAGAAGAGTTAGCCATTTTTAACCCGTCTTGGAGAGTTTCAGTGTTTACTCACGCCTCAGGTATGCCTGCTGCCTGAGAGATGTGCAATACACTACTTTCTAACTTCTTGAGAGATGAAATCTCACTAGACACCCACAGCCAGAGACCTACATCTGCCTTAAGCAGCCTTTGTGCCGAAGCCAACAGGATTCAAGTCCGTGCAGGATTCAGTCCAACCCCATCTGTTTTATCCAGGTCCATCAGCTGAGGGATGGGCTGGTGGTTCAGCTCGTGCACTGCGGCAGGCGCTCAAGTGCAGTTCCCGATTTGGGCTCACATCTCGTGCATCACTAGGGGCAAACCTCCCCTCCTGTGCTTTGGTTCATTTGTAACACAGAGATGATGCCCTCCCCTACCTCACTGTGGGGTTACAAAGATATTTAAGCCCCCAAATGTATGTGCAAGTGTTATCTAGGCTCTATGATGAAGAGGGCACGGAAGAATGACTTGGAGGGCAGCGCCGGAGGCGGATGAAATGAATAGTTGGCTCGGTCTCAAAAACTGAATAGGTCAAATAGACTAAGTGCGAGTACATCAGGTTTCTGACCTCTGCCCAGTTACTGAAATAGCAGTCGTGGACTCTCTCACAAGCTTAAGAGGGAACGTATAAAAAAAAAAGGAAGATGCAGAGCCAGGACTCACTGTTACGATCCTACCTGCCAAAGAGATGTACTTTATGCGATCTGGGGAGTGCTGCTAGAGCCAGTAATATTTCCCACGCAAGGAGAAACCAGGCGCAGCCATCATGGCAAACTCTTTGCTACTGTTCGTGCAACCGTAATGCAAGATGCCCCGACCACTCCAATGCACATCAAGTTACCTTAAGTGGCATAATGTTAGCGTTGGATCCGTTCTTGTAGATCTCGTTCATTGTGCGTTGAAGAGCCACGGCTTGCTGCGTCAGGTATTTCAAGTACTCGGAGCTTTCTTTGGTCTTTTCGTGATGTTCTCCGAGCTAAAGTCAGAAACAAAGATACGTTGCAGCAGAGGCAGAGCAAAAACGTACCCAAACTCAGCCTGAATCCTAGCACCAAAACGGTTGCTGGAGATCGCATGAGACTGCCTGCCGAAACCCACTAAAACTGGGCTTCATTTCATGGCAGCACTCATGGATGACCTGGTGTCACACGTGACATTGCCCATGGGCAGCTTCTTACCCCCACTGTGCTGGCACCAAGGTGACATCTGGAGGGGGAGGTGACTGACCTCTCCCTCAAACAGGCCATGCTTTTCATCAGTGAGAAGGAATTAAATCAAATGGGTTTCTTCACCTTGAAGAGTTCTGCCCAGACATGTCAGGCTTGCTGTGCACCAGCGAGGACTGCTCGCAGGAGAGGCAGCTCTCTCAGGCTCTGTCTGGTTTATGCCTAGTTCGGGCCTCCAGTTTCAAAAAGCAAAATAGCAGAAACGTGCCCCAAAGCCCACCACTGCCATCCCATCCTGCTGCAACTAAGCTGCACGGGAGACCTCATTTGCCCCGGGCCACTGGGCAGGGCTTCATGTCCTCCGAGTCTAGGAAGAGGCCCCCCACCAACTGTTCAGGAAAGCAGCGCGCCTGGGTTACAAGACCTCAGATCACACAGTACAAGTGCAGCAGCTCATATGCCCGACCTGGTTTTTGTAGATCGTGTAGCCTTCTTTCTCGTGCTGGAGAGCCGACCGAAATTCTGCCTTGCTCTCGTACACTCGGGCTACCAAGTGATGGCTGCAAGGGAAAGACAAGTGGCCCAGGCGGCTTTGTCAAAGGAGGAAGAAAACCTACTTCTCACGTGCCATGAGGCGGTAACCTGGTGCACCAGGACACTGCTAATCACAAAAACAACACCCCCTTCCCACCTGCAATCAGCTAATTGTTGGGGGTCGAAGGACGGCAGATACTCCATGCGCTGGGCAGCACAGTAGTAGTATTCTAGCTTGGGTTACCTTTGCAGATTTTTTTTGGCACCCTGGGAGTAAGGGCATTAAAACTTTTGACACCTCGGCCAAAGCGCCACCTTGGGTCAAAGGTGAGATTTTTGGGCCAATTCCTGCTGTGTCTAGGAGTGCTCAAATGCCAGCTGTTTATTTTACATCCACACGTTGCTGAAAGCCAGGAGGTTGCCCAACCGGCCGAGATCCCCTCCCTACGAGGCGACTGGACCAAGAGGAAGCAGCCCATTCTCAGAGCGCTTTTTGTTTCTTGGGAGAATCTGAATTAGGCCAGCTCCGGGTCACCAGCTCCAAGTCTGACTCCCCCAATGCAGGGACAGCCAGTGGCAGTGACAATGAGCTGCTGACTCAAGTCACCCAGTCTTTCCCATGAAGAGAGAGTTGACTTGGCCTGAACTCGGTAGCTGCAACGATTTTGGAACGGTATGCGTTTCGGCAGGGGGTGAGGGGCCTTTCTATTAGCCTCAGCTCCTAGTCTATTCCAGGACCTGGCTCTCCCCCCGCATCTCAATGCCAGGGTGGAAAGAAGTTCTCTGCAGAGCTTGTGTCCATTGCCTGTTGGGACGCAACGGCAGACTCTGGGGTACGAGCTGAGATTTCTTGCTGCCCTGAAGGAGAGCCGATAAGTTGCAATGCGGTGGCAGCAGTAATTCCAAGCAGGGCCTCCCGCATTCATTTGCCAAGTCGATTTTTTTTTACAGTCCACAGTTCCCATTGTATTAACCCCTTTCTTCCCCTCCCAGGCAAAGGCGCTCCGAACTCTGCCTCACCTCAGCGCAACCTTCAGAGACTTGGAGCCGTGATACTTGGAGTTGATTGCCAGAGCGTTCTCCAGGAATCGGAGGGACAGGTCGTACTCCATAACGCCGTGAAGCACCAAGCCTATGTTGTTCTGAGGAGAACCACCAGGCCGACGTTAGAAGACAGCCAGAGGCACCTCAGGAAAAAAGCGAATCCTGACCAAACCCTAAGACTCAAGTTAGAGATCAACTTGGGAACCTGCATGTCTTGTAGCTATTTATGTTGGCAGGAACATAAAGTCCCAAAAAGACATCAAGACCCCACTGTGCCAGAGACTGCACGTGCCCAAACCCCTCCATCCTTGCCATTATGAGCTCAGTCTAAGCAAGGCAAACAAGATGAAGGGGGGGAAAACCATCTCCATTTTAGATATGGAATGAGTAGTTGAGGAGTGGGCCGGTTAAACGCTTTCCCCAGGTCCACAGTTGGGATGCACCAGATGCCCCAAGCATCCCCCCAGTGAGTGTATTAACCAGAGGCCAGCCTTCCCTCCACTCCTCCCGGAGAAGCACTTCTTACGCAAGCCTCCTTCTCCTCGCCCAAGAGGAAAAAGGGTGTGCACAAAGCACAGGGGAAGGGAGGCAGAGGCAATGACTGTTCATAGGGAGTTGAAAAGATGAAGCAGCTTCAGAGGCAACTACAAGGCTTGAAAGGGTTTATTCTGAAGGACTACTTACGTCCAAGAGTGCCATTTCTGGGTGATCCTCCCCAAATACCAACAGCATGAGGTAGCGTGCACGGTACAGTAAATTTAATGCTGTTGAGAGCTGGCTGTTTGCAAAGCAATACAAAGCAAGGTGCATCTACAAGGTAAGAAACATTTGAGTGCCAGGTGTCAAACCCCATCATGAAGTAGACAAAAGCTCACAGCTCCTTTCCTATTGAGGGAAATATGTAGGAGGCACGTAGGAAGGGCAATGCCTCTCCCACACGTCTTCCATCAACACGACAGACTTTAACTGCTACAAAAAAACTGCAGAAGTGCAGTGATGCATCCGCACAACATACACCATTGAGAGCAAGTTGTATTAATGGTCTCCTAGTAATTTCAAGGGAGATTTCAAAACTGACCAGCATGTACAGTATCAAGCTATTACATGAAATATTGCAAAAAAAATCAGTAGGGGGTCGGAGAATAAGCAGGATGAATGGGATGTATAAAAAGACAAATCGGGCAACAGAGCAAAACACTGCACCTAACAAGACTCCAGACTGGAAAAGATAGGATGGGATGTGTGTGTCAATCCTCAGTTAAACTACTGGCTTACAAAATTTGGCTGAGAGCCTTCAAATGACAGCAACTGCAAGAACAGATTCTTACTGGAAGGAGTGCATGCTTTGCATATGCACATCCAGAAAGGACTCGGTAGTGTTGGCAGCTGAGGCTAACAGAGAAGGGGACATCATTACAATCCCTCTCTCTCATTGCTGTCACATTGTCACGCCTGCCTTTCAGAGCTTCATCATTAAACTCCCAAGCTAAGGGGTGCCTGTTCTACACGTCTCTCTAGGTTTCATGATGCTTAGAAATGACAAGAGAGCTTCCAAGTGTGCTACGTAGGAAGAATGGGATTCTGGGGAGACTTCTGCAGGAACAAGGAGAACAGCAGCTACTTCGAGGATGCAGGCATGACTAGGTCATGCCACCACCAGGGGCAAGTGGTATATACTGTGGTTTTAAATCCTCATACTTACATATTCTTGGATCGTGTTGGGATGCTCAATGCCCAGGACCCTCTCACTCATCAGTACCGCTTTCTGTTGATTACTTAAGGCCTAGAAAAGAACCATCAAGACAGTGATGCAAATGTTGAGCTACGAAACTTGCAAGAGATGCCTTGCGGCTACCAGGAGGCTTGATGAGAACCGTCCTCAGGACCCAGACTTCAAAACTCCTGTTTGGAGGCAAAGGAAGTGGGATTCTCTGTTCCAGCTGCCGAGAAGGAAAGCCCTTGGCTAGCTGAGGTGGAACCAGGGGGACAACGCAAACAAGGGGGCAATTTGTCTTCTTCAGAAGATTAGTGTTTAGCTACTTCTTTTCCCAGTTCAAGCTAATTTGCATTATTTTGCAGCCTGGAAGCAGAATTTATACTCCCACCCAGAGCAGGGAAAACACAGGGGAAACGGCCAGAGAGGAGTGTAAAATGGTGAACACGAATTGTCTGCAAAGCCGCAGCAAGGACTACATACCTCTGAATAGTCTCCCATGATATAGTTGAGGCGTGCTAACAGCCTGAGGCAGGCACAGATTTCTACATGCATAGCACCATACACATTGTTAAACAAGTTTAAGGCTTCATTGATGAGCTCACAGCCTTCCTTCAAGAAACCTGGAACACAAAATAGGAAGCATGTTGAGTAACTGTTTACCTGCCACCACCCTTTCCTTCATGTCTAGCTGCATGCCTAGACAGAAGGCCAAAAATTAAACAAGGGTGAATTTTTCTGCCAAATTCTTGGGCTACCAATCCCAAGTAGTGCAAAAGCTCGACTTCTATCGTCAGAGGCGGAACCAGCACTAACCAGAAAGAGATATACAGGCAGAACAAAGGCAAGTCTCTGCGATTCAGGGAGAAAGTAGTGGGACAAATAGCTATTCAATGACAGGTCGCCAACTTGTTAGGACAGCCTGATTCTGCCCTTTCTTTAGCCTTGCGATACAAATTCAAGAACTCCTTGATCTCGGTTCTCAGACCCGCACCAGGCCCTTCAGTGGTGAGGCTGCGTTTTCCATAGACTTGGAAACTGGTCTTCTCCAGAATGGGATTAAGGGGCAGCTTGCCATGCTGCACAGTGCTTGGTACATGGTTAAGTATGGCCAGTGCCACCAAACACTAGCCTACAGAATAGGAGGTGTGGCAGCACAAGTTGTCCGTACCTTGCTGTACTTTCGCTTGTCCACTTTGGAAGAAGTGGAAAGCGTCAGAGGCTTTGGGGTTTACGTGCTTCACTACAGGGAAGATGTTGAGAATATCCTCCTCCGTGAAGGTGGGTTTGTGCCGGTTGTCAAAGTTGTATTCTTTCAGCAGGATCTGAAGGAAGCAAGAAGTAACAGCTCTGACATAACCAATGCCAAATCAGTGACTTTGCTTTGTACTGCAAGCAGTGGCACAATTTGGTCAGTCAGACAAAGGGAGCGCATTTGAAGAGACCAATTTCCCCGAAGGACACAGGGCACGTTTATCCTGCAATGGCACCGATTAGAATCCCTTTGTAGGGCTAGTTGTTGCTATATATCCCTTGAAGGCACACAGTGGGGAATCAACTTGCAAAAGACCCTGTAGTATGAATCCACACATGCCTCAACCTAGGCCATCTCCCACGGGAAGGAGCAACAAGGGAAAGAGGGAGGACTTGGATCTCACCTGGATTCCAGTTTTGAGGGAGATCTCTCGAAGAAGGGTGATTTTCTGTAGGTTATACACCTCTGCAGCTTGATCAACGCTTTCGCTGCAAAAGGACACAAAAGCCACATGTTCAGGGTAAGTCTGCTTTCAAGAGTAGCCACCTAAGGTGCATCTGAAGCCCTGACAAAAAACCAGCAGCTGCAATACACCGTGCACCATTGCATTTTAACGCAACAAGGTCAGCAAAGCACAAGGATTACTTACTGGGACCTCACAGTGCGCTGTGTCTATTCTAGTTCTCATGGGTCACACGTGCCTCTCTGCCTTTCCTCTGTGTTAAGTGTCCGCACTGGGAAAAGGCAGAATTGGGGTGTGTCTGTTTTTGGTAAAAAAAGCCTGAAGTGTTTTTACTCTCAGCTGGGTAGCAATGAAGTCAATCATGATCTAGGTCTGACAGTGGTCTTAAAAACCATTTTCTTCTTTCCTGTGGATGTTTTAGCTAAATGTTCCCATCCAACCTTCATCCCCTCATTGCCCTACTGACTGCACTGTCTGGTCCAGCACATGGCTGAGAGTTAAGCTGGAGCGAGTTCCAGTTTAACAACTGATCCTGGTGTCTAGGAAGCACCCTCTCTCCCTACTTGCTTAGATGGTGGTGGTTTCTTGTCCCTCCTGCTACGGGAGCTCTCTCCTCAGGAGCAGTCTTAGGCTTTTTGGCTCTCTTCGCATCGTGGAGTCCATTTGGTTTCAGATGCCACCTGAAATCCTCCCATCCTTGCCCCTGCCGCCATCTCTTGGCTGTTTCCTCGTGTGTTATTTAAGCCTTTAACAGTCTCTTACAAAACTGGAATCAAGCATTCAAAATGAAGCTGCCAACATCTGGGGAGAAAATCGGGCAGAAGGGGAGGGAACTGTGGGTAAATCGGTGCTTACCATTTGAGGTTAAAATCAAAGTAGCTTTTTGCCTCGGAACAAATGTTCTTCCAAAGCTCCTGAGGGGTCATGCTAGCCCATGCAGTGTTATCAGCATTGCCAAGGTTCCTGTTTTTCCTTTTCTTGTTCTTCTTCTTGGAGACTAGCTCATCAGCTGGAAGATGGGCAATTGGATTTGGGAAGGAGCTTAGGAAGCAATTGAGGAAGTGGCTGATGGCTGCCGATAAGCCCGACAGCTCTACACCCTGCAGCAAGACACTGAAGTTAGTCGAGGGGGAACCTTTCCACGTTACAAATCCATCCACCGAACCTTGATACTACTAGAAATCCAGACCTGTGAATACCATCCTGGTGCCTGACTGAGGCAGAGGGAAGTCTGTAGGATGGCATTTCTCAGAACAAATCAGAGCTGAAGTTCTGCATGTAAAAATCATTCATGATTTCTCTCATACTCGCCTCCTGCCCACATTCTGCACAGTTACTCGGGATACAGACGGTCATATTGAACACTCACGAAACGGGTTTTTTTTGTTTCTGGAAAAAAGCCAAATGCATTGCTACATGTCCTTGAGTTCATGTAGTAAACAAGCTTTGTAGGTGGGCAAATGCGCTGATGTTTGCTTAAAAGGACTAAGTGTTTTAACAAGGCAGGCAAACTGATTTCGCTCTCAAAAGCCTTTAATGTAACAAGTGAAATTTGGGGGAAGAAAAGCATGAATGATTATCCTCTGGGGGAGATGCCTTCAAGCGGGAACTTGTTTTCCCTTGTATATGGGTTTGCACCTATTTTAGTCCTAATGAGACTGTACTTCCAGTTGCTAGGCAACATCCATGATCTATCTAATGAGGAAACAGATTTGAACGGCTACCCACTTCTGAAAAATCATTAGAGAGAGAACATGCAAGGCAAGAGGTTAGACTGCCGCTCACTCATACCTGAAGGTACGTCTTGAAGATGTGTTTGGCTGATCGAGTGATCAATTCGCTGAGTCCAATTTTCTAACCAAAGAGCAGAAAGTCAGTCAATGGAGACAAAGAAACAAACCTTTTCCTTTTAGACGTGCTGCTATCGATGCACCTACGCAGAGGAAATATGGCTCTGCAAGCCCCTCTTCACACAGCGAGCCTTACTCTAACAAGGTATTTGGACTGCAAGGTTGGGAAGATGCATGTGTGGAGGTGTTGCTTTATCTGATGGGACTTTGCTCGGCATCTGGTGCCTCTTGGGACTACAGTAAAATACCAGACATCCCCAACCAACAGGACCAACAATCTTACTGTTAAGAATGGACCAGGCGGTGGAACCAGACCCCAGCCCATCGTAACAGGCAGTCCGTTTGGACCTTGCGAGCACTGCGTGGCCTGCAACGTGCAGTCTCTGGCCCAGCAGGCAGTGGCTTTCACGCCCTTAGACTCCCAGAGCCCTTCACAGATTCATCTTCCCTGCTCACATGTCTAAGCACGCAAAGCAAACCAGCTCCTCTGCTAAGCATGGGTTGCTGTCTGAAGCCTCGCTGTTTATTATTATTATTTTTAATGTGCAGAATGCAATTAGCCGAGTTGGATTTTGGCCAGGGCACATTATCCCAGAGGCAGTGGAAGCGACAGCCTGAAACAAAGCCCAGCGCTTACAAAGATGTGATCCAGCTGTGCATGGGCAGGGGTCTTGGTGATGAAGTCGACGACTTTGCCTAGGTAGCGCATGTTGATGCCCCTCTGGTGCATAGCTTCCGCTAACGTGGCGCCGTCCATCGGGAGCACAGTGTGGTCAAGGCAGTCTTTGACCTGCAGAGCACAGCCTGGCTTAGTTCTACACGGTTTGTTGCACACAGAAGAAAAACCACTTGTTGAAAGCATCTTTTTCAGGTTAAGGATGGGGTGGGGTGGGGTGGGGAAAAGAGTCAGTAGCCATGAGAGGTTATTCAGGGTTGAGAGGATCTCTTTTGAATGCCTGGCTCCATCACCTCAGGGGGTTACTTTGTGAGGTGGGGGGGGGAGGGCGGGGGTCACACTTCAGGTAAAGCAGTGGCTCCACCCACCCGTGAGACTAATGCTTCCACTTAAAAACAAACACTCTTGACAAAAAGTACAAATTACCGCAATCCATTCCCTTACCAAGAGAGAGTCTAGAGACAATTAATCCAGCTTTCCTACTATGCAGGAGCTAAATCATTCCTTCTTTCTTGCTCTGACTGCTAATTCAGAGTCCAAGCGGGATCTTTGAGCAATGACAAGACTGCATGCGAATGCACAGTGCCTGCTGAAAAGGCCACACCTGGAGTGGGACTTGCCATGTTCTAATTTAAAACTGCAACGCTCTAGGGCACAGGCTGTCAACTGGGGGCACACGTACCCCTGGGATACTTGGAAAGGGACTAGGGGGCATGCGTGGGTGGGCAGGGACAGAGCACTGCCGCCCACCACCCCACGCCACTGGCTCCCAGGAGCAGGGTCAGGGGGTGGTGAAGGCAGCAGCTCTCCTCTGTGGGCCGCACGGGCGCTGCCCAGCTATGGTGGGGGAAGAGCTTGCATGCAGCTGCCATGTGCAAGGCAATTTCTGTTCCTGTGGGCTTTGAGGAAACCTGCTCATTAGCAGATTCAGAGCCAGAACAGGTAACAGCAAGATGCGCAGGAGTCAGACAGACAGGGCGATTTGCGTGGCTCCTGACCCTATAGCTTTGATAGGCTCCAGCTCTTGATGGCATTTCTGAAATTACTAGTAGTAAAATGCATCGTTCGGGGAATGGGGGGGGAAATATGCGTTTAAACAAAAGGATGCAAAAGAAAACCCCGAACGCTTTTGGACCAATGCCTGCATTGTTCATTGTACTTCATGGCCATCAGCAGAATTTCCCACTCGCCAGCACGAGAATCCAGCCGTTGTCCGAGATAAGAAATTACTGCACGGTTACTGGGTTGACAACTGCTTTTCAATAAAGATCAGAAGTGAAGACTGCCTCTCTCGGAGGGTGGTATTAGTTTTCCCCACCCCTGTTCCTTACCAAGCCTGGAATTTGGCATGAGAGTACGAGAGCAGCAGCATCCTTTAGTAACTGTTTCTGATCCTGCACTTCCTCTTTGCTGGATTCAGGGAAACGAACTCCTAGGAGGGAAATTGAAGATCCGAGTAAGAGAAGGACCTGGCACAGGGGTGCAACTAATTCAGAGAATGTATGCAATATAAGCAAGCAGAAAGAAACCCAAGCGACTGTGCCCTTTCCCACTTTGAGGATGCCCCTCCAGATCTACTTATCTTGCAGAGCGCACGGCAGCCCGCCTTTGCGGCAAGCTGTGCTGTTCTGTCCCATCCTGTCCCCATTCTTCTGCATTGCAAACCTTAAAGGCTGGGCCCTATTCTTTCTCTGCATAACAGGCAAGATTTGCAAGTGCTGTGCATCCTCACAGCAGCAGAATACCTAGTCAGCAACCCAGGTTGTTCATCAGATGGACTGACTGCTCTGCAGGCCCTGAGAGCTCTCAAAACCCTTTCTGCCAATGGATCTAGGTTAAAATAAACTGCCTTGAAAGCTACCATATCAGCAACAGTCAAAGTGCTGTCTCCCCCAGAGCTTTCAGCAGGTGCCCCCATAATCACAACCGAGGACTGTTCCTATCCTTCCTGTATCAACTGACAAGGTTGAACCCAGGTCCTTTGAGTCAGTGGGAACAGCACGCTTGCTTCCCTCTGAAGGCATTTCCAGGGTTGTGCAACACATGCAGCATCAAGGCTCTCATTTGGAAAGGAACAGAAGTGCTCCAAGCAGATCACAGCCAGCTTTCACTCCTTGTACGCCAGGCTTAACCCCACCCCCAGCTACGCGTCAGCCCTGGGAACTGTTTACACAGAAAACATGAAGGTATGGCGGCTCCCTGTGGTTTTCCACTTCTTTTCATGTGGTCTAGCAGCTGCGGTGCCGGAGAGCCAGCGTCAAGTGCCTTGCCAGCACTCTGCAGACCACCAGCAAGTGTTTTTGTGAACAACTGGTGGGAGACTCCTGGCTGCCTGTCCTCAGTAGTTCAGGCACTACAATCAATTACATCTTTTGGAGCAGCTAGGAGAATCATGCATCACGCCCGCCCAGCCAGATGGCTACAGGACTATTCGCTAGCAGACTACTGAATTCCTGAAAACACCTGCCTGCTGGCGGCTCGGCACAGCTATGCTCTACAGCAGCATCCAACCAGTCACTCTGAGCTCATACCTGGCGAGAAGATATCCGGGTTAAATCGAATGTCAAACGACACGTCGCTAATGGAGCCAACAGCCTTGCATGCATTCCGAATCACCTCTCGGCTTTTGGGATCCACTGGGCAAGGAAGGAGACAGACAGAGATTTTGTCAAGGTGGCAAGAACAGCGCATGGTTGTAGAGGAAGCCAAAGCTGGACGTGGAGGCACGTTTTGTAGCTGATAACTGAAGTTCCTGCATCATCTTGAGGAGCCAAACTATAGAAGCACCTGGCAGGACAACATTTTCTGGGAGCACAGAGAGAGACTGCTGAATTATTCAATGTTAGAGCATGCAGTGCAGAATGAAAGAGGTGCTGCAAAAAAAAAATCCCAGGGAGTTTCAAGGGATTTTTAAAGGGGCTGCATGATTTCTATTGACTTTAGGTGGGACCCAACTGCCTCACCCCCAAGCTCTTCTGAGAATCGCAGACTAACCACAATGCAGCTTTAAAAATTGCATTTTCTATGCAGAGAACCAGAGCAGCTGGCAGACGGCATGGGGCCATAAGTCAGCGCCTCCTACGCCAACAGCTTTACTCCACGTTAGTATTCAAGGCGCTCACCTACTCCTGTCCCTGCAGAACTGCGATGGTTAATTTATTAGCGTGTGAACACTACCACATACATGTCAACATGCGATGGAGACAGGCATGGCATTTTAGTGTGACCGAGGGCATGGAGATTTGTGCCAACCCCTCCCCTTGCAAGCCCTCCACTTGGATTTGTAGCAGCCGTGAAGGAAAACCTGCCAATGCTGGTGCAGAGCAGCAAGTACCTGTTCCATCGTCAGAGGCAATGGTCTCCGCCAACTCTTTAACCCTATCTAATCCAGTCACGCTCTCCTCTATTTTACCATCCTCCTGTTCAGCTTTCTGGCTCTCCTCAGTGCCATTCTCCGGAGAAGCCCCGTTTTCCAGCACGCTGGAGCTCTCGGGTTTGTTTGCCTTCTGCTGCATCAGCTGCAGTGCAGCTAGTTTCATGAATAAGAGATACCTACAGTGAAGGAAAGGAGAGATTGCGCTGAATCAACAGCTCAGGGCTCAGAGCAGCCAGACTCCTAGACTGCACAACCATCCCGAAACCTGGCCTTTTGCTGCAGAAGCCAGGGTCACAGTTAGAGATGGAGGAGTACAGGCAACCCCCTCTAAAAGACAGCACGGAGTCTGTGGGTAGGTGACATCTCAAAATACTGGCGCAATACTATGCTTGACCCGGGATGCAGGCTGCCCAATCTGATGTGCCAGCCCCAACATCAATAGATGACATAGTTCTCATTAGGCATCATATTGGGAAGTGAGCTCTGCAGTGGTCCCAGGGCTCTCCAGCACTAGTAGCGGGATGCAGCCTTGGCAGCTTCCTTTATCCCCGATTTCACATATCAACCATCGCAGGACAAGGAGAAGCCCAGCAGCTTCATTTGCACAAGACTCTAGTTAGAGAATGGGGCTCTGGGTTGCTTTCCTCAGGTCAGTGAGTGGAAGTGCCTGCAGCCAAGAGACAGGTTAAATCCAGGGAAGCCAGCACTGAGAGGAACCCTTTGTTGTCACTGCCAGTTCAGTAGCTGGGACTTCCCCGATCCCCCTCCACAAGTCAGACTCGAGGCAATGAATCAGCATTGCCACCAGGTGACGGCAGGAATACCACAGATCCTGTCTCTCAGGCAAATGAGATCTAGCTTCTGACCATACATGCATGATAACTAAATACCCTACAGTCTTGTGCAGGGCACTTGGAGCATTAGCCACTCAGTGGCTCACGGTCACTCTGCAGTGCAGCCAATTACAGCATTCCTGCAGTTTAACAAGATCCGGTATCATCATCATTAACGATGCAGCCGCCACGTTCCACCCTAGAGGTGGTCGCAACGATCTCCGAAGGCACGTGCCTCCCAAACAGTACTCCGTATCTAAAGCACCGGGAGATCCTTTGAATGGAAACATCATCCTCAGTAAGGGGATCTTCTAAAAGACGCCCTGCATGCTCCATTCTCCAGTCTTTTGATAAAGAACTGGAGGTTATAAGCAGAACATCTCTCCCCAGCTCCCTATACCCCTGCCAGGCTCCCTACTGTTTTAATCTCTCACTAATTAAGTTTTTATAATTGCAATCGGCAGGGCCAGGGGATGGGAGAGGGGAGGGGGGCTAGATCTGTGGTACAGTAACGTACGCTCTGCTGCGAGGTGGCTGCCTGCAGGTGTCTGCAACAATGCCGCGTGTGCTCTGGCCCATGGAAATGCCACCAGGCCGCGAGGAGGGAGGAGGGGAAAAAGTCCATTTAGCTCACCTGTGTTCGACAAAGGCATCCACAAGCTCTTGTCTGAGACAGCAAAGCTTGTGTCTGTGCTGCTTGGGAAATCCCATCTTTTTACATTCTTCCGGCATTTCCTCCCCGTCTATAGGAAGGAAGTTCAGGTCAGGGGGGAAGGTGCGGAGCAGGTCAAGGATGTAGTGGCGCCCATCGTTGCCGATGATGCCCTTGCATTCCACCGACGAGCACAGCTCCACCTCCTCGTTCTTGTCATTCAGGACTTTGTGCTTCTGGATCTTAAGGGGCCTGCTGGTCTTCTCAAGCAGCTCCAGGTACTTGGGATGCGAAACCACAGTCTTGCCAAAATCTATTGACCCATATATGACGCTCTGCTCCTGCTCCCGTTCCAAGATCCCTGGAATAATGGACTGTGCCGTTACCCGGTAACCTCGGTAATCCACCACCACAGTCCCCAATGTGTAGAGCCCCTCCACATCCACTGCATTGTAGGTCCGCACCCCATTGAGGTCATTGGTGGGAGCCACATAGGCAGCAATGTCTCCTCCAAAGTCCTTGTAATGGTCACGGACGTCAAAGCCCAGGCTGAAGAAAATATTGTTCCAAATGAACATCTGCATCTTGGTCTCCTCGCTGGGGTTGATGGCCATGACGTTGCCATCAATGACGGCCATGGCTCCCCTCGTAGCTGCTGCGGTGAAGTCGCTATGGACCTGCGTGCAAAGGGTGGACAGACAATGAAGGCAAGACAGACCTAAGCAAAGAGTGCAGACTCTCCATTCCCCACATCCTCCCAGCACCTGGCCCTTGCCCTGCTGGAAGTCT
>JAGPOW010002118.1:10553194-10564871 GCA_030014935.1 Caiman crocodilus | reverse complement strand
TTGCAATCCTGGAAGACTGTTGCCCTGCAAGAAGTGTCCTGGCTACCACCTTAAAAAAAGGGAAAAAAAGACACAAGAGAACTCTACCTTCCAGTCTCTGTTCTGGGGCTGGAGGGCACACAGGGGCCTCTCTTTGCTACCTGGCAGGATGTGTTCAGGAGGGGTGCAGTCAATTTGTTCCATTTCGATACCTTTCTTCTTCCGTTTTCCACTGTCTGAAACAGGGACAGACAGGAGTTGAGTGCTGGAGGAAGACCAACTTGACAATATTCAGTACAAAATCCTCTTGATGGAACATGGTTTCCTTGTAGCACTCTCCCTCCCACCACCAAAACCAAACTCAGGCTCCAAATGCTTCAAGCTACAATTTAAATAGCTCCAACTGTGCAACACGCACCTGAATGCTGCACTCTGCCCCCGACATTACATACATTAACCACTGGGCTGTGGCTTTCCAAGGGATGTTAAGTGTTTAAACTCCTGCTGAAAGTCACCTATAGAATTTGGCCCTTTAACCCCATGAACACCTGAGCTCAGGTGCTCTCTGCCCAAGAAAGTAACCATTCTGCCCTGTAGGCAAGAAATAATACCTGCCTCACCAATGCACCTCAAGGAGCAAGAATACTTTGCTTGAGTTGGGCCAGCTTTAAACCCTGGGGCATCAGCAGCAAACAACACTTAAGTCAATACGAGTAGCTGGAGTCACCTGAGATTCGGGTGACACGTGCATGTTCCTAGTGCACCTGGTGCACCTAATACTAGGACCTTGTTTGTGATATTCTGCAATACATTTTCCAAAATAAAAACTGAGCAACTGGGCCCCTTTTCACCACACCTGCATGCAACAGCCTGGCAAAGAGGCAGTTTTGAACCATGCCCTGAGGCGGCGAAGGGACCTTAGTTTGTAAAGCTTGCATCACAGGTGCACAAACAGATCCACAGGGATTAAATGATCTATTGAAAGGCACCAGGCAACAATGAATAGAGCCCAGGGCCCCCGAGTCGACATCCTCCACCCTACCACTCAATATTCATTAGGAAAAGCATGTGGAGAAACAGTCACAGCTCTTCCCCAACCATCCCCTCCCCCCCCCACCTCCAATAATTAGAACAAGCACTTAAGCAAATTATATAATGGTAGAACAGCTGCATTTTTCTACCACAGGGAAGGTTTGTTGCTTCCAGGAAGCTTTTCTTATCCTGTACCTCCAAGGTCTCCTTCTGTGAAGACGCTCAGGAATGACAAGGAATTGCAGTCCACACCATTAAATGCATCTGATGGGTCAAGGCTCTTCAGAAGGTCCCGAATATGACGCACATGTATCCTGGCTTCCCGTACCGTGTAGGGCTCTGACCATCAGGAGAGAGGGACAGAGAAACCACATCAGCGCCATGGTAATTCTCTTTCAACACAGTGCACAAGAAATTAAGCACAACTTCTGTGGGACTCAGCTAGGAATGTGTTTGACCCACTTTGTTTTATATCCATTCTTGAACCAAATCTGCGCTTCTCTTCATTAGGGACTCATTACAAGCCTTGAGAGCAGCTGCCAGTTTTACACCACTCATCTTGGCTAACACTGCAACAAACAGGATTTCTGTCTGCCTAAAAGATGACCAGTATCCTGCACGCTACTGGATATAACCTGTATGTGTCTGTGCCAAGACAAGGATTCAGGAATCTTCCAGGCAAGCAAATCTTCCAGGCAGGCTACCAACAGTGGTGTCCTGTACAGACTCAATACTTTAAAGACACTGGTACCTGCCTTGCTGGCCTGTGTGGCTGTAGCAACAGGGAGTGCAGCCATGAAGTGGCATTTTACTCTGGATTCTTGGTACATTTGGTAGGGGTGAGAAAGGTCAGTGGACACGGACAACGTACTCCGACTGTGCACTACCTGCCCTCTCAATATCCCTTTGCTTTTTTAATCAGGTTCTGATTTCTTGGGTGCTACCCGCCATTTGGTGCTTTAAAGGTGACCTAGCTTTCCATACCCACTCCTATAATAGGAATTTAACCACATGTGAATGGCTGCTTAGGAGCCCACTCAAACTGAGCGTGGTCCTCTTAATCCAGGTCCCATCAAGGGACAAATATCACATGGAGGAACCACTTCTACCCTTATGGCCTGTCTCGGGAGAGGACTGAAGGGCAGGACAGGCCATAAAGACTCACTCAACTGTGCTTTAAGCTCCAGGCAGGGTCTTTACAGCTTGGGGTTAAGGACAGAAAGTGGAGTAGCAGGGTGAAAGGACCTTTGTCCAGTGGGGCCTATCCAGCAGCTCGTCTTCACAGGCACCCGGTCTACGAGAACCCAATGCAGACAGGTCCTCTTGTCAGGGTTGCCCCCGTCTCCAAAACTTGCCTTCAACCACTTTCAACACCGACCCCTCCTGCAGCCCTTCAATGGTTTTCAGCTCAGCAAAGTTATCCAGGACGTTGCCGTCCAGTTGCAGGGAGAAGCAGGTTCGATGGCAGGTGTCCTCTCTGTCCATCAGTACTTGGTGGATCTCCTGCACCATCTCTTGTGGAGAAACCTTAAGGACAAAATAACCCTGTTACCCCCCAGCTCTGCCACCTTCCTGACCTTGTGTTCAAGGAGCACCCTGATAGAGCAGAGGTGTGCGGTGTCAGACTGGCTTCTGTCCTCCCCAGTCACCATGGCACTGGGGCACCGAGTTACCAGATTCTTAGATCAAGGGAAGTCCTCGTGTGCCAGCTGCAAGGAGCGCAGCTCTGTAGACTGGATGAGGCCCCCAGTTCCACACATGGGATCCTCCAGGCCTGTCCTTTTGATGCAGAATCAGAACCCCCATAGGCCACTTGTGGCCTCTTACACCCTTAGGCTTTTATGAAGGGTTTAGCTCATCTACTCATCTGCTGGAGGACAACAGCACTAAGACACTTGTGCACATGCAGAATTCCCACTTCTCAGCCCTTAGAGTACCAGCTAAAGTCCGAGTCCCTTCTGCATGAGCCTGGGTAAGAGGACAATGAACAGGGACATTCATGGACCAGAAGGTAGATGAGGGATGGGAAGGGTGTAGACAAGGAAAGAGTCCATCAAAAGGCAGCAGCTGGGGCTACAGAGCCTGTTGTTCTCTTCCAGTGTGCTTTGGTGTATGCAGTGAGAGGACCCAACCTCCAATCACATCACTTCAACCACTAAAGAAAAAGTGCAAAGGCTTGCACACAGAGGCTTCTTTTACTTCTCTGCTGTGTGTCCAACACCATTTTATGCCATGCTCAAGCTATGCAGACTCTGAATGGTTTACATAAGCAGCTGTGAACAAGGCCTGCTATTATTAGTGTATTAAAACTAACAACCACAGGGGTTTTGAAGGAAAAAGCTGCCCTGATTAGAACCGCCTGGCTCCTCCAGGGATAGCATTCCCCACCCCCAACTTTCTGCTGGTCACGGGCATTTAAAAGGTTCCCATTTCATTTAGACTCTGCTTTCTTTTGGTAGTGGCTCTCTCTCAGCCATTTCCAGTGAAACATTGCACCAGAAGTGGAACATCAGCCAAGCACATCAAAGCCCATCCCGACATGCTGGTATAAGTGCTTGTCTGCTACTGTAGTCGTCAGGGCTCTCCCTGCGCCTTGAAACCGGGTGTAGAAACTCCTTTTCATGTCTGCCAAAGCATGCCTTAGCATACAGCCTCGCATCCTCCCAAAGACACTGGGGCTTTGCTCAGGGGTGAGCAGAGGGGCAGATCATTGCCTCCAAACAGTCACTCCCATGTCTCACTAGTGCTCAGATGGAGCAAATCTGAGAACCTCCACTCCCCAGCCAAGCTAATCAGCCCCATTCCTGTCTGTGGAAAGGCAGGCTGGCGAGCTGCAGTGAAAGACAAACCTACTTCCCATCGTGCCAGCTACTGGCTGTTCCAAATTTCAGATGCTCAGTGTGTCCCTGCCTCTTATGATCTTGCTTAGACTCTGCCAGCTTGGGATCATTGGATCCCAAATACTCTTTAGTCCTTGGATCATGTTGTGTGGTCAGCTGGGGAGGAGAAGAAAGAGCCAGCTGCCCTGGTCCTGTCTGAAGGGAAAAGGTCTGGACATCCATGCACTCTCTCCTCAGAGCTGAGGGGGAAGGGGCAGGAGGATACACATCTAGCTCCCTCAGAGATTAACTCTTGCTCTACAGCACATGTTGCCTCCACACAGCTTCTCTCCACCTGCCTCTGGCAGATGACTTGATACCTGCCTCCTCACTCACGTGGGAGCACAGAGGGGATAAGTCAACAGCGCTTGGCAAATGTTGTTGCATATATAATTCATATGCAACCTAGCCAGTCAGTGCCCAGGCACCTTTTCAAGCCTGTGCTGCTCTCCTTGAACACCTCGTTCCCCCTCCTCTTCAGCTGGCTCTCAGCTGAGCAGCTGCCACTGCTGCCTCCCTCGGAGGGACCCACCTGCAGGGAGAAGGGTTCTATTCCTGGAGCACAGATCTTGACAGTGAAGCCCGTGTCCTGGATGACGATGACCTCCTGGTCGTTTCCATCATCCCCTGGATCAGCTTCCTCATGGCCATTCTGCTTGACCTCCTTGTCTTCCTTGAGGCTCTCATGCAAGCCATCCCCGTTCATTAACGTCATGACACTTGGGTGCTCTGGTCACAAAGAGAAAGGGAGAGATAGAGATTTAGCAAGGGCTTGAATTAACAGCACTCACTGAACAAGCAAGTGAAGGTAACCAGCTCCAACATCACCTGGGGGCCTCAGATCCAGACACAAACACACACACGCAGTTAAAAAAGCCAGAACCACTTCTTATCTGCGTACTCAGTTGGTACGTGATAGATTTAGGCGTGCCACTTCTCATCTGCCCCCGCTGCCTCCAGAGAGTAACATCCTTTCACTTGCCCAAGGGATATGCATGTCTTCCAATGCCAGAGTGAGGAAGCTGACTGGCTCAATGTAGAACAGAATCTGGTTCAAATTTCAAGGCCCTCTTAATTAACAGAGATGGGTGTGTAGTACTTTGCCGCCCAAAGGCAGCTGTAACCTATGTGCCAACAAGTTACATGGGATCTTGCAGAGCTCCCCTTACTCTCTTGTTCAGCTAGGGCTGCCTGGCTAACGTGCACGTCACGAGATCCAAGCTACTTCACAGAAACAGACACCACCCACACCCCAGTGTGTGTCATACATTTGAAAAATACTTTGCAGAGCTCTTACTGTGCAAGAAGGGAGCCTTAGCCTGCAATTTGAGATGATTTCAGGTGCCATGTTAAAAACATAAATCGCTTACTGTAGAGCTGGCTTCTCCAGGATTGCCAGTCAATTGCTCCCACTGAATGGAAATGCAAAGCCCAGCGGCACTGGCTGGAGATGTATAAAGCTGTGAAAGTCCCTTAGAAGGATGTGCAGAGCCTCCATGGCTGGGGCTGTTCATACAGGGACTGGACCAGACACTGGGGAAGATACTGGAGGGAGGATGTCACTGTACTGGCCAAGAAGGGAGGTGGCAGTCCGGGCATCCTGACCAGCCATGCCATCAGAACATGCGAGGCCAAATAAAATGGGTTGTTCCAAAGCGGAGCCTTTCCTCAGAGACATTTTGGTTTCCATTAAGTTTTCAGCCAGATGGTTAGAGACTCACACCTGAGAGCTCAAGTTAGAACAGCCCCCCTTCATGAGACCGGGGGGACTCAGTTCACGTGCCAATTCAGAGCAAGCAGAGACCAAAAGCTGCACCGGGCTGTGCGCAGACACCCCCCCTCTCAGGACAAAAGGCTCCGTTTTCACAAAGGTGTGCGTTTTATTCCAAGGCAGAACAAACACCACTTTCTACAAAGCTATAACAGTTGCTGCAAGCACCGAATTCTGGCCTGCCTTGGCCAGCAGGTCTTGTTCCTCACCTCTCTAGGGCTGCTGGGGAGCCTTCGCCTGCCAGCTCAGCTGCAGCGTGTCCAAAAGTGCAGCCTGTGTCTGAACGCCTTGAACACGCCGCTTGGTGATGACTCATACAGAGACTAGTGTCGTGACTCAGACGCAACAGCAAGAGTCAGACAGACTAGCTCTCTCCACCCCCATGCTTTCATAGCCCTGGCAAAGTCATGCCACCCTCCTGGGTTTTGCTTCTGCAGTCAGTAAAATTGGGCCACCCCTCCCCCCCACCAAAAAAAACCCAAAACAAACAAAAAATACACTCCTTGCCTGCCTCAAGGGTGCTGGGAGGGTTATGCACGTCACCCTGGTGAAGCACCCATGTAAGATGGCTATTCCGGTCCTTGATTAAGATCAAAGCAGAGGTGCCCGTCAAGCAGGGTACAAGAAGACACATAGCAAATGTCTCCCTCTCCAAGATGGAGGGGTGACACCACAGCTGCCTGAATGGCCTCCGGGGCCATCGGCAATGGCTGTAGAGATGCTAATGCTCAGTGTCTGTCTGCATACGCCCGTAGTGCACGCTGTCAAGTTCTGACAGGTGAACACAGGAGCAGAGTAGATCAGAGGGCTCTGGTACTGCAAAATCCACACTGGGAAGGAGGAACAAATGCACTGTCCAAGCAGCAGCGGCTCGAGAGAATGTGTTTTTGGAAGGCACAATATCCCCGGAGGCCTGGGGACACGTGCCCCTGGTTATACTTGTACAGCAGGTGTAGCCAGAGCTTTTTTCAGACGACCTGATGCACGGGGTGGGGAGCAGCTGGCTGCAGCTTTGCCCAAACATTAGGCCTAGAGCTACCGCCAACATGGCTGACAGCAACGGTCTCCCCCTTCTGCACGCCCCAGGCTCTGGTAGTCAGGTCAGGCCCAGTCCCTGGGCGGGCAATACAGGCAGGGATGGGCTCCCTGCACCTTAGCAAAAACAGAAAGGGGGAAGGCAGAGTTTAGCTTGAAAGAGGCTGCACAAGCACCAGACTACTACCGATGTAGACGAACTTTCGCCCGTGACAGATTAAGACTAGAAGCACCAGCTCACTCGCCTCCTACCCAGCAGCCATCCCCACGGTCTTGGACCCATAAAGCCTACTCTAACCAAAGCCAACACTCACTCAGCCATACATGCCTAAATCCCATTAGGCCCTTTGAAGTTGCTGCTTACGGGGAGGTTTTCCATCCAAACAGACCCATCAAGCAAAACCCCACTCATTTGCTCAGAAATGCCCACCTCTTTTGTAGCTCAACGTGACTCGTTTCCCATTTTTACACTTCCAGCAGTCCAGCCAATAAGTGTGGGTTCCCCAAGGAAGAAAGCTGGACTGTTTTAGAGAAAGGCATGCTAGGCATTTCCCTACCGTACCCCCTCTGTTCTTCAGGGGGAGGCAGTAGAGACTAGTCTTCGCTGCAACTCAGAATAATCCCAGTGTAAACTAAGACATGCACACACTGGTATCAGGTGAGGACTAGGATCTGCCCCCGGCTCACAACTGTGAAGCAGGATTAAAAAAAAGATGCTGCATAAAGCCATTTTACCTTTGAAAGTTTAAAATCAGGGCTGTGCTGTTGCTTATTATTTCTCCAGGCTGCACAATGATGAACTTCTGCAATGCAGCACCATGTTGCCTTCCCCTCCTCGGGAAAGGCTACGACTGTTAAAAGCTGCTGGGCTGGTGGAGAAGGAAGGACGCAAAGAGCTTAATGCCTACCTTCATTAGTTAATCCTGCACTCTTGTTTAGGAACGAGCAGCTAATCCTGAAATCAATAGAGCGAGCGTGTCAAGCTGATCAGCCAATGGTTCAAGCCACTTTTGGAAAGGGAAGAGGACTGTACAAAAGGGTGGAAGTTTCTCTGGACGTGGTTGTTTCAATGAAAGCAGTTTGTTTTGTGGCAACCCCAACATGATGACTCCTGCAGAGGAGTCTCGTGAGGGCAAGCGCTGCCTACTTGGCGGTGACTCACAGTGTACTGTCTTCGCCCTGCCAAGAGGAGGTTTGTACGGACAGTTTTTGCCTACCCAATCTCGAGATGCCCGATCTTCACTACAGTCTTGTCGAGCCAGGAAGAGAATCAAGCTACAAAATTAGCAGTGCCATCAGCACTTCCCAGGAAGAAATGCCGACCGAAGAAAGAAATTTAGACTGAATAAAGCTAAGACGTTAAATGCATCAAAGAATGTGCCCTCTCTCACGAAGGGTGCTCAGCTCCTCAGTGATAACCCAGCCTAAACCTAGCAGCAATGCGGAGGCCTGATCACCTCGGTAGAACGACATGAGAATTCAGTTGCTCATTTCTTCAAGTTACAAAGCGTC
Organism: Caiman crocodilus; assembly: GCA_030014935.1. Lineage (NCBI taxonomy): Eukaryota > Metazoa > Chordata > Crocodylia > Alligatoridae > Caiman > Caiman crocodilus. The sequence goes on along the minus strand of JAGPOW010002118.1, from coordinate 10,556,663 downwards.
ATCTTTTGCCTCTTGCATTTGGTTTGCAAGAGAGCACGTACATGTTGGTATAAGCATGCCCGTTGCTGCTACAATGCATTTTTAAGATGGTTTAGTGGTATTTCACCGAATCGCATCCAAGACATTAATTCTGCATTCCTCCCTGCTCATCAATGCTGACGGACACTCATTCTACTCCTACCTTTAGCCTTTAAACGCTGCCTTGTGGTCACAATTGTTAGAAGAGCTGAAAGTTGAAACGAAAGAAATGCCACATGCTTTCGGAAGGAAGATTCTCTCTTTTAGTCCTTGGTTTGAGTCCTTCCCTCACAAGCTGCCCTAAAGTTGCATTTTGTGGATGCAGAAACTTCAATCTGCCCGAGACACAGTCCCTCCCCCACTTCCTGGTTTTGCTGAGAAAGCAAGAAAACTAACATAACTGTGGTGAAAACTAACTCCCTAGTGGGAGCAGAGTATTAGTTCTTGATTGAATTACAAATCACACCTGGTAAGAGAGTTAAGTAGAAGGATTAGCTTTTATCTTCTCATCTCAATTAAAAAAAAAAAAATGCATGGGGGCATTAAATGCTTTATTGTGACCATTCTTTGTATTTATGAACAAATGCACAGGTGCGCCTGGCACCTCACGCCAGTTAGATTCAGGTTCCTGCCAGAGTGCAAGAGCCCCGTGAGAAAAGTCTTGCTAACTTTATGCAAGAGCAATAATGGGACATCAAATTTAGATCGTTGTTCATACAAAGCAGGAAGTGTGTCAAACTGCTGAAATCAAAGCGATTAAATGGATGCTTTTAATACAAGAAGAACCCTGTACCATAGATTTCATCAGGAGGTCTAATGTACAACAGCATTTATGTTGCCACAAGATAATGGGACAAGGAACCCTGTCAAAATAAGGCAATTTACCTTTTTTTCTTCCTTAAAAAACAAAAAACCAAAAAACCAAAACAACAACCCAAAACTCATTATCTGCATTAAGCATTGCCAGCATCAGGTTATTAGGAGCTGAAGAACTTAAAAAACACAGTTTATAATTTCACTTCATTTCAGCACAAACCTGTCACTACTGTGACTTCAGTTCTCTCTGGCAAGGGAACAACCTTGTCTTCCCATTCTGCGAAGAGACCCTGTGCCTTGTTTCTAGGCATACCTGCAGGCCAAAAATGCGTATTCTGTGCCAAGAGGGAAAGGATTGCAATTCCACACCATACTAAAAGCATTTCTCCTCATCTCCCTGCAGGAGTGGACTAACTCTGGGGCTCCAAATTCAAAGGTGTTGCGCTGCCACAAACAAAAGCTGCTAGTAACACTGCAGAAGTCTGCGCAGCAAAGAGGGACAGGAAAAAAAAGGCAGAATTTTATGTTTTACATCTTAAGACTTGAGCAAAACCCACCCCCCCACAAGACCCAGGAACCTCTGATTGGATTAGCACCTTGATCGCAAGGAGAAAGACTTATTTAGATTTTTTAAACCACATTTCTGATGGTTTTGGGAAAGAAACAAGGAGGAAGAACCCAACCAACCTGTTCTCCAAAACATTTCCAACTGAGAACCAAAGCCAGATGGTTTCCCCCGAGTGCCCCAAGCACTTTTTTGGTGAAAATCTGCACCAAGCTGATCATACACAGCCTAACTGTTTATGTAATATATATATTTTTTATACCCTGCCATTATAACAGCACACAAGAGCGCTACTGCAGCATCTCACTGTTTCATTAGTATGGACAATCACCTCCTGGGGTGCGTACTGGCGTGGGGAGAGAAAAAGCAAGCAGGATGCGATAGGGTGTTCCAATGCAGGATCACACTCATTGGCTCCACTTATTTATGACACCGCAGCAGAAACCTGCACCTCACGGCGTCCGCAGGCCTTGCTTTCTTTACGTACAAGACAGATCTGAGCTGTGCAACTACGTGGTGCAATACCAGCATCATTGCCCTTACCTAAAAGATGATTTGCCCAGCTTCTACTTTAAAACACCAGAAAGATGTGTGGGGAAGAGGAGCAGCAGTGTGCCAGCCTCTGCCTAGCTCTGCAGACTGCTTCACGTCCCCAGCTCAGAAAGCCCTAACTGGGCTCCACCATATCCATCTGTTGGGGATGGATTTGCTCTCTGCACAACAAGCAGCAGATTCAAGACTCTAATTCTTTGCTTAGTGGGCATCTGCTCACACTTTTGCACAACCACCTTTCTTCGTTCATCCACACACACGGGTTACAACAGGGGTTGCTAATCAGTGGTGCGGCACACGGTAGATGGGGGAAGGGGACAGGCAGCAGAGCAACAGACAGGACAGGAAGCAGAAAGGAAAGGCAGCAAATTGTGGCGGGGATCACAGGGGAGGAGGCAGAAAGCAGAGCAGCAGATTGGGCAGGGAAAGGTTGGGGGAAGAGGAAACAAAACAAAACAAAACACCCCACAGTAGCACTCGGAAGGCAGGGGTACGGTGGTAATGTGGCATGCCTGCCAAAAAGGTTGGCCCCCACTGAGTTGTAACCACACAGTAGTGTGTAGAACTACACAAGAAGTTGCATTTATCATGCACTTCTGATAGCCTCATCTGCACTCAGCTCCCTTCTTATCCCCATCCCCATGCTCAGGCCACCTGAACATTCAAACCCTTGATGGTAAAATACAGAAAAAGCCTGTCGTGGGCGCATTCGTTCTCTCCTTCTCCTTGAAGGTGTCATTTTCAGGGTGGAATTCCACAGGCTTGAGCTTAGGGTTCTGCCCCAGCACTGTTCGTTAGCCATGTGAGTCATTCGCAGAAGTAGAAAAGTTAGTATCAGCTTGTAACCTTTGTACTCTGCGACTATAATTCATTACGTTACCCTTGTGTCCAGGCTTTAGCCTTATTAACTCACTCACCCGTACTACACAGAAGCACTTATTCAGCTTCAATATGTAACGTGTACTTGTACCTAGAGAGCTGGTTAGAAGCTTGTGTTACTTACATCCTTCCCAGTTTGATTTTAAATGATTAACCCTAGTGTTGCATTAAGCTGACTTTTTTCCCCTCTAATAAAAAAAAAAAAAAAATCTTGCTAGAAGAGTCCCTAGTTGTTACTTAAGGATTTTTAACCTCTGGTATCTTCTCAAATCTCTTATACTTTACTATAGCTTTGCAAAATTTTTGTGCATTTCTGTTCTGATGCGCTTAAGAAAAAGAAATCTCATTGTGCTTAAACAAAGCCTCCTTAAAAAAGAAAAGAAATCAAGCAAGCCATTACTCCTCACTAGGCTCTAGCCACTTCTGATGTTTTACATTTCACAAACTGAGCTCTGTATAAAAAACAAGTTTGTTTGTTTGTTTTTTTATAGACAAGAAAACCTGTTGGACAAACTTTCAGAAGAAGTCACATACTGGTGTAGGGTAAACACAGGGTAAATTTCAGCCCAAAAGGGAAAATTTTGAAGCCAGCCAAGTGAACAGAAACACCGCGTTAGGAAAACCTGGTTCTTTCCAGCA
>JAGPOW010002118.1:10428936-10540422 GCA_030014935.1 Caiman crocodilus | reverse complement strand
TTAAGTTGGTGCAATTTTGTGCATGGCCCTTTATGACCTTTGTACCTGGACCTTCAATGCTGGAGGCTGCAAGTGGCAGAGGAGCAGGGGAAAAACCCTGGCCATAGCCTGTTCACTCTCCCCTTCAGCATTTGCTCTCTGCCACTGTGTGATCTAGGATACTGGGCAAGATGGATCTATGATCTGAGCCAGTAAGTGGCAGTTCTTATGAAGGGACCACTATGAGTGACCTGAAGTGAGGTGGGAAGTAGAAAAGAGAGGTTTTCTGGGAGGTTCTTTATTAGCCATAGTAGGTTAGGCAAAAACTGCTTGTGAGCTGTGCACAGACAGAATGCCTCCGCGATGTGTCCAAGTCCTCTGACACTCCTAAACAGGCAGTGTGTGGGCTCCAAAGCCTTTTGTAGAAACAGGTGATGTCCTGCTGGAGGAACACCTTCACCCCAGGCCCTGCACTTCTCACATTAGACCGTAGAGTTTGATTTGGCTGCCGTGGCTTCCTGGTGCTCTCCTCCTGAGACCTCAGTGTCAGCCTGGAAAAGTCTAAGTGAAATTCATTGCTGTTTTGCAGCTCCTGTAATTAGGACGATAGAGAGAATGAGTGGGTTCTGTGGCCTTGTTTTAGTGTGATGTCTTGGACAGATCCCTCAGATCCATGACTTTGCTTTCATTACATAAGGATAATGGGGAAAGAAAGCAAATTGTTGAGCACGCTCTGTGGGGAAAGCAGAAGTACCTGGGGCAACAAACGGGGGCACGTTTTTAAAGGTCTAATATTACTAATTGACTTGGAAAACCAGACAGAAAGCACCAAGGCTTACCTTCTCACACTTGATCCTTTCAGTTCCTCTGTGATGAGGGCAGCCCTACATCCACATCTGCGCTACTGATGTCCATGTTTAGTGAAGACAGGCTTGGACACAGACACCTGACACTGCTCCAGCTAATGCTGCTATTTGTATCCATGTACGTGGCAATGTCTTTTCTGGAACAACCATGTTTGCCTGTCCACACGCATCCTACTGTGCAGGGGTGTTCTGGGGACATCTGGGAAGCCATCCCATACTGTCTTTACTACTGGTGGCAGGGGCAGAGGACAATGAGGTTTTTTTTAACGTGGTACAGTACATGTTGGAAGTCCCCACAGTGCAGGGGTCAGGGAGGTTGGAGGACTAGCTAGTGCAGTAAGTTTGGTGGTCCTGTCTGCTGGACAGTTAAACATGCAACTATCTCTGAAGACTTTGGCTCATTCTTGGCTGTGCCAAGCCTCAGCTGCAGAAGCTAAGGGTGAGCTGCAACTCAGTCTGCCTTATTCTGTGCCACAGATGTTCTTAATGGGATTAGTCCTTCTGTCCAAGCTGTGATTTATCACCAGAGGCCACAGGCTCAATCTCCGCTAATGACCAAGGTGATGGGTGATGGGCGCTGAGCAGGATAAGTCCCTGGATAACTAGCTGATGCTGATGCATCCTGCTGTCATTTAAAGTGCCTGACACAGCCAGATTCCCTAGCATGGCCTCTAATGATATAGCTGCCTCATTTAGTCATATGCCACTATTCCACCTCAGTGCAGATGCTCCTGAGGTCTTTTGCCAGGTTGGGATTGGAAGAAGAAGAGGCAAATCCATACCAATTTTAATCTTTTATTTAAAAAAAAGGCATATTACAATGACATCTAAAGTACAGGTTCATGTCGTCTCCGGGTGTTAAGGAAATATATCTTGAAAAGCACTGGGTTAAAAAGCACAATTAATAACAATGTCATCATGGCCCCTATTTTCTCTGTAAATAAGAATGTCACATAGTATCACATTCAAATACACCAGGACAGTATCAAACCTTTGGCATCTGTCCTGTTTTACTGGTTTCCCATAGCAAGATCCACAGGCAGCTCAAACGACAGGTTTTATTGTTCTCTGCTTAACTGTGCAAATTTGACCAAGGATGATTTTTTTTTTTTTTTTTTTTTTACTCATATAAAGCCCAGATTATGTCCTGATCCAGTGGAACTATGCCTAAATAGCATCTGATTGCTGCTTTGTTACTGCTAACGGTCCATTCATTTTTTAGGTGGAAAACCAGGAACTAGGACCCTCACAGGAGCGAATTCAGCACAGCTCACCCAGCTCAGGATCTGACTCCATTCATCTTTCCCATTACTTTCAGTGTGGACTTCAATGGGAGCGCTCTGGTGGACAAGAATTCCTCAGGTAAGTGTTGCATGATATCTCAAACGCTTGTAGCCACCAGTCTTCACTGCCTTGAAGTGTGAAAGTAAATAGGGAGCTTGACACTGCAAGGTTCTCTCTACCTCCTGGAAGAGGCTGTGCACCCTCAGCCACCACTAGTTGGAAGCTGAAGCTGAGCAGTTCATCACCACCCAGCAGAGAGCTCCACTAGTAGAGAGGGATTCTGTTTTGAAGCATCTGTGATTTCTGGAGTTTCTGTGTCTTGAAGCTGTTTTGGTTTCATTCTCTTGGCAATTGCAGCAGAGGGAAAGTGCATCGTTTTTTGAAACATGACATCAGTAGCAGTTAAAGAAAAATACAAGGAAGAGGAAGAACCTTCACCTGCACTTTATAGTGTTGGCAATGTTCTACAGGCCTTTTCCATATTGATTGTTCTGAACTTGCACATACCATTTCACTGTCATATTCTTCACTAAGGGATTATTAAGGGGGGGAGGTGGGGTTGGACTACACATTCTGCAGTTTCTTTAAACTGTATGATTCAGTGTACTTGATCAAGTCATCTGGGTTGCCAGAGCTCCAGATAAAACTTCATAGAGTTCCCTAACCCCTTCTCCTATCCTCAATTTTGGATCAGTGTGAGGCACCCATTTCTACTCTGGATGAAATGCCAGCTGCAGGCAGGAGAGCAGTGTTTCTGAGCCCTGGGACCCAAAGAGGCAGTGAGGCCATTGCACTGTCAGCCTTGAGGGCAATACATGCAGCAAGGGAACAAAAGAACAGGTTGGGAGCAAAGGTTGAAAAGGGCAGGTTCTAACTCATGTGGAGTAGCAGCACTTTTACTTTCGTGCTTTGAGGCAGTCCCTTAGCTGACCAGATCATTCATGGACCTTTTATAAACATGGCAACTTTTGCAAAAAGCATGTCTGGAGCTCCTCTCAGTTACCCAGGGGGAAATCACAGCACTTTGCTGTTATCCAGCTGGGATGAAATAATCTAGGAATGTAAGGAAGTCTGCCCTTGCCCCACCCTGTGAGACTTGGCAGGCAGGCAGGCTGGCCTCGTGGAGCGCTGGCAGAGCTGGTGACAAGAACAGACGTGTCTTGAAGAAGCTGCACCAGGATGTCTGTTTGAGCAGCCTGCACTGGATGAAGCAAGATGTGTGATCTGGAGATTTCGGCAGCAGGAAGAGCTCTAATTGGATTTGATTTCTGATCTACTTTAGGCAAAGTGCTCTGTCACCATATACTTTTCCTCTGCCCAGCAGGGTGGACTGAAAAAGAGCTGTTGCAGCATTCTGGGTAATTAAGAACAACTCCCCTCTTCCCAGGACCCCTCCCTGTGAATACCTGCATGCCAGCCACTTGTGCTGCACCTCCTGTTAACTGTGTTTATGCCACCCCAGTTTATTTAAGTCAAGGGCCTGGCCTGGGGTAAAACTCCTCCTCCTAGAGCATTTTGAGACTGCAGGAACAGGCAATCTTGTTACTTACTCATGGGTACTCTGTGTTAGTGGGGTGTAAAAAAGGAAGATCCTCACACACCAATTATCTACCTCATCAGGAAAGCTGGTGTGGAGGGAGCTATGTTTGACTTCTCCCATGCCAGCCAAGCTACCCGTCATGAGGAGCTGACTCCAGAGGAAAGCAGGCAGTGTCTGTTTTCATCCTCCCCCGGGGTTCTAAGGCATTGGGCAGTTTCGCACCCTGCTGAGTGGTGCTGGGGAAGGGGATGGTGCTGGATCAGATTTGACCACAGCCACGCACCCTTCCTAAACAGCATTGTCCATATGCTTTCTTGGCTGGGCTTGCCTCCCTGACAGAAAGGAGGTTGCAGATGGCAATAAGGCTTTCAGCCAAGGTCCCCTGTGTAGATCCTGCAAGGAATTTGGCCCATTCCCAGAAAAAACAAATAGGGGAAAGGGCACCTTCTTAGCCAGTCCTTGTGCGTCTTGGAGCCACATCTGATTACATTCCACAAGTTCAAGTTCTTGTTGGCCCAGCAGGCCAGCACAGCAAAGGGCTGTGTTCTGTGCGTCATCATCCCAGTTGTTGCCTAGGTTAAAAGCATTGCTGCAAGCTGTTATGGGAGGCAGGAAGGCCCCAGCTGTTTTCTCAGGTCCAAGGCTACGTTTGTGATGCTGGCAATTTACTCACAAATTGTAAAGGAAGCAGATCTGGGGTGAAATCCTGACTTCACTGAAGTCAATCGCAAAGCTCCCACTGATTTCAACATGGCCTTGAGTCTGTCCCAGCCCCCCTGTATTTCTAGTCACTGAGAAAGTGCGCAACTTCATATGGTCATTTCAAAAAGTCTGTTCTGAACAGCACGTACGTGCGCTTATGAGCTTGAATGGAAGAATGGAATGTTATAGAGCCATGGTGTCTAAATTAGGCCTTGCAAATGCATTGGGTTTATTCAGAATTTAGCAGCAACACTTGGCCAATGGAGTGAATATGGCTTTTTAATTGTTTGTTGCAATGGGGAATATTTCCCGACTGGTTTGCTTAGGGAAAAATAAAAAGAGCAAAGTTTGCAGTGAATCAGTGTGACTGCATCTGCCTTTATGTTCAGTTGGCACTGCCTGGTTCCAAATATGTTATGAGACATAGGAACAACACAAACCAAAAGTACAGTGACACCCTCTTCCTTTGCCACCCAACCACTCTTACTGTTTGCCCCATATGATCCCAGAGCTTTAAAATGTCTCATTTTCAGGAAGCAAATAAAAAACTGCAGACCAAAAGCAAGCCCCGAAGCCCATAGGCCACTGAACAATTCCAGAATAAAATGGCAGTTAAAGAAAGGAAAGTCAAGTCACACAAGTATTAGCCCGTATATGGAAAGTTCTCAGCAAAGGTATATATAAGACATCATTTAACAACTGTGTTATTGCTATGCATCCATTTCCAATCTAGTTGTGAAGCTTTACAAGTTTAGCATTAAATGGTTGTATACAAAGCATGTAGATTTAATTTGTTACACTCCCTGATATATATATATATGTGTGTGTGTGTGTGTGTGTGTGTGTGCGTGTATGTACATATATATATATATATATATATATATATATATGTATATAGATATACAGTATAGATAGAAATTATGTTTACCCTTTCTGACTTGCAGGGAGTCTGTGATAGCGCTGAATAAACATACTCTACAAATCTTTTATATAATTACATTCTCATAGTTAGTTTACACTCAGACACAAGAGAGAGTCTGTAAACACGCTCACCCATCAACAGTAGCAAAAGAACTTGTATATCATTAGGTGCGTGTCATTTCATTGGTCTCTCTGTGTCTAACATTTGATTAAAAAGTAGGAACACTGACTCTTTCACCCCCTTTTTTGATCATTTTATATAAATACAAAGATTAAAAAACAGATATTTTTAGTTTCAACATCATCCCTGCTTCAGTCATACAGTGCTTTCTCTTTAAAACATCTAAATATATATTTGTAAGAGCCTTCCTCAGCCACAAAAGCACAGCAAAGAATAAAAAGGCCAATAACAAAGGTTCAAGGCAGATCCTGCAAACTCTTGGGTAAGAATTCTTACCTAAGGGTCTGGCCCTAGCAATGAACTTCAAAATACAGTATTAATTATACAGGGCAAGATCCTGCTACCCTTACTCCAGGGCCAGGTTGCGGTAACTTTGATTATGGTAAATGGTATTGTACGCAGGGAGTCCAGCCACCACAATCTAGTTCTCAGTTTTTCACTTGGATGAAACCCTCTGTTAAGCCAGTGGGAGCTTTGCTAGAGGAAGGCTAAATAGAAGGCTTTGCTAGAGGAACAAGTGAATAAAAACCAAGGAAGGGCTTCAGGATTTGGCTCATAGGAATAGAAAGTGCTCCATTTAGCGCCTCTGTCTCTTTTTATGGCTCATCAAAAATACTGGACCTGTTCCTCCTCTCTGTTGGACTAGTGTAAATCGGAAGGAACACCACTGACATCAGTAGACCTTGACTAGGAGTAAGACAGACCAGGATCAGACCCAGGACTGTGTGCCTTGTTTTGCGTGTGATAAAATTCATAGCTTCCCCTCCTGCTTCTTCCCTGTAACTATGATTTGCAAGATTCCAGTGATACCTACTGGAGAGAGACGTGGTTGTTCAGCTTCAGTGCATCAGTAGCCTGTGTGAAAGGATAAGAAAAGATGGGGAGAGGAAGTGGGGTACAGGGGAGAGTAGTGGCTCAACAGAGTTGGAAATTGAATAAATCCCTTGAATGAGCCTGTAGCTCTTAGTAAAGTGGAAAAGATTCTACATCTCTAATGAAGTTTCTTCACTTGCATATCAGGCACTAAGAAATAAGTGATTGCTAGGAAATCATTTACAAAGAAGCGCTATAATACTCTTATTCTATTTTTAATATTAAAATCTGCTGTGATCTCTGTATCTTAATAAAATGTCAGGATTGTGCAGGAATGGAGGAAAAAAGCAGCTGTGTAGGCCATAACTACCATAAAACCCACCTAAGAAGTGCACAGTGACTTTATTAGCATCTGTCATATTAAAATTAATAAAAAGGAGAGAAATGTTCTCAGCAGAACCTCTGCGAACCTGAGAGACATTACCATTTACAAAGGCGAGGTTCCTTACCTGCATGTTACAAATCTTAATCAAGTTGAAGGGATACTGCATTTCCACAGGTCTGACCTACACAATGCAATGCAAATTGCTTATTGCTTTTACTGTTTGACTTAAATTGTGTCCATCCAAGCAGCGTAGCAAACAATCTGTGCTCATGGGAGGGGAGGAATTGCGTTCCGTGACTTTGCCACCAGAGGGCCCTTTCTTTTTAATCATTCTTCAATAGAAAACAGCATCTCCTAGCTTTATTGCAAAACTGGACCCATCACATGAGACTCTTTTACATTTTTCTGTTGTTAGTACTGTGGATTTGTAGTAGTGATGTGCCGGACTTTTCCGCAGACCTTGCTGCCTGGGCATCTGGGGCAGTGTTAGCCACTCAGAGATAAGAAGCTTTACAGACAAGAGATCCAGTAATTATTAGGCAAACTTGTCCAGCCCAGTGAACATTTTTATAGCCACGGTTGCACCAAAAAGCACTGATGGAACACAATTGCTAAGGGCAGTTCTTTAAACGATGTACAGTAGTGAAGCTCCCTGCTGGACTTCAGTGAGCCTGTGTCAGCTTAATACCAGTTGGTATTAAGTGACTCTGAATGTCTAACTGGAATTGCTCATGGGAATATCACTTTCTGTATATCTCTATGAATTATATCAGTTCTGGTTATGGAATAATCAATCTGGAGAGGGCCTCTGAATAATGCAAGCATTGCTTGCCTCCTACACAGGAGTGTGAGAGTTGACACAAACAGTAAAACATGCAGCTACAGATCTCGTTTCACTCACTGCTCGGCTGCTGAAATATATTGGCTGAGCTAATAGTCCCGGATTAGCTTTTCCTTTTCTCACACCCCAAGTTAAGACTCAGTTCACCCCTTTGCCAAGCATCAGCTCACAGTGCAGGTTGTCACTAATGCAAGAGGGCACCGACAGCTCTGGATACTGAAGAGCAGTAGAGTAGTAGTGAGAAAATATGGGGGGAAGAAGACCTTGAGGAGGAGGTAAGACTCTGGGAAGCCTGTTCACTCCAGAAACTTCAGCTTTTGAGAGAAAGACAAGGCTCTGTTAGCTGTGCTGGCAGAAAAAAATTGCTCTGCCCCACTTGCTGATTCCAGTTAGCTGTTGCAGCACAAAGACAGCTTTTGAATAGCAACAGAGTAGAACTGAAAAGGGTCATCTACTGCTTCAGCATAAGACATCAATAAAGAGGAGTGTAATGAGCTCTATCCCCAAAATAGAAGGCAGCTAGCAATCCAGTAAATGGCCCTGAAAACATCTTGATATCTGTATCACTTATGCCCTTCAGCAGCTAATGGAAGAGCACTCAGAAGCACAGCTCTGAATCTGTTCCTACATCCTTCTGTTTTTTGCTTTGGAAATGATCAGGCAATCACAGCCAGGTTTTTTAAGACATTCAGTGCCTAAAAATGAAGCTAGATATCAGTAGGCTACTCAAAAGCACCTGTGCAGGTTATGTGCCCAATGATATTACTGGGAGTTAGGTGCTTCACCTGCCTCAGTGCTTTTAAAAATGTCCTGCTCGGATTTCATCTTCATCCTTAGGTGCTAAATACCTTTAAAAACCTGACCCTTCGGGCCTAAATTAGAAAGAAAGTCTTGTGCTAAACAGAGGTCTACACAACTCATACTGTGGGGTTGCACTTCAAATTCAAGACTGTGTTTAAAGAACTCAGGTCAGTCCTGCCTTGGGTATAGGTTCTTCATGCTCTTAAAGGGCCTCCCAGGTGGGGCAAAAGAAGGATAGTAAGATCCTCACACATGGCTTGAAAAGAACAGATTCACTTCTCAATCAAAAAAAAATATAGCTCAACTATATATATACTCTGTGTTTTATTTTTATCATTCCAAAAGCTAGGCTAGTAATTGCTACTGGAATCTCAGAAAATTATTTTAATATGGCATATAAGTACAGAACTACAAAAAGAGGTGCATATCAAATGTAAGTGCTGCACTGATGATCTCAGGTTTGTGGTAAATACCTGGGTATCTTAGAAAGCAACAGTAATTTCTAAATAAAACCATTTTGTGTGTAATGAGTAGGAAATCACACAGCAGCTGGGAACACTGATGGTGGTTGAACTCATCCACCATTTATGACTGTGTAGAGAAGTGACGTGGTCTGGTAAACAACCATTGCACACATATGGTTTTATTTTGAAATTGCTGTTCCTTTCTGAAACACCCTTGCATGACTGGTGTCCCCAAATACCCAAACAGCAAATGTTTGGCTTGTTAAGTGTGATATCATTCTTGGCTTTTGATTATCAGTGCATGGGGCCGGGGGACACCAATCAATCAATCCGCTGCATTTTCTGTAGCCATCATGGAAAGGGGGTATAAGAAAAAGGGCCAGGTGGATAGAATGGGTAGTTAAAACTGTGTGGGTCAACATTTTGCTTGCAGAGTAACTGAAGGTCTCATCCTGCATGAAATAAAGTAGCTTCTGCCTCAACTCCCACTGAAGTCATACAATGAGAACTTAACCTTCTGTCCACCTTTGATAGCACTTCCCTCCCTGAGTGCAGTGCTATACTGAACTGGAGTGAATTGGGGGCCATACAAATACCTACTTCCAGAGATGAGACCAAGCCCCAAAGGAGACAGATTTTTGTCTTGCTTAGAACTTCCTATTGATTTCAAAGCAGAAATGAGCAGCTGACTTTGCCACAAGAATGTTTTTCTATTTATTTGCAATGCATGAGATCTCCTCTTTGGGCATCTCATTACTAATTTAGTTGCTTAGTCTTCTGAACAAGGCTCCAGTGGGAAAGTAACACATGATTGGTAACTTAATTTAAAAACAAGAGCTTGGTGTCTAGGCAGCAGTTGTAATAGACAGCTGTGGGAAAAAATCAGTCAGGGATGTGGAGTGGCAAGGACACATCCGGACAACTTGCTGTAACAACAGGCAAAACAGTGTCCAGGCTAGTGCACGTGACTAGTGATTTTGGATATCTGAAAATCAGCTTCTGAAAATCAGGCCCTTTTCTGATAGTGCAGACTGGATACCCCAAAAAGGGAAGTACCCCAAATCAGAGGCTACTTTTGAAAATCTTGTCCAACAGGTTTCTCCTGAGGGAGAAATTTGGGTGAAAAATATAAAGCAAGATATTGTTGTGTGACCATGTCAGACATGATTGGCAAGGCCTGCAGATGGGGTAATAATCCCTCTTAGACCAGCTTGACCGATTGTCTTTCAACTCCCTAAATTCCTCCAGAACCTGGAGGACATTAGACATTCTGGCTCAAGTCCATCCTTGTCCAAACTTCACCACATCATGAAGTCGAGACTAGGGGTGACTTTGGCTCATCCTGCCCATTGTTGTGTTCACCATCAGTGAACTCATATATGTGCAATTCTGCCATTCCCCGCTTCCCCCCACCCCCCTCTACCTAGTGCCAGTGAAAATAAAAGCTATATCCGCTAAAGGGAATAATGATGACAATAACAGAAAGAGCTTTTAGTCTCAGACATGTTCATTTTTAAGCAAGGGAAGCTATGGACAGCTCTTGACCACCATTCCTTCCCTTATTCCCATGCCCAAAAACTCTCTCCACATTCCACATCTGGATTAATTTTCGCTTGGAGTTGACTCCATACCAACATTCAAAACACCCTCAGCATTGCTGGCCACTACACTCCCATGCCCCACCATCCTTCTGAGAAGAAATCTCCATTTTAGGCAAGTGAGATCATTTCTTTCTCCCTTAGCAGAAGGAAAGGGAGCTGTGGTTAGGGGAGCCAGAATGAACAATTCCCCCAGCCCAATATTGTACTCCATGAAGACAAGGCGGCAGGAAATCTGTGTAGGCCCTCCTCTCTTTTTTGGTATAGCCAGACTCTGACGCTGCATGGGATGGTTGCATTGTTCCTTTTCCTTTGTTTTTATTCTGAGTCTTTGGGATTCCTGGGGCTGGATCCATGACATCTGCCTTGCTCACCCCTAGAGGGCTTGGTCTTAGCTGAAGACCTCCTGGGGCTTGTGCCTTCCACCTGCTCCTGGGAAAGCTGCCGAGATGGCCTCTGCAGGTCACAGCCTGTAGCAGCACTGTCATTTGGATCAGCCCCTGCTTTTTTAAGGCCCTCAGTTTTGGGCTCAGATTTCTGACGGTGGGGTGCATGGTGCCTCCTGGTGTATAAAAAAAGTGCTGGGTCAGGCATGGGATCTGTGTCTTCAAAGCTGCTCATCCTCTCCCTCTGGAAAGAGTCCTTCATAACCCCTTTGCTAAAGGAGCAGTCAGTCACCAGCCTCCGAACGTGAGCCTTGTGGCTGCGCTTTTTAGGTCTCACTTCACCGGAAGGTTGTGTAGGCAAGGGTTTGTCTGGTGGCTTGTCGGAGGGGGGCTTGCCACCCTGCCGAGAGCTGTGCAGCGTCTGCTTGGTGGAATGGAGCTGGAAGGAGAGGTAAGCAGCAGCCTCTGTCTGCTTCTGCAGCTCTGTGTTTAGTATGGTCACCCGATGGCTCCTCCTTTTCAGCTCCTCGAGGAATTTCCTCTCCTTGTTCCTGAGGCTGGATCTCAGTGCAGCCACCAAGGTCTCCTTGTGTCGAAGCTCCTTCCTCAGGTCCAGATTGTCCTTCTCCTTCTCATGCAGCTGAGCCTCCATGATCTTGCACTTGTCCTCCAGCTCCCGATCAATGACTTCTGAGGAGGACATGACAAAAAGCAGTGTTAAAAATGCTACTTGGCAGCAGTGAAATACATGAGAAGGAGGGACTAGGGGCAGTAGCTAGGTGGCTCAGGAGACTGGCCAAGGAGTGTTTGGAAACTTTCCACTCTAGGTGAATGGTCTGAAGATAGCCTGGGTTACTACTGAGTATGGTTACCATGTGATAGCCAGTGAGGGACATAAGTGATATATAAGAGGTGGTACACTTCCTAGTAGGCAAAAGTGAGCCCCACCACAGGGTTGGCAGCCTCAACAAGAGGCATTAGTTGAATGGGTTTAGCCTATCAACTAGCAGTGCTTCCTCCAGTTTAGGGATGAAGGACATTAATGACTTTAACATGATAGTGCAGGGAAGTATACAGTGACTGCTGTACAGGTATCAGCCTGGGAATAAATACAAGACCTTAGTCAGCCACTCCTGTGAGATTTCAGCTAATGGTGGTGACAGTCATACCAAGACAACCGATTAAACGAGAGCTCACTGCTTTCTGAGACAGAGAAAATCTTGTGAAAGGATGGATGTCATTCTGGGCTGAGCTCTCAAGAGTCCATAAATGATCTTGGTGCTATCAAAGCCAAGCTCTAATCTCTATTGATTTATGGTATGTACACATCACCTGCTACTGTAGTATCTGAGCACCTTGCTATCATTCATGTTAGGGTCCCATCACTCAGGAAGCACTGTTCTCTTTATTCTTCAAAAGGGGGAATTGAGGCATAGAGGCATTAAGAGAGCCGCTCATAGTTGCACGGGAGCTTTGAAGCAAAGCTAGGGTTTGAACTGAGCTCTTCTGGCTCTTAGATAAATGCCTTAAACCCTGGACCGAGCTTTGTCTCACCTTCTGAGCTGAGCACCTTTACCCTGTTTACCCACTTGCCAATCACTGAAATGCAGCATGTGATTAATACCCAGAAGGAGGGACAAGACAAAACAATTCATATAAAAAACAGAAAATTGTGAGATCTATTCCACATCTCTAAATGACTCTTTCTGTACTTACCGTTCCATGACTCTTAATTTCATAGGTAAATCATTTTTCCAACTTAAAAATGGTCAGATTCCAACTTTCTGTGGAGTATAATGAACACTCGGAGCCGAAGTGATAACAAATTCCAAGACAAAAGGCTATGTCTGTGATCCCTAACTTAAATTTAGCTGTGACTCCAACTCAGCATACTTTCTCCAGTCTATTGTTCTCATGTAAATTTAAAATAAACATAGATCAGCCAGTCCTCAGTCTGTGATTGAATCTTATGAGCTGAGCCTGTTTGATGTGCTGAATCACAAGATACTGTGTGAGCAGGAGTTGCTGTTCCTTTGGCTATAAAAATTAATCCTACTCCCTTAAATTCCCTGTCTTGTCATTGGACTTGAGCTCTATCATGAAGATTTTTGCATTGGGAGAAAAGGAGAAAACTAATCATGTAAAACAATCTGCCAAATTTATTAGAAGGTGTCATTGACCTCTTTCTAGGATACTACACAACCTGATTAGACAGAATAGAGTATGTTAATCCAGGATTAACCAGGAGTTAGAACTGTGGTTGACTGAGAATCTACGGAGGAAAGGAAATATAAAAGGAGCCAGACTCTGCAGAAATGATCTGGAGATTTTGCTTTGCTGCTGTGACAGCTGTCAGGGCATGCAGCCATTAGCCACAGTCAGGAAAACACTTCCCAATGGAAGTTATTCCCAGGTTATTCTGTAGTTGTCCACCGCAGGGATTCTTGTTCCTTGCCTTTATAGTAACTGATGCTGCGCAATGTCAGCGATGGGCTCTCGACCTGGGCAATTCCTGTTGTGCTATTACCTGTTTGAGGATGCAGGCTCTTCCTTCTGTGCATTCATGCCTATATTCATGACTACCCAGTATCTTCCTATTTCTGGTGTGAGATTTTCAAAAATAGCCTAAGTGAGTTAGATGCCTAATTCCGAGCAGGATTTGGGTGCCTAACTCCATTAGTTACTTTTGGAAACCCCAGCCTTGGTGAATGCAGTTGCTTTTCATCTTTCCACGGACCTTGACAGAACAATATTTTTAACATCTCCCTTTCAGTGTATTAGGCTGATTTTCCAGTCTGTGATGCCAGCCTTATATAGGGGATTCCACTGAAGCCAGCAGAGTTACGTGGCTGCAAACGGAGCTGCCAACCAAGTTATGTGCAATGCAGTGAAGAATTAGACCTGACTCCTCTCTGCCATTCTGCCTTAGACTCCAGAGGAGGCAAAGTCAGTCTGTTGTTGATAACGATTCATAAAAAAGACAGGATATTAAAGAAAAGAGTTGGTGGGGGTGGAGGGTGAAGGGAGCTTTGTCATAAGACCCTAACAACCAACATGCAGCAGTTGTTAATAAAAAATATTAATGGTGTCTGCCAGTTGTCAGGCCAGAGACATGTTTACAATCTCTAGCAGAGGTAACGACATAATGTTCCTTTGTCTCAACTTGCCCTCTGTTGCAGTAATGACGGAAGGGGAAGAAAAGGTTCACAGGCAAAGGGAAGCAATAGAGCATAACATCAGATTGGGAGCCAATTTCTGCTAATGTAGGTTGCATGGGGACAACAGAAGGCAGAAATTAACGCATCCTTTGTGCTCTCAGAGTCTGTTCTCTGATATTTTAAGCTTACCTTGGTACCCTCTTCTCCCCCCACCCCTCCTGCACTTCTGAGCCATGAACACGTGTGTTTGGTGGGTGAATGAGAAATGGCAGTGATGGGCGATGTCACTGGTAATGTGGCAGCATCCCTGAGATTCTCTTTTCTTCCCAGTTCTAGCGATGCCATCAGGGCCCCTGGATCCTTTTTCAACAAGTAAATAAGATGGGTGAAAATATCTTCTGGGCCTGATCCATGTGATGATCAGTGATGGGAGAAGGAAGTTGCATCTGCATGGCTGGCACTAGTTCTTTTTCAATGGCACTTTCCACTGTAACAAGACTCAGGGAGAAGCTATGTATAATTTGGGTCTCCTTTCTCACCTGTACCCCATCCTGCAATGCCTTCAGTTACTGCAGAGTGCAGAGGCCTCAGAGCAGACATTCTTTGAGGCCCACACCCATAATTTGATTCCTAAACCCCTTTTACTTCCACTAAAATCAGCTGCAGTCCAATGACTTTGCCACACTAAATCAGCTCCTTTATTGAGTGGAACCAAATGGATTTACCAGTAAGGTGTGGCTCATTCTCTAGAGTATTCCAAAGGGGGAGAAAAAAAGCAGGCTCACCCTTCTGATCCTCCCTTCTGTGAAGGCGATAACCATCAAAAAACAAAGCAGCACAGGGAGGGAAGAAGAGAGAAACCCCTGCATAAGCCTCTTTGTGGCTTACTACATATGAGAATACAACAGGAAACAATTTCCACCCTCAGCCTCCCTTGGTTGAAAAAGAGGAAGGGTGAAGGTCTGCCTAGAGCTTGCACCTTTCCCCTGGGCTGTGTCCTCCAGCGGGTAAAACACTTGGCTAGGTGTTTGGAGACTCAGGTTGTATACGTGGATGTTCTTCTGACCTGTTGTATGACCCTAGCGGCCTAACCCCAAGGCACCTTATGCTTCTGTTTCCCTTTGTGCCCTTTATCTGAACTGTCTCTTCAGGTTGTAACAGTTCTAGAGTAGGGGTTTCCTCTCCAACCAGGGGTTGCTCAACCCCTAGTACATCCCCTAGCCATCCACTGTGTGCTACCATGATACAAATAATACTCAAGGTCCAGGCACTGTGGGAAGATATTATCTAGCTGTCTGGCATCATGAGGATGCAGCCACCCTGATCCCAGCATAGGAGGCAGTCTGCCCAAAGCAGTGTGGTCTGTTTGAGGACACTGCTGTGCCACGTGGTATCTTCACTGCATGGACGTGTCCTAACTGAGGAATATGGGAATGGAAGCAAATAAAGAGTAAGGAAGTGGGAGGGGTGAGAGGGACTGTAGAAGGAGGAAGAATGGGAAAAGATAACTAAGAAATGGAGACCCTGTTCATGTCCCTTTCTTGCTTCCTCCAAAATTATACAAAAGGCAGAGAGAGGACAACTAAGGGGAGGGGAGATGGAAGGAGTTCCAACATGCAATGGGGGAGCTGGGCTGGGGTGGAAGGGGACAAGGAAAACGGGACAAGGTGTTGGTGGCTCTGAACTCTGTTGAGTAGCGATATTAAAAGCCAGGCTTGTTCAAGCATTGTGGACATTCTGGTACTCAAATCCTGGGCCTGTTGCTGGCCAGATGATGAGCAAGTCGCTTCACCTGGCCTTGTCACAGTTCTTCCATTCCTAAGGTGGTGATAGTGCTCGTGTGCGTCTAATCCAGCTCTGGGTCCCTCTGACCCTTGTCTCACCTTGTCTTGCCTGTCTGCTATTCATTTCGTTGGCTTTACTCAGTTAAATCTCTTTTGCTGCCACATGGCTTTCTCCCTCCCCCCTGTCTGCTCCTGTGCTATAATCCAGGCTGGGATTTCCTAGGGAGGGAAGCATATGCAGTTCTGCTGCCTGCTCTGCTCAGCCCCCTCACTGCAGAGTGCCTTTAAAGATGAGGAGGAAAAACCTATCCTGTGGAGCTCTAGGACTCCATGCTTACCACAAAGCTCATGAGAGCTATATGTTCATATTTATTGCTATAGAGCAGGGCTATCCTACCTCTGGACAGTAGGGGCCACATGATGCATGGGTTGCAGACCCTAGGATTTCTCCTACCATGTAAGCAGCCTGGCTCTTCTCCCCACTGCTTCCTTCCTGCTCAGTTTGAGCTGCCCAGGTCCCCCAGCCACTTGCACAGCCTGGGTCTTTTAGCTGCATGTGCTGGGCAGGCAATATGACCTTCCTGTTAGCCACACATGTAGCATGGGCAACCTGGCCCCACTCCTGCTATGCATGCAGTGACCTGGCCCCAGGGAATGGAGGCAGGGACCAAAAGCCAGAGGAGGGAGGCAGGAGCCTGGCGACCCCAGCCACTTCAGCCACCGGAGCCCTGGGGGTGCAGTGCCTGGGCAGGAGCTTGGGGGTTTTGTGTGAACACCTTGTAGTCTGCAGTTGATCCATGGTGGGCTGCCAACTGGACAGCCCTCATTCGTCCACCCCATACCAGCAGGTTTCATTAGCTGATGTCTGTAAAGCAACTTGAATAGTAATACTTTATGTTTCCATAATCCCATAAAGGATGCATGTTATAGGGACTCCACAGAGGCTGGAAAGCTACTTGAAAAAGGAACGGCTTTGGATTCCCTTCCCAAGTAACTCTCTCCAGCTGCAGTGCCAGGGGAACCCTACTGAAGGAAGGGCCAAGGCCAGATCCTTCAGTTACACAAGCATCTGCTGGGTGCTGTGGCATGCCGCAGGCTGGAGCAGAGTCAGCATTTCGCTCCGTAGCTATTTACTCACCGCCCAGTCACCTCTGCTTACTAAGGCTTGGCCTGTTTGCCTTCTTTCTGTTCCTGTCATAGACTTACTGCCAGAGTCAGAACTGCTGACCGGACTTGTTAAAACAGAGGCACTCTCCGTAGCTCCCCAGCCAGCTTCTCAGCAGCTCCTCTGGATGACTGAGGCTTTCACTATCTTTTTGCAACTGAGTCATGTCAGAACAGCTTGAAAACCAGGGTGTGACTCAGAAAACTCAAGAGTCTGTCAAGGGTCTAATATAGCCAGTGCTTCTCCATTCAAACCCAAAGGAGATAGTAGGATAAGTGCCCTACCCCTTTTGTGCCTCTGGCTAAGTCATGTAGCACCTCAGTTTCCCACCCTGCCTGTAAGTGGGGATGATGATACTCACTCATCCACCCCACAGGAGCAGTGGGACCAGGCTTCATTAGTTAATGCCTGTAAAGTAATTTGGATAATAATACTTCACATTCCATAATCCCTTCTGCCTAATGATCTTGAAGGGCTTTCAGAAGTTAATGGATTATGCCTCACAGCACTCCAATGAGGAAGGGAAATTATCCCCATTTTACAGATGAGAAAGCTGAAGGGCAAAGAGATTAACTGATGGCCAAGTGGAATCTCCACAGGAACCACAGGGCTGTCTTTCCTTTGCAACAGTACAAGGCTGCAGGAGAGCTAACTGTGGCTGCTGTTAATGCTTGGGCACAAATCTATTTTTAGGAAAAGATCTAGCAGCACCCAAGGCACAAGAGGAACAGGAGTTGTTCAAAGGCATAATTGCTTTTATGCAGGGGATTAGCTGTGGCTAGATCCCAGAAGGATCAGAGTCTTAGTTTGCCAATACTGAAACATTCAGATGCTCACCTCAACACTTCAGCCTTCAAAACTGCACAGGACAGTTCCTAAAAATGAGAAACAGCCTGTCTGCCATTCCTGCTTCTCATTGGGTTGGAAAGGTCAGCATTTCTTCTACTGGTGAGAACCTGCCGCAGGTGGCAAAAATGATCTTGAAGTGATTAAGGGAGTGTTCCTGGGTCAGCCCTGGATGACAGTCTGACTGTCTCACTAAGTCGTTTACAAATGGTGCTGACATCTAGAAAATCCAGTCTTCAATGGACACCCTGAGCTTTTTGGAAAAGTTGCCCTTAATTAAACTTTTTCAAATCTCAGAAACCTTTGTTGTTGTTTATGTAGTGTACTTTGACTGTCAGATGATGGTTCTGTAGGTCTCGCTTCCATTGGAAGTAGCAGGGCAAGGTCCTAGTTACAATGGCAAATAAGTTAAAAAAAAGGTATGGTGTGATAAAACATGAAACAATCACTCCAAGCTTTACCACTTGAATGTACGTATTCAGGTTTGGATTCTCTCAGATGTTAGTCATCACTCAGCCAGGTTTTAAGTGCTAAGGCATTCCCACAAATCCAAGTATCAATCAACTGTTGCTTCTCTAGCTTTGTGGTTTAAAACAACTCTTTCTTTCTTGATCTTAATTTGTTGCGTATGAAACTAAGAATTTGTGAAACCAGTTAAACCCAGGATAAAGGTAAGCAGTGGCTGGGCAAAACTCATAGTTTCATAGTTGGTAAGGTTGGAAGGGACCTGAGGACCCTGCTGTGGCAGGAAAGAATAGACCGACCCCCTGCTGTGGCAGGAAAGAATACTGGGGTCAAACGACCCCAGCCAGATGTTCGCCCAGCCTCCTTTTAAAGACCCCCAGGGTAGGAGCCAGCACCACTTCTTTTGGAAGTTGGTTCCAGGTCCTATCCGCCCTGACAGTGAAATAGCACTGCCTAATGTCTAGCCTGAAACTACGCTCCGCTACCTTGTGTCCATTGTTTCTTGTAACTCCCAGGATTGCTTGGGGGAACAGGGACTCTCCCAATGCCTGCTGGTTCCCCTTGACAAGTTTGTAGACTGCCACTAGATCCCCCCTCAGCCTTCTCTTTTTGGATGCTGAACAGGTTCAGGTCCCTCAGCCTGTCCTCGTAGGGCCTGCCCTGCTGACCCCTGATCATGTGGGTGACCCTCCTTTGGACCCTCTACATATTGGCCACATCCCTCCTGAAGTGCGGTGCCCAGAACTGGATGCAGCACTCCAGCTGCAGCCTGACCAGTGTCATGTAGAGGGGGAGGATCACCTCCTTGGACCTGCTTGAGATGCATCTGTGGATGCATGACAAGGTGCGATTGGCCTTCCTGACCGTGTCCCCACACTGTCAGCCCGTGGTCATTGTGGCATCAATGATGACTCCAAGATCCTTTTCTGTCTCAACACTGGCGAGAAGGGACTTCCCCACCCTGTAGGCGTGCTGCTGGTTCTTCCTCCCCAGGTGCAGCACCCTGCACTTGTCAGTGCTGAACCTCATCCTGTTCTCTTCAGCCCACCCATGCGACCTGTCCAGATCTGATTGCAGCCTGTTCCTTCTTATTAGCGTACCCACTTCACCCCACATCTTAGTGCCATCTGCGAACTTGAACAGGGTGCTTTCTGCTCCCTTGCCCAAGTCAGTGATGAAGATGTTGAACAGCGCTGGTCTGAGTACTGAGCCCTGGGGAACCCCACTGCCCGCATTCCTCCAGGTTGAATAAGACCTGTCCACCACCACCCTCTGGGTGCGGCCTTCCTTGCCTTTTGTTCTGCCGGCTTGATCCTGACCTGAAAATCCCTGCTGCTCCTATCTCAGGTGTCTCCTGAGCAAGCATTGTTGATTATGTGATGGTATTCAATACCTAACTTATTTTCATTTGCAACTGAGCCAGGATTTGAATCTAGGGTTCCCAGAGGGGAAATATGAATGCACTAGCTTTACTGCACCAGGCCACACTGGACAGAATTAATAAGGTGACTGTTTTCTTTGCATCACTGAAGAGTATTTTTTTCCATAGCTCCCTGCTTGTCAGGGAGAGAATGATGGAAGACTTGATAATTAGCAATTGCTCACATTGACATGTACTCATTGTATGAGCCATGAACCAAGCACAATTTGAGCTACCACTAATAATAGCAACAATTGTTATCTTGAGCTCCATTCCTTTGACACCTTTCATACCGATGGATTCCAGAGCCAACTACAGACTGAAGGCTCGAGTCACTGTTGGGAGTACCAGGGGTGCTCCTTTCCCATTAGGGACAGCTGTGCTGGGGGGTCAGGAAAGTTGGTGAGACATCTGAGCCAAGCTCTATTAGTTCCCCTACCATCTGCAGTATCAGTACATCTCCTCTCTGCTCAGACCCTGACTGCACTCCAGCCACTTGTCCATGCTCTGGGTGCCTCCAGACTGCAGCCAGCACTTTTGTGCCCCTATCCCTCTCCAGGTAGACTGTTTTGCCAGTGGGGAGATCCACGGGTGAGGATCTGCTGTAAGAACAGAGGGCAGTCAAGGGCATACACATAGCCCAGGCTAAGGGGTAACCATTTGTCCCTTAATGCAGTTCACACACACATATGCTGCTGCCATGCTGCAGCCAGGAGCCTCTCTATCCTGCACACCCCACCCAGTTGCTCCTTCCAAGGAGGTAATGCGCTACCTTGGAGCTCTGTGTCCTGGACTTGTTAATTGGTGTGTGTGGTCAGCATTGTTGTAAAGCAGCCACATTTTCCAGTCTCTGGGATTTGGCACAGGATGGGCATACTCTTGAGCACAGGGGCAGTGGAAACATGGCCTTTAAAACCATCGTGCACTGGCTGCACTACAAACACTGCACTGCAGTAAAAATCCCCAGCCTATGTGGGGGAGTTCTGCACTCCCAGGCATCTCGCCATTCTGTGCCTCCTCTGCTGCAAAGGACAGACCCAAGCTACAGCCCTGCTGACATGATGTCACAGTTAAGGAATTGCAAATGAAAAGCAAAAGATAATGAACAGCAGCTCTTGTGACCTTCATTCCCTGTTCTTCACACCCAGTACAGGATCTAGCCCAAGAGATGGAGTAGATCTGCATGATGCAGGTGGGAACACACAGTCACCCCATTTCCAATGCAGGAAAGAGCCAGGATGACTTTTTTTTGTAGGAATGGTAATGACTTTTCACAGAGCATGGGGACTTTTTTCTGCCTTCTCAGTGCTGCAGCCAGCAATTGCAAAGCTGCAATGGTCAGACACTGTAGGGCTTAGTCAAAGGAATGTCACTTTTTTCTTTCATGGCTTCTGTGAAAAGGGAACTTGGCAATCTATACGTGAGATGAGGGGCTACCAAATGTTTGAAAAGAGATGCATTGCTGATGCAGGAATCACTCCATCCTTATGCAGACCAACTCCTAGGTTTTGAAGCAAATGTATAGGGTAGATTTTCCCAGTGAGGGTATTGCATAATTGGGCTCCTTAATACTGGTGCTGAGCCCCTGCAGCTCTCTCTGTTGCAGTAGCACTCTTACCTCAGAGGATCAGGCCATTTATATTCAGATGTTTAAGGAAGGATTTAGGAACCTAGTTTTTAGATCCTGTGTTTGGAACAACTGGTCTTAAAAGGCAGTGGAAGTTTTGCCCAAGCAAAGACAGAAAGTCAGGCCTCAGAGTTGCCCCTGTATTTTGTTTGCATGATTAATTTGTATCTTCCTTGTCTGTGATGAGTGTTGGTGAGCAGCTCTGAAGGGGAGTGAGTGTGTGTGTATGCACACACATTTGTAACTGCATTCACTTATACACATTAGCTGCCCTTGCCTGAGCTCTGAGGCTGCTGCACAGCTACCCTGTGAGCCAGATCCTATTCTACCCATTAGGCACTAAGTACATTTATGTGTTTCCCGTTGTGCAGGGGTGAAATTCATTCTCATTTCAGTAAGGTGCTTTGAATGGTGAGATGCATTAAAGCAGGGCTGGGCTTGAAGGACTGCCCCAATCCAGACAAGCAGAAACACTGGGGAGGTTTGAGCTCGGTGGTGTAGCTCCTCTGCATGCTCTCATTCCTGTTGCAGAGAACACGCTCCCTGGCTGCCCCCAGGCAGGAGGCTGACATCACTGTAGACTGAGGCTTTCCTCCTCCTGTTCTGTTGGTGCAATGCAGGTGTCTGCTCTGCATCTCTATCACTGCATCCTTGGACTTCTCCCCAAACAGCTGCACACACTTCTCTTGTCCCTTCCTCCTTCCTGCTGTGTGAAACAGCATCTGTAGATTGCTTTATTCAGTCTCTGTCCCCATCCCCCTTGTACGACACAAGAAGTGACTGCAGAAAGGCCTTCAGCATGACATCACTCCCACTGCCTTTGCTGCCTGTACCCAGCTTTTTTTTTAAGGCTGGACCAGCAGGGTTGGGACTGACAATTCTCCATCTTCCTGAGACGGTGCTGGCATCAGCTTGCCCTACTAAGAGGCAGCTGCTATTCCCAAGGGGCGGGGAGAACTGCCATTGTATGCAGAGCCTGCTTCTTTTTGCATTATCTGTCACAGCTGCTGCTGGGGCCAGTTTTGGCAAAGCTTATCTGTTCTGTTCTGGCTCTTGTGCTGCCTTCCTCGCCCTGCTGTCAGCGTCATTTTGTCATGAGTCTTGCAACATGGGGCTCTTTCTTTCCCCTGCACCCTCCTTATGGTCATGCTGGTGTCCTGGAGAGGCTGGAGGAAGGAAAGAGTTGTGCTCTTGACACCAGACTGCTCTCTGGGTGGTGGATCAGCACTGCCCAGAATCAGGAATGGGGAGATAGCAAGACTGAGCTGACTGGAAGTGGTGCCTAGCACAGAAAGGCTTCAAAGCCTCATCAGCCAGTGCTGGAGATACCCGGTGTCCTAATCTAAAGTCTACCTGGTGCTTTGCTCAAAGCTTATCTTGAGATCCCAGTCAGGTCCCTCCTGGCATGGCATGCTGCAGTGATTCCATTTCTAGATAACCCCTTCAGTCCTAGAAGGGATTAGGGGGTGATCCCCTCCAGATTTTAAAAACACTCAAATGAACTAGTGAACTAGTGCTCAGCTGGTGCCTGGGATTAAGAGGCTGTCATCATCACTGAGTTCCAAGATGGGAGGCTGAGTGTGAAGAAGCCGGGAACACTGACCCACTGCAAAGGCGCAGGCATCTTTCCCAGGAATGTGATTTATTATCTGCGCCAGAAAGGGCACTGCTCAAAGTCAGCGCTGGCTACCAGCAGCTGCACCAAGTCCATGAAAACTCCACAGGAAAGAAAAGGAGAATTGTGCGGCATCAGCAGAGGTTTTGCATGTTGCGGGGCTAGTGCTGGAATCTCTGTAGCAAGCACTAGCCAAGGTCCCTGCAGACATTAGCAGCAACTGCTGAGACCCTGTGAATCCTGGATGTTGCCTCTGAGTCCTCATAGCCCTCAGATATAGATTCCAGTTCCCTCAAAAAAGAAAAAAGCCCAATTTGGTTGAAGTTGTATGCCAGCATACAGGCAGAAGGTCCATTGGGAGAAGGCTGTGGGGCCATAAAGTGTTGGGTGCCTTTAGTCTCTCTAGGACATGACGCGTATAGTTGTTACAGGAGACAGAGCGGCCAGGGCAGCTGTGAGTGCACACACTGAACTCTTCCTGTGATCTCCGGGAGTGTGTGTAGGTAGCACAGGTGGTTCATCTCTCTCCATCCACACAGGCAGGAAGTCAGGCCGAAAGATGGCCTCTCTCTCTGTGTTAGTAGAATTGTAGAGCGGTAGTAAGAGCGAGGCACAGGAGAGGCAATCTGGCTGTGATAATTTATTATATGCATCGTAGTACCTGCAGGCCTCAAGGTCCCTTGATGTCTACACAGGCAAGATGGACCAAGGCTGAGCGAAAGGAAAGACTCGTGTTTTTTGGCACAGGGCCGATGGTGGTCCTGCTCTGTGAGTGGGGCTCCTCAGTACTGAGGATGCGGATGATAATAATAAAGATGTTCTCCATCTTAAAGGCAGGGAACTGAGGTACAAGGGAGCCACAGTCTAGTTTCTGAGATGTACCCTGGGGGCTAGAAGGCTCCCAGGGAACAGTGCTGGCAAAGGGCCCCTGACAGCCTAGAACAGCTGTAATGTAAAACTCTCCAGCCAGGTGGGGACAGTGATGATGCCCAAACACTGAAGTTCCACTAGTGCAACATCTGTGCATGGAGAAGGCCAAGGGTCCATCTGCCTTACATTGTTCTAACTGAAAGTCCCTGAAAACAACCATTTTGGGGACAGGACATAAAACAGGCTGATTGTTAAGGGGCTCCATCACAGTTTATGCTTCAGACATTCCCAGGTTTGCTTTGTCTTTGCTAAGATGCTTGTAACCACTTTCTATCATCCCTTAATGACCTTATAATGAGGTATTAAGGGAGGCAGTTGCATCAAGTGATTATTGCATGAATGGCACTTGAAGAGCAATCATTTGATGACACCTTAATTTAAACTGTTGGCCCATAAATGTAGCGAACATGATACTGCCATTCATACGCTGTTGCAGCGCCGAATGCTGAGGAGAGCCATGTGGGTGGTGCTCACTGGAAATTATGGTCTCCCATACAGTATATTATTGGTGAGTCAGCTGCCTCGCTACACCTCAAAGACAGTAAAACATAGCTGACAACATTCACTTGGATTCAAGAACCCTGTGTCAGCAACAGCCCCATTTGCTCAATGATGGGTGTTTGAACACTGAAGAGTCATTCAGGTGTGAGGCTGGATCTCCTTCACAGCTCCCTTGGGAGGAAGACGTGTGTCATCTACTTGGCTTGGGACTGGGCTGGCTCTGGGAATCAAGCACCAGCTATGGATGGGAGTGGCCGGCTCAGTTTCAGGGCTTTGTTCCTCCCACCAGGAAACCGAAACTTGGGAAGAAGGGGACTGGAGTATGTGAACAGGCTGGATTTATAATACAAGAAGCCACCGTTTTGCTTTGGCAGAGAAAAGACCTTTATGGTCTAGTGCTGGCTCTCAAGGACACCGGGACAGGCAGCCTGGCTGGTTGCTCAGATCAGCTTTCGGTCTTCCATTGATCCTCCTCTAGTCCATGCCCCAAATGCTGCTCTGCCCTAGCACTTCACCAGCATCTGGGAGGCAGAGTGAGGAGCTCCATGCAAGGCCAAAAAGGCAGTGTCGCTTTCCCTCATCATGGTTGATTTGCTGAAAGCGGTAAAGATCGGAGTATTGGAGTTCCCACCCCTATTTCCTCCAACCCAAACCCCACTCATCTCCTTTCCATCTTACCCTCTGCCCTGATCTGCTCCCAGGAAGGATTTAGGCCACTCGGCTTCCTCCCAGATGTTTCAGCTCGCAGCTGTTGACACCCTAACGCAGCCAACAGCAGGCCGTATGCCTGCCTGGTTTGGTGAACAGAGGCTGTCAAGCAGGCGGGCTTTGCTTCGCTGCTTGGCCTGGCACGTCCTGTGATCAGCCGGACAACGTGAGGCTCTAAAAATAGCCCTGCAGGCTCAGAGCATTGCATTTCTCTGGCACACATCCATGTCTCCTATTGATTAGGCTTTAAAGAGTGAGCGGCTCTGACGGGAAGGTCTGGGCCCTGCTGTGCTGCAGGGCTGGTGAGAGGTGGGAGTGGTAAGCAATTGGGAGTGGATCCAAAGCCCTGGAGAAGCATCTCTCTACTCCACTCCACCCTCTGGGGAGCAAGAACTGCTGTTTTCCCAGTGCCCCCTGCTGGCCACCAGTGCCGCACACCTCTCCCAGAGCAGAGCTTGTAAGAGATGCCGTCCGATCCATGAGTTAAAGGTCAAGAAAGAAGAAAGGGAGGCAAACAGACCTCACACTGGAGTTCAAGGGTCTGAAATCAGTGCTCTGCCAGTCTTTGTACCACAGCATATCCATGGGACCTTTCTTTCAATCTGCTTTGGCTTCTTTTTATATTATCAGTCTGACCATCATTCTGCCCCGCCTGCCTGCTTACATATTGTGGGTCATTCAGGCTGGCTAACTACCCACCTATCGTATTTAATTCTAGTACCTCCTAGTGTGCTGCCCAGTGGGTTATGCAGCAGCCACCTTCTGCTGCAAGTGCCCAGGAGACAGACTGGCATTACTCAGAGCTTCAAGATTTAAATGAGAAATGTCTGGGGTGCACCAAGGTGGCACAGTGCTACCAGGTCTGCATTTGCAAGGGTAGTTCCTGTGTGTGCAACTCCTCCTTACCCTCGTTGAAGAGACACCCAGCTGTTTCCTCTGCATTTAATGGCCCTGGAGATACCGTGCAGCTGCTGTAAGAAGAAGCAGCAGAGCAAGCTACCCCCTGTGTGGTTTCACCCTTGATTTAAAAGGACCACTACTAGGTCTGAGAACAGTCTCTGTGACCCATTCTGTCCTTACCCTCTCCACTGAGCCTGCCAGCAAGGGGACCTGACAGTGGTATTTGCAGTGAATTGAACTAAAATCTCATTTTGGTTGTAAACCAGCTACCTGCCCTTAGTCAGGGAGGGGTTGGTATGAAGCAGGAGGGGCCTGCTTCTTGGCAGTGCTCCTGGACTTGACTCAGTATAGAAGTACCTGAGTATACTTGACTTTCATCCATTTCTTCTGCCTGGAACAATCTGTAAGATCTTGAGTTCTTGGTTCACCACCTGGATTAACAGCACTTAGATGACTTCACCATTTATTGCCACATCTTTGATGCCTTTATCCTCACAACACCCTTGCAAGGTAAGATATTGCTGTGATCCCATTTTAGTAAAGGGGAACTGAGGCAGAGAGAGGCTAACTGAGCTGTCTAAGGTTGCCCAGGCAGTCTGTAGGAAAGCTGGGAGAAGAACTGCAATCAACCAAAGGTCTTAACCACTGGGCTGTTCTTCCTCAGAAGAGCTGGAGCTCAGCGCCTCTTGGTTTTTGTCTCTGCCCCTCACTTTCTTCCCTTTTCCAAGGCTGCACTGCCTCCAACAGAACTGATTCAATGCAAAGGCTTGGCCCTCTGGGGCTGTGGAGAATTGCGGCCTTGCTAATCTTCTAGATCACATCAAGAGAAGGGCAATTCCTACCTGATGTGTGGGCCGGGGAGGTTTGCTGACACATGGTAACAGCCCTAAAATACAAGACTATCTACTTGGGAATGAACAGGGGCCAAAAAAATAGGAGGATTCACATCTCATGTGCTGAGATTAGTTAATGAGGATGACCCAGGAAATATGGCACTGAAGGAAAGGAGGCAAGATGCCTGCTTGACCACCCACCTATTCTTCAGTCCCTCACTGTATACCATTGCACTAGCCTGTGAGGCAGTCTGCTGTATAATCCCAGTGGTGACGGGAGGGGCGATAAGGGGGTGGAGAGATGGGGGTGTGTGTGTGTGTGGTGTGATTTGTATGTGTGTGCATGTGCATGCACATGTGCATGAATAGCTGTATTTATTCCATCTGCACTGAGATAAAAAGGCTCTAACAAAAGAACAATGTCAAAAGGAGGAGAGGAATGAAGAGCTACTTGCTGATAATAAGAAATCAGATGAAATCAGAGCCTGGGACCTGCCTGTGGAGGGGCTGCTCCTTCATGCAACACACGTGCCTGGATTTTCAATGACTCCTTTGACTGGCAAATGCCTCCCCTCCACTCCTCCCCAAAAGTAAATTTCTCAAGTAGGTAAGCCAATTCTAAATGAGTTATTTATTCCCTTGGAAGTCAGACAGATCTCAAGTCCAATTCCCGCCTGTTCTGCATTTCTGCAGAGGCTTTTATCACAGCTTTGTGAATACTGATAGGGGCAAATAGCATTATATTATTACATTACAGTGTGACATTTTACTCAAGGGTAAATGGTGAGATTAAAGGACCAGTCCTGAAACATGGGTGTCACTGGGAGCTGGATCAGGCTTTAAGGCCAGACTTTTCCACAGAGCTCAATCCACTGGGAACATGATGTGAGCAGCAGTCTTTTGAACATCTGGGCATATGTGGTGGGTGGGAGCGGACTTTTGAACATCGCTCTGTTTAGGTGCCTACATGGCAGCTGGGCACCCACTTCTTGGTGCTGAGTACTTGAAGATCTGGATGTGAGTGCTTTTGAAAATCTGTCCCTGCCTCACTTACCCCAGGGAGCCTTGTAAATCAGTAGAATACCTCAAATTGAAAACAGAACTAGGAAACCTAATGCCTAGCTCCCTATTTTCACCAATGGATAAGGCTTCCTATTTTCAGAGGGTTTATTAGGACTGACATGGGCTTGTCTAGTAAAAATGTGATGTAATTATTTTCTGTGTATAATCCCCACTAAGATCCACAGATGCTGTTGCTCGCAGAAGACTTATTAACTCTCTTCCGTCAGAGAGAGGTAAATTATTTCTCCCTTCTCCCCTGGTTCTTTTTAAAATCCGCTTCTCTGTCTTTGCAAGTCTTCATGACAAAGCCCAGGGGAGCCTTCTCTTTGGCACACAGATCTGTGAGCCCGTAGGCAAAAGGGTCGAAGCCATTTCGAGTGCCACCTGCACAGAGGATTCTGCTCAACCCCCTAGATTTGTTGCATGTGCTGCAGTTTTGAAGAGTAATTGCGTGAACATCAAACCCATGGAAGTGCTGCCCTCTGGGGAACTAACTGGCTCAAGGGGAATGGTACTAGGTTGCAAAGCCTTTCATGCAAAGCTCCGCATTTCAGCTCCAGCTCAGGCTGACAGTGACTCAAACACACAAAGAAGTGCCTTTCTTATTGAAAAAAGGCTAGTTTTGAAAACTGAAAGGTTGTGTGAGCAACTTTTGGCAATGTTGACATTTTCTGGGCGTTTTTTACTGAGACAGTCTCTGATTTTTATCAACTTTTGACTGAAATCAGTTGCAGTATAGGTGGTTTTCTGTAACCAGAGCTTTCTGATAATGGGGCGAAGTAATGATTGGGTGAAATTAACTGTGAAAAACATCACTAAAAGGGTTGCAGAAAACTGGAAATGGGTCTGTTGGGGGGGGGGGGAGTAAAATGACCTTCTAAAATGTTTAGCGAAATTGTTGTCTTCTTCTTTTGATCAGATCTCCTCATGTGTGAAAATTAATGCCATCACAACATAGGTGGCCAGCATAGATGTAATAATAATCTTAGGCCACTTCCATATAATCAAGTGACTCTATCACAGAAGCACTGTTCTCTAGAGCACAATGAGCCATCTCCGATGAAGCCAGATCAGCCTAAATACTAGATAAATCTCATGCACAAGGTACAACTTCACTGAGTTAAATGATGGCACCCTTAGCTGGCAGCACTAACAACTCTGTAGAATCAGTCACTTTATTTTTGCAGATCTGGTACATTGTACTCCAATCCCCTACAGCTGGTCCCTGCAGGTTAGGGTTAAGTCAAAGCTACAAGTGTTTCTGTAGATGATCAGACATGCTGAGTTTGCCTAATGGGGACACCAGGGAAAATGAAGGTGAATCAACAAAAGATATGAAGGCAATGCGTTTAAGTAAAAGCACGGCCAGCCATTTAAACCAGGTAAAATACCCAGAAGGACACACTCATTCAGGTATAGCACACTTTGAAATGGGTGTACAGGGATTTAAAGCCACTTTACACCCCCTAGCAAGTACTCGGACAATCATTTCAGGTGCTTTGTGTTATGTGCGTTGTCTTCACAACGCTAGTTGGGTCACCTTAAATTTCTTGGATACATACATGTAGGCCAGCTCCATTAGTCCCCTCTCCAAGCCGGCAATGCATTTCCAGGTGCACTGTGTCTCAGTGGTCACACACAGCTGGGAAGCAGTAGCCAGCTTTGTCACTCTTGGCTGAGCTGTCAAATCCCAAATCTCAATGGTTATCTCATGCAAAAGCTTTGGATCTTACCTTGCTGACGGGCTTCCAGCTCCTTCATTTCAAGATCATGGGTCAGCTCTAGAAGAGAAACCAAAGGGCCATTTAAACAAAAATATCATTTTTGCAACCTCGGCTCTCTGCATTGTCCCATTGTCACATTTACTCCTTAAAAAGCTTGTTGATTGATGGTTTGTAATTTATAGTGGCTCTCACAGATGTCTCACAGACTGAGCCCAGCCCTGAATGGCAAGTGCTTCTGTCTCAGAGAATTCAGTGAGCCACGGATGTGAAAACAGATATTTCTTGTTAGATAGAAAGTATTAATATGTTATTAAGTAGCCATGGAGATTGTACGTTCTGAATGACGACTACCCGCTCAGTGTAACCAACCTCCTAATTACAGGTACTGCCCCATCAGCTGTAGCAAGGGAACGGTCTGTTTTTGCTTCATGTAGCGACTTGGCTATATAAATGCAGAGTTGTTTGCGTGGTCATTTGAACCATTTTTAGGTGCTTGAAACCAGGACAAAGAGTAGACCAATGAACTGAAAATAGACCTGAACGTAAACTGCCTTCTGAAAAATTTCATGATTTTTCATGTCTCTTTCTCTCAGCTCCTTCTACGCACTTGTCTCCAGCACTGGGTGCTCTAAGGCGATCTCTTGGCACTGTTAAGCTTTTAAAATCGTCTTTAAACCTGCTACCTAATGTAGCATGTGTGATACCTATTAAACAGTACAGCACCAGTGTCTTTAGGATGTTATCAGCCAATGACCTTTTTGTTTTGGATGATGCTTGTAAATGAATATCTAGGTAAGTTTTGGACAGTCTTGGGAGTGAATCTGAAACCTCTGAGGCCAAAAATACATTTTCTACCACTTGATCTTAGGGCAGGGGTCAGCTATGTTTTTGGGCAGAGTGCCAAAAACACCTGCAACCTTGACTTCTCAGATGTCGGTGTGCCAGAGTTGGACGGCAGGGTAACTGCAAGGGGCCTGATCCTTGTTGTGGCAGCGCAGCTCTGGTCCTTCCCTGATGTCACCCTGAGGTGCATATGCTTTTGCATGCCATGCTCTGGCACCCATGCCAGGGGTTGCCAATCCCTGTCTTAAGGTGTAGCTCCTTTAAAAGGGAGCTGAGTTAGATTCATACCCTCGGGGGACCTGCCATGAGAAAGGGATGTATGATAAGCAGCATGTTGCACATGCCTGGGCTTTGCTGGTAGAGCTCTCAACTGGTCTCTGGAACGCAGAGTTCTTTCCTGATCACGTAGATTAATTCTCTTCCCAAAGTAGCTGTTAGCCAAATTGCCTCTGAACTCCTAGTCTTTGCCCTAAACAGAAGATGGGTATGTGCAGCCTGTATTCTTGTCTTTATCTGCCATAGCATAAAGCAGTACAAATCTAACGAACATGTGTTTAAGTTAGGGAAATCCCTTGATTGATTATAGGGAAGATATTTTGCAATCATACAAGGCTGCAGGCTGTGTACTCATGTACCAAGCTGAGTTGTGCCACCCAGGACTGCGTGCAGCAGACATGACGATAATGATCTTACAGCTATCTATAGAACTGAGGCTTGATCCGATCGTGCTGAACTCACTGGGAGCAGGATCAGGCCCGTTACATGAGGATAATGGAGAACAGTAAACTCAAAGTGAATAAAAGCCTCCAAGGGTTTGTTTCCTTGCGTCTGTCAAATGACTTGGCATGCAGAGGCTAGGCCCAATCCATTCCCTTCTGCTAATGAATCATGTGCTGGTCCCAGCCAAATTAGCAATCTAAGCAGGATGGTGCGTGTGTTTCAGGGAAAGGGAGGGGGAGGCATTTCAGTGCAGGAAGGCCATTCTGTCAGCTGAGCCAACACTACTCTGGTGTAAAGCCAAAGGCTTTGGACCCTAAAGTGGAGGCAGAACTCTATACAAAGGAAGGTAGTTAGGGATCAGAGCTCAGGGCCAGGCTTCTGCTCCTGGATAGGTCTTCTATACCTCACGTGTAATATTCATTAGAGAAACATCATAGAGGCAAAGGACCAGGGCCAGAAGCCAGGGCCCCATCCCTTCCAGGCAGCATCCATGCTGAGTAAGCACCCATCTCCCTGAGTGAGCCAGCTTCAGGAGGAGGGCTGGGGCGCGCTCTGAGTAGTGCCTGGTCTACAGTCGGGGGCTTTTAGCACTTTTCTGGCAAAGGCTTGGCGTTCTTTCAACTAAAGGTTCAGGACATACTTGGTGTTATGTGGAATCAAAACTGGCTGAGCTCCCAAAATTGCAGGTATGTGGCTAGGTAGGGGCCACTTAGACACATAAAGGTGAAATAATAGGATTTGGCTGCATGTATCACGGGATTGTCCTCTATACTCTTGATGGAGAGGAGAACCAGCCAGCAGCTGTGTTGTGGGGAAGGCCAGCTGGCTGGGGAGAGGGATCTGCTGACTAGGACACAGGAATAATAGCATCAGGCAACTTTCTAATGTGGAATTGGCAGAAGCACAATGATCATCATAAAAAGCCCGCACCCTTAACTGACGTGGTCGTGCCCATAACCTTTCTACCACACACTGCAGTCTGTCTTGCCTACTTAGATTGCAGACTTTTGAGGCAGGGACTGCATAACTATATGCATGTCTGACATCTAGCCCAACATAGCTGTAAATTTGGTTGGAGCTGCTCCTGCATTATATACCATCATTAATATTCATACCTGGATCAATTTTCAAATTGCACGTAAATATTAATGACGCAAATTTTCATGCAGCCAACCATCAACATTTGAACAGGGAACTGTTCAAGATAATATCAGGGTTTTGTTTTTAATTATCATATAAGCACAATAGTTTGTCATTGAAGGGAAATGCATGTGCAGATTAGAAAGCATGAGGGAAAAACAAACCCAAACAATTTGGCTTGGAGATTTTTTGAGCCTGCCAAATAGTTAAATATCTGTAACCACAAGAGAATGTGTATCCTGACTCCCTCAGAGGCCAAGGGACTGGGCGAACATAGCTTATTCTAATGGGGGAAAAATAACTACACTTGTTCCTTTAACAATAACTGCCAAGAAGGCATTGCAGACTGGCTGCCTTTGTATTATTTTATGCAGAGCTGCTGTGATTGTGTCAGTCAGTCCTAGAAATAGGTTTCATTGCTCTTCCATGAAAAGAGTTTGCTTTATTGGGCTGTTCCTCGTTCCCACGCACAGAGACACAGATACATCACCAGTCAGATGAACAGTTTGTTAATATTTCATAGACTTGTAGGAGACATGAAGAGATGAAAAAGACGCCCAGGATTCTGGTCTCGGTTTCACCAATACAAACCCAGAGAGACTCCGCTCAAATCAATAGCGCCAAGGTAGGGTGTGTAGGAGCAGAGTCTGGCCCCTTGTCTCTGGCTGAGCGTCAGGATTTCTGAAGCGCTCACTGGTGCAGTAGAGTATGTAAGTGTTCGTATGTGTTTAAACACCATGTTGAGTTCTTTCTATAGCATCCATTGTTCTCCCCCTGTTCTAGCCAGTGGATCCACTGTCCTCCAGAAGGATGCTGCTGCTTTACAAAAAAAAAAGAGTGCTGCAGCAGTCCTCCCACATACCAGGTTGGATGAGAAGCTGTTCAGGGCAGGAGCTCTTTTAATATATGCCTGTACAGGGCTGGCACAACAGAGCCCTGATCGCAGCTGGTGCCTCGAGTTGTCGCTAGAATACAACAGTACATAATGAGAGCAGACGAGAGATTCTTGTCCACGACTCGGCCCCTCCATGGTTCAGCTGGAAAGATGATGCAAGCAGCCAAGGAGAAATCTTCCTGGGCAGGCAACCATACAGAGCTGTAACCACCTTATGCTGTCTACCCCAGAAACCTCTGTACAGTACTGCGGGGAGGTGGTGGGCAGAAGGGCATGTCTGCAGTGCTTGGTGCTGTGGAGGATCTGGGCTATGACACAGCCTGTAGATACCATTTTGGAAGTGGCTGTGTGTTAGAAGAGTCAATAGTTGCCTTAATTTATGCAGAGCGATGCACCCGTCCGGGCAGTGACCCAGAACGCAGGCCATGCAAGGGTGGCTTAAAGCCTCATTTGCCTCTGCCATGGATTTTGCTTTTAGTGCTGCATCTCCTGAATGTACAAACAGAATCAGTGCCCAGTCCTCATCTGCACCTCTGCAGGGAGGGACTTCTCATTGTAGATCATGCCCTGGCTCCCAGTAGTCCGACTCTGGTAAGGAACTGGTTCACTGCATTGTATTCAGATACTTTCCAAATCAAATGCCATCTTGGCTGTCATATCATAAACCCTGACTGACACATTAAAAGTAAACCTGGGATGTCTGTGTAATCCCTGCTATTTCCTTCTGGTCTTGAAAGAGGTTTTTATTTTAAGAGAAGTGCCTCTTGGGTAATGAATTCTCTTTCTGTCCAGGGTTTCATACTTTTCAACAGCACTGCATGATGTTTTTTACCTGCCAGTAATTCAAAGAAGCCCTTGCGGCTCTCAGTCACATAGGTGCTAATCAATATGACTTACATTTCATTATTTTTTCTGCCTTTTACTTTGGAGATCACAGTTGTCCACGTGCCATTCAGCAAGGAGGGATTTTCTCCATTTGGCTCATCAGCTGCAACACATGCTCAATAGGACACCTATTAGTCTTTGCTGGGGTGTTACTTTTTCACTTAGCCAATGTTATAGAAATACCAACGGATAACACTAGTTAACTTGATAGCCAGAATATCAAAAATGGGTACAAATTTTGGATGTTCAAACCAAGACACCATGTAGAAAGCATCAGAAGACTCTCTAGAAATCTCTTGCAGTCTATCACATCAGGGTTTACTGTGGAGACTGCCCCCAAGCACATCACCTGTGTCCAATGCCTCTAAAGCTTGAGGACTTGAAATAAGAGCTAGGCTTTGACATGGAGTCTGCAGCTGTCTGAGATGCCTGTGTAGCATTTATCACCATAGGAAGTGCTTCACAGGCCCTACTGCATTTCTTCTTGCAACATGCCAGTGAGGAAGGGAAAGGTTATAATCTCTAATTTTAGTGATGAGGAAGGGAGGCACACAAGGACCTCAGGAAGTCTGCGGTGGAGCAAAGAGCTGTCACGACCCCCAGGCTCAATCCTTATCCAGCCATTTCCTTTCCTAATTCATTTTTATTTCAGTGGTGGATCTACGTGATCCCAGAACCTGATACTAGGGGGATGTGTTGGCATTGAAATGTGAAGTTGCAAACCAAGCCCGCATTTGGTGCTCAAGTCCATTTGCTGCACCAAGTTGTTTAAGCATCTGAAACAAGGGGCAGAGGGAAGAGGGAAATTTCTCACAGGAATTTGCGTGGAAGACTGGAAGGCTCTGCAGAAGCACTGTGCTAAAGGAAGTACTGCTATCTTGTGATGCCTGCTCCTCAGAAGAAGCATCTATTAGTTGTTTATAGCTAAATGAGCCTCTTCAAGTCCCAAATCCCAGGGGTTCTGTCTTCATCTTCCCTTACTACTGCTCCACACTCCTCTCCATCCAGCTCCTTTAAGCTGCTACAGCAACACAGCAAAGCTGAAAGCACTTCCAATTGCAGCTTCCATACGATGCCCAGGGACTCGTATACTTGCTTGCTTGGCAGTCTGTCGTTTTGCTGCATGCATGCCAAACCCCAAAAGTGTCACAGAAATGAGATTCAGGCACTGCACAACACTGGCATCATTGAGAGGTGGCAGGACATGGCTGGCACACCAAATATCTAGAACTCCTGTCTGCTGTATCTTCTAACAAAGAGTTGGTCCACCTGACAGAGCGGGGTCTGGGGCTCTGGGCACAGGTGATGAGGCCAGGAGCTAAGATGATCCTGGTTGTGATGCTCCTTATCTATATAGTTGCTGAACAGCCTTAGTTCCTCTTGTCTGTAAAATGGGGTAAGACACTTCTATGTTTGCCAAGTGAACATCTGCAAAGCATGTTGAGGCATGAAGAATGGGATCTAGGAGCTCGGCGTTCTCGGGGTCTGCAGTAGCTCACTGTGACTCTCCCAGTCACATTGTTTGCAGCGAGCAGCAGTGTGCCGGGCACGTGCCTCATGCACTTACACCATCCCTCTGTGTTTTTTAGTCTCATGTAATTAGCACAGGCCCAGGGGTGGTTACATGGGGAGGCCATGCTGGTAGGTTTAGAGCAAGCAAGCTGCACAGCAAAGAAACACCCCTGGGTGCTGGCTGCCGGCAACAAACCAAACAGATCTTCCAGGAAAACATGGGGGTTCGGACATGTTTGTGCTTGCTTGTGTGCGTGGGTCTATCCACAGGTTTATGCCAGCACACGCCTGTGTGTTCATACAGGTACACATGCAGGTTTGTTTCAGCATACCCCTACTTTAGAGATACAAATACTTCGAGTGGTAAACTCACGTGCTTGGGCACAAGAGGCAGTTGCTCAGCCAGGGCTCCCATGGAAGCTGAACTCTGCCGGCGTGCACGTGCATGGAAGTGTTTCTCCATTCTCCATGCAGCTGTCTGTCTCTGCGTGTGTGTCTTTAGCCCATGAAGGGACAGCTCTCTGTGTGCAGTCAGGGTGATAACAGGCAAGGTGTCAGCAGATGGCGCTCCAGAATACATGGCCTCATTCCCTGTTTTTAGGACCGCTCCAAAAGTTATTGCTGTTGCTCCCCACAGATAGCTTCCTCTGTGTACCTCTCTTAACCCAGCCTCACAACCGCAAATCCCAGTGTTCAAACCATGAGATTCAGGCTTAAAAATAGTAAGGTTTCACAAATGACACTTACTGCTGTGTGTCAAGTTTTTCCCTACAGCCACAAGGCCTTATCAGCTGGTCTGGCTACTATGCCAGCAAAGACGCAACTTGTATCGATCAGAGGTCTTTTGCCAGGAGATTTTAAACCAGTCCCTCAACTGGGCCAGCAAAAGGATTTCTTTTGCCACCATCAGTGTGCCTATAAATTGTTTTTTGCTGGCATCACTATATTGGTCAGGGTGTTATTTATCCATCTGCCTAACTGACACAGCTGCGCTGGCAACATTTTTTGCACAGACCACACCTTAAAAGTCCATTATTTAACAATACAGAAAGAGGGTTGAAGTTATTGTGTAACTTC
Source organism: Caiman crocodilus (assembly GCA_030014935.1). Lineage (NCBI taxonomy): Eukaryota > Metazoa > Chordata > Crocodylia > Alligatoridae > Caiman > Caiman crocodilus. The sequence goes on along the minus strand of JAGPOW010002118.1, from coordinate 10,503,851 downwards.
CCGGCTACTTCCCTGGGAGCCAATTACTATAAGATTTGTGATGACATCATGAGAGTTGATATGAAAGTCTCTATGTGCCTGTATGTGCTTGTTTGCTGCTGCACTGCACGTCTGTGGTTTGCCCATGGTTTCTCACTCCATTTTCCTCACAACACCCCCAAAAGCACTGTACCCCATTGCCTGCCCAGGCGGGTATGTGGAGTGTGTGAATACTGCCCTGACCCATGGGCAGGTGAGCCATGCTTTGGAAGATAAAGGGTGCAGGCTTTAAACACTCAGGGAAAGAAAGGGTACATGGTTTAGTCTTGTCCTAACTGTTACCATTTCTTTTTCCTAGACCAACTGCCAGGAAAGCATCCTCTTACTACTCTGATTGTGGAGGGAGTGAATAATAAAGCAGAGCAGTCGTCAGCTCCTGAGTTTGTTATGCCTTCTATGAATAGAAGATGGAAAAACCACCTTGTAGGGCGCTCGGCCTTGGTCCCTTCCACAATGAATGTGAAGGTCATTCAAAGGTAAGATGACACGTCAGAACTGATCCTCACACAAAAATAGCAAATGGCTGGAGTGTGGGTTTCATAAAACTTATATGAAGCTTCTGGTGGTTGGGAAATGGGCCCAGAATGGAAAACTCAGATAGCCAGATCTTTGATTTTAACAGGACTATGCTGATTTACATTGGCTGAGGACATGGCTCAGAACTGTGTGTCATAATAACTCATGTCACATGCTGCTGCTATTGGACATTTAGGGATATGTTCTGATTTCTGTTATTCCGCTGTCAATCCAGAGTAAATCCAGTGAAGTTCAGCTGGACTTCCTGGTGCAACTGAGGGTCAACTTTGCCTCTTTCGCTTTGTCCCAGTGGGATTTCATGAGATGTGCATGGACAGGGCCTATTTTATATTGTGGCCCTGTTTGAACTGGAAATGGCTGAGGACGGTAAGATGGGCCAAGCCTGTACCTAAACTCCTTTTCAGAAGATCAGTAATAGTCAGATAACTATTTGCCCTTTTCACATCCCTTTACTGGGACAGGAACTCCAAAGTGCTTTTCTAAGCAGAAACTCTGTACATACCGCTCTTATGTAGAACCAGAAGCACGGCAAAATCTTGAGACAACCTCTCCATCGCTACCCTAGTTTTACAGACCTCAGAAGAGTTTAGATAAGCTTCAAATAAGCTTCCAATATTTGGATTGCTTATCTAAATGGAATGGAAACTCCAGCCCTAAGGCCTCATTGTGCAAAGCATTGAGCATCTTCAAAAGATTCCTGTTACTTTCCTAGATTTCAGTGGGCATTTGGGGTGCAAAAGAATGCAGGGTGGAGTTAGTGATGCTTGTAACTTGAGCAATTTGAGATGCTCAGAAAGAAAGTGCTATCTAAGTCTGTGAGTAATAATGTGAATCAGAAGCCAATTGACTGACAACTCATAATTAAAAGAGTTAACCCTCAACTCCTGATAACACTTATAAACATGCTTAAATTGCATATATTTGCACAAATGGATGGGCAGAACCGAGTGAAAATTTTCCGAAGGGATGTTTTTCTTTTGAATCTCCTGATTCAACAATATCAATGCTGTTGCGGAAATGTATCATTTATGCTGAAATCTGTGATGAAAAATCATTGAAGCATTTTGCTTCACAAGGTTGACTGACTTAGTTTTGCTTTCCCCATCTGGGAAATATCCTATTATACTGCGCTTATTGTAACACGTGCAAAATGATAAAGTCAAGAAAATTACTTTGCTCTACCCAGAACAAACAAAGCTGCTCCAATATTTCCAAAGGGAATATTTTCAGAAGTTTTGATTCATGGGGAATTTGGAATTTTCATTCAAATTTAAGATGAAAACAAACTTTTAAATGGCCAGAACTCCCTTGGTAATGGAACACCTTAGTTTTGACCAATTCCACTGAGCACTTCCTATGGACTTCCATTGGATGACTAGGGCATAAAAATATTGATGTATGTAAGTGTTTGCAGAATCAGGACCTAAGCGCTGTGATTTATTTATTACACATATTCATATTCTCACATCAGCTAAGAGTCCTAGTCATAAACTAGGACCCTACACCAGCACCAGATCATTATGACATAATCAGTTTCAGCAGGATGAGAGAGGTCATTAGTCATGTTAGTTTGATGCCAGGTAGAAGGCACCTCACTACAGGAGTTGGCAATCTATGGCCCACAGGCTGGATCTGGCCTCTGGAGCCATTGCAGCTGGCCTATGGATGTGGGGCTTTGGTAGGATCTGGTGGGGCTTCAGCTGCAGGTGCTCTCCCCCTGCCACCGTGGAGACAAGCAGTGGCGGCAGTTGGGTCCTTGCACCTGCCCACCCACACACCTCTGACCAAGCATGGGTCATTCCAGTTTGAAGCCAGAAAAGGTTGCCTACTCCTGCCTTAGAGACTAACTGGGTCAGTGAGGAATGAGGGTCTATGCTGTTGCCTACAAAAACTTATGCTTCTCAACCAGTTACAGCAGCATGCATTTTCTATAACCATACAGCCAGTGAGTGACAGATTTTTGGTTGGTGAGTGAGGCTGGGAAAATCCAACCTACTACAGTTAAAGTCACTCCAGTCCCAACGTGCAGCTTCCCACTTCAATGAATCCTAGTTAAGAAGGACATGGCTATTCATTTTGACACAAAGGGCCTTCAGGGATCATCATAGACACTGTGCTACAAAAATGACTGCTCAGCCCAAGAATTCCATTTCTTTTCGTCTAACTAGCCTTGGGCTACAAAAACTATTTTATGCAGGTTGCCGATGGGCAGCGTTTTTTATAGTTTCCTTTTAACCCAGAAACCTTTACAAATTGTGTCTTTCTACTTAATTATCACAAACCTCCCAAATATCAAGTAGCTGGGGAGATAAAGAGTGGGAGAGGGAAAGGAAAAAAAATTGCAATTCCTTTGTTTCATTTTGTTTAAAAATGGGCTGAAATGGTTAATCGTCGTCCTAGATTTTTCTTTTAATCTTCTTTCAAGTTGACTCTAATCCTTCCCACTTGCACACCAAACGAGACTCTGCCACATTTCTAAACCTAAGCACTTGCCGTGATTTTTGAGGCCTCTGCACGTTTGTGTCTCTGTATAAATAATGGAGAACAAGCTGTCATTTCTGGAAGGCATGCACTACTCTCAGCTGCCCCATTGGAAATGAGTACGGACCATGTTATTTTTCTGAAGCTAAAATGAAAGGGCTGGAGTTTCAGGGAGATTTCAAATCTAACACTGCAGCAAAGTGAGTTTGCTGGTCCTCCTGACCTTGAGTGCATCTGATCCTGAGGGTTATAGTACCTTCAGAGAGGATTTACTGTAGATACAGTAGAAGATTTGGCTGCATCCAGACAAGTGCAGACATTTGGTTTCCCAGGGACAGGAAGCAGCAGCACACTTTGTATGGCTCCTTGTCCTGCAGGAACACCTGTGCCACATGCCCTCTGGCATGTGGCAGGTTACCCCAGGTAGGGTAGGGGAGGCTGGGGCCAGCAACTGTGCAGCCTTACTTGGGGTCCTATGGACAGGGGAAGCTGTAGCTGAGGTGCTCCTGCAGCTGGGGGCCTGGTGGGCAGCTGGAGCATGGCTCTGGCAGGCCAGGCTCTAGTTTTGGGTGGTATGCACTGCAGCTATGTGTGCTGCCCCGCTTTTTTTCTGCGTGGGTTTTTTTGACCCTGGGATCTCTGGGGGTAACCCACCCCCGCACTGCGGGAAACATCTGAATGTGCCGTGCATGACGTTGCAGGTGGGTCTGCAGCACCACATACTGTATAGTTGCCCTTGTCTGGATGTGGCCTTTGAGTGCTAGATTCAGGAGGAACACTATTTTGTAAAAGTGTCTGAAGAGCTTTATGTATGAGCAGAGACTGCTGGCCTCTATAAAGGCTGAAAGGTTTGGGCCCTGTCTTTGTTAGTGGATTTTCTAAACTAGTCCCTTTGGATCTGCATCAGTTTGTAAATCAGGCTTCCCAATCAAGGGAAAATGATTGATACCCTGGCATGAGGAGGAGGGATAGCACTGTGCTTTGCAGGGGGCACATACTGAGTTGAGCAGGGGTGAACTCAGGTCTTTTAATTTGCAAGGCACTGGAGGAGAAGGCAAATGCATGACAGAAGCAATGCACTTGGTACAGACAACATGGGAAGGAGAATTAGCAGCTCTGCTCAGACTTTCAGGACTTGGCTCCTTCTCAGTTCCTTTTCTGCAGCAGAATGAGAGCATCTGACAGGGCAGGTGCAGCTGTAGAGCGCGCTGGCAAGCACCCACATTTTATTTACATGCATGGTTTGAGTTTGTTAAGCAGCGTTATCTTGAAACCAAACCCACAGTCTCTCTCCCTCTAGTATTAACCTCCCCCGTGCACTCATGGATCAGTAAAATAATCCATGAGACAGGGAAGAGGGCAAGGCAAAGAAAGCAAGTCTCCCTGCCTCTTACTCTACCAGACTGTGGCAGCTTTCCTCAGCCTTCACTCCTGCAAAATCTCCCAGTGTAGCTTAAGGAGGCTTTGACCAATGTAGGGCCCATGACTTGTGCCTCACTGATTCATTGCCCTCGATACAGAGAATTCAAGTTCAAATGCATCAGTACCATTTAAGGGCCGCATGTGTTTCAAAGCCTTGAAGTCCTTCCCTGCAAGTTCCTCTCCTTTCATTTGGCATCTTTTATTTAATTGTAAAGCAGTATAAACAATAACCCATCAGGTCTCTGGGCTTGACAGTAACTTAATAGCGGGGTTAAGCAGAGGAACAGCTGTTCTCTGGTAGGGGGAAGGACTAGATGGCCTAACAATATAAACTCCACTTTAGCTCATGACCTTCTACTTTGTGAATTTGTGCTGTTTGCTGCCCTCAGAGTAACCTGCATTGACTAAACTGCCTATAAATTATAGTGCAAAATTATCTGCTTGCTATATTCAACCATATCTTCTGGCTAATTTGGGAAGCTCAGACTAGTTCCTCCTTTTGGCTATGTTGAAGAGAAATGAACACCCTTTTGCATGTTAGTGCTGATCTTTCCCAGTGGCACTGAATTTCAAAGAGAAAGACCTTAGAGCTACTAAATGATTAATTGCAACTTGCCTGCTACAAGCAGCTACTGATGAGACAACTTATTGCATGCTGCTGTTTTTTGAGACAGCCTAGCTTGTAAATTGGGGATTTGTTCAAACCCAGAATTTAACCTCCAACTTGTCAGCACTATACCTTATTTCTAAGGAGGCGAATGGTTGCTTCACTTAGCGATGTGAGTGAAGAGGGAAGAGTGAGTCCAGGTGGTAGAGAGACTGTGCTAAACTGATAGCTTTGTTAAAGTGACAATGAAAGTACAGTTCCAGGTTAGAGACTGACTTAAGACACTGGGCCTGACAGGGAGTGAGAAAAAAACCCTATGTAAAACAAATGAATTGAAGACAGAGGGTGGGATTTGTCAAGGAGTTGGAAGTCCCCTTTGAAAACCCAAGCTAGACAGCAGCAAAAAGCCAAGCTTGAGCAGGAACTTTGGTTAACTGGGCTCTCCAGAAATGCACAATAAAAAGAAGTGGAGAAAAGGTCTGCAAAATTAGAGAAAACAAGGCTTTCATTTATTGTTATACCAGGAAGAACTTAAATAACTGACAGTCCAGATTTTAGTTTTGATTGCAGTACTGCATGAGGATACCAGTTAACTATTTGTGTACATGTGGTCTTCATCATTCATTTTGGCAGATGGCTTGGGGCTTGCTTTTTTTACAGCCATCTAATCAGCTGACTTCCCATTCAACCAAAGCCCTACTCACCCCAAGATTTTGAATCTATAAGAACATTTCAGATGGGTGGGTCTGTCTCATGTTTAAAAAGAACTGAGGCAGATTTGGCCTGATTGAATCCTAACTTCACTATGGGAGTTGTGGTGGCCTGAGCTTCACTTCTGTGGTTTACACAGTGATAACCGATGAGAACTGCTTGCACCTTTTAGCATTTTTTTTCTGAGGATCTCAAAACATTGCTAAAAGTGGTTCACAGGTGAGGAAACTGAGGCACAGTAAAATGAGGTGGCTTGTCCAACATTACATGGTGTGTGCATTTCAGAACTGAGAATTAAGTACAGGGTCGATGTTTCCCAAAGTGGTTAGTGATTTTTAGACTTCAATCCAAAACACCTGAGTAGTAGGCAGGCTGATTTTCAGATGGTGCTGAGTACCTGCCCTCTGGAAAGCAGATCCCTTTAACATGTCTGTAACTGGGACCCAAACTGGACCCAAATGATCCATAAGCTAATGCCTCAAGCTGACACCTTTTGCTGTAATTCTTGGTCCATCCCTCCTGTGCCAGCATCGCCCCTCCTTCTTTTGTTCAGTAATATTAGCAGAGCATGCTAATTACTGCCATAAGATTTGAGCTCATCTTCCAGGAACAGGAGTGAGATTGGGAGAAAAATAAAAGAGTCGTAATGATCCCATTTCTATTTCTGCTGCGTTTATGCGCACAAATGAAAATGGGAGTGGGAGAGAAGCCAATTTTTCTCTATAAGAAGCAAGATTTGTTCCAATATATGATTCACGCTGTAGGGTTGCTAACATCATTTATCTCCCTGGTACCGTAAATATTGGATTGAGGGTTTTTCAGGCCAGCTTTTGAACCAACCCAGGGAATGTGGTTTGTGTAATATAGCTTATTGGTTGTATTATTTATCTAGGATAGATGCACCTTTTTTATCCCATTGACAAGTATTGTCGGAAACATAATTTTGGAATTCTTCCATTCCCCTTTCTTCCCAATGGCAAACTGACTCTGTTTGGTAAAGCGCTTCCCATGAATTTCCCTGTGACCACTGTGAAGGCTGTTAACCAGTTATAATTTATGACTTGCTGCCAAGTATTCATTAGGCTTTCTTTAACTGACTGTTTAACTTTGTTTCCAGGCCAGAAATCTTGGTCTTAGCCATGAACTTAACTTCCTATTTCCTTTCCAAAATTTTAACTGTCAAAGCAGAGTAAAAGTGACACTGGCAAGATTAAGGGTCCAAAATGTATCACGCCTTGGTACACCTGAAATTTGTCATTGGCTAATAGTTGTTATCATTATCTAAGACAAGTCACAGACTGAGGTTTCCTGCGGAAGGCTCTCCATAGATTTATGGGTGCCAGGGAAGGCTTCTGGGGAGAGAAGCTGCAGTGTATTTGACAGATTGTACAGTACCTCACAGGAGGTATTTTTGCTTGATGTGTCATCATTGGTAACTCTGGTGCAACATTTCATCAATAGCAGAATGAAAAGCTCTTTTGGGTGAAAGTGCTGCTGAGACAATGATTTCTTTCTAAGCGAGAGAAAGGCACATTATCAGAAACGACAAGCCAATAGCATAATTGATTGCGAGGGAGGAATCCATACCATACATTACACTTGGGAGCTATTTAGCAATTGCCACCCATGTCATTGCTCCCTGCCTCTGGGAGCTGCCTGCTGCAGGGGCGGGCTTTGCCACTGGACCCTGGATGGGGACAACATTCCTGTGCCCCAGCAGCAGGGAGATCCTAGCTCTGGCTCCACATTTGCAGAGTGGGAGCTCAGAGATGATTGTTCCTAGCTTCAGCTCCACAATCTGGAGTGGGGGCTGGGAGATTTTTATCTGGAAGAGGAATGGGGCAGGGGCTGGGAGCTCCCTGCTGCTAGGACAGGAGGATATTGTTCCCAGCCAGGTTCTGGTGGCGATGCCTACCCTGGCAGCAGGCAGCTCCGAGGGGCAGGGAGCAATCTCCCAGCCCCTGCCAAGAGACAGGTGTTTCCTGGCCCTCTGCTCCCTGCCAGTCCCTGGGCTACCATCCAGGGGGAGCCTAGAGCTCTCCTTGGCTGCTGAAGGTGTCTGGTGCAGGGGCCATGGGGGTGGAAGTGGGAGCAGATTTGCTGCTTATGGCAGCAGTTTGCTCCCACTTCCCCACACATGTAATACCTGCCTGGGGTGGGTTTACTCTAGAGTAAATTACTCAGTAAACCCACCATGGCGCATTTGCACATGTAGATATGCCCATGGATACATTTATATAGATTAGTAAGGCACTCAGACAGTAAGGAGATGGGTACAATGCAGAAACCTGGATAAACAGATACCAGTGGTATAACAGTCTTTGGAATAGGTTGTACTGAAACCAATGGAACTGTCCTGATTTCCATGGGACTGGGTCTAGATGGGATCTCTGGGTCACTGAAGTCACTCTTCTTGTGCAGGTCACCACTTCATAGTCATATTCACATCCTTATTAAATTCCATCCTAAAACTAATTAGGTTATGCTAGCCCAAAATGAGGCTCTATCAGGGAATCTGATAATAGAAATGGTTGAAAGGAAATGATCCATTATATCCAAATATGGGATTGTTTAAGCCAAAGGGTGTTTCCAAACATCCCAGCCTGATATTTTCATGTGTGCTCTATATCCTCTCATGTCTAGAAGTGCCATTTTTAGTTCTATTAAAAACCAGAACTGCAAAAGTATGACTATGGGTATGTCTTTGTTTCCTGGGAGCCACTTACAGAGGAGGAGGAAGAAAATGAGTAATTAGTCATTTGTGAATTACTGAAGCAGGATACTGTAGAATTAGAATGAATTTTGGCAGTGGGAAGGAAGCAAGTGAATCATTCAATTGGAGCTAAAAAGCATATCTTGCAGATGATATGAGAATTTTAAACAAGATCTTTCATCTTCCAATCTCAAAAACTCCAGGTTCGCTTGAGGCTGTCAATGGGCCTCAAACTTGCCCATGCTGAAAATGAAGTCCCACCATTCCTAGCTCATACCCAGCTCTGAAAAGGGTGTGCAATTTTTCTGGTTTTGGATTGAACCCTGAGGTATATTTGCTAAATATTATAATTTGAGGGCCTAGTCATTTTTTATTTTCTCTTCATTGCTCAAAGAGAAGTTGTGGACAGGAGCAGTAATTGCTGGCTGATGTGCTTTGGCTTGTTTTATGCAGAAGGTCATATGTAGATGAGCACAGTGGCTCCTGAAAAGCTATGACTCTCTAATATTCTTAGAAAAATAGGTTTTTTTTACCTTTTCAAAAAAGCTGTGGTGAGGAAATGGGTGTATTGGGAAAGGGTTGGGGATGCTAGTTGCGAGATTTCTGATTTCAAGGGAGGCAATGTGGACAGGTGGCTAGTGTGGTAAACTGGCACTAGGACAGCTTGGGTCCTATTTCTGACTCTGTCATTTGCCTGATGCATATAGCCTTGGGCATGACACTGCATTGCTCTGTGCCTCAGTTTCCCTGCCTATAACAAGAGAGAATCCTGCTCATCTCTTAGGTAAAATGTTGTCCAATCTCCTGCTGAAGAGTGCTGTATAAGAGCAAGTCATTTATTTTTAAGATGAATCCTTTAGTTATAGCTTACATCTTTGCCTGCCATTTAAAATCTAGCCTTTGCTTTGCACCATTTGCACAACTGAATGCTTAAATCCTAGGTAACAGAGACTCTGAATCTTGTGGAAAGGGTGGGAGGCTGCGTTGCAGCAGGAAGCAAGAACTGCAGCTTGTACTGCGATGTCTCGTTAAAAATTCATGCCAAGAAAAGATAATCAGAGAGGGGAGGTAGGGTGGGGAGAACTCTTGTATTTATATGGCTGTCTTCAGAACCCATCCAGCAAGGTGGGCAGAAAGCAACTCATCAGGCTGCCAGTGGTGTGTGTTACTCCCCTGCTTCAGAGACTGGTATGGGGGTTGGGGAATTGATTGTACATTGCCTCATTGCAAAAAATAAAACAGGACCACATTTCTTGCAGTTCTGAAGTAGACTTTGGTATGATCTCACCCTTGTTGTTATCAATGGAGCTCAGCCGGTTCCCTGTCCTTAGGCTACTGGCGCACTGGAGAAACGATGAACTATTTTTATATCTTAATCAATAATCGAGAGACAAGATACCTTTGAAGGCACAGATCACTGCAGGAAGTGGCAGTATCATCTCTCTAGTTAATGCTTTTTCAGAGACCAGTGAATTACTACTCAGTGCACAGCTAATGCAGTAAAGCTAATGCAAGATATAACGATAGTGATGAACATGGGGTGGCAACTGAACACTGGGAAAGCTAATCCTCTTTCAAGAAGTGCCTTGTAATCTAGTGCAGAATTAAAACAAAAGGATGGGTTTTTAATGATGGATTATAAGCACAAGCCCCTGTTTTATCTTGGATGCCGTCAGTAGACTGCTAGAATAAAAAATTGCCCAGGCTTTCTGCCATGTGTCACAGCTGAAATAGCATTTGATCTTCCATCTTGAGATAAATGGTTCCTAGTGGATATTATTCAGCTGGATTCAGCCAGTTCACGGCACATCCTGGTTAGGATTCAATGAGCCTCTTTGTAAAAGGGAAACTGAGCCAACAGTGCAAGTGTTCAGGATTCAGGGTGCGCAGTACCTAGCTAAATCTGTGTGTGTGTAGAAAAAGTTGTTCAACCAGGAGATCTCAGAGTTTATGCAGCACAGTTGCTCTGATTTTCTACATTCACGAAATAACACAGACAGGTAGGCTGTAGTTATAGAGATATATCTTCCTCCTTTGGGGTCTAAAACATATAGTGAGAGCCACTGGAAGGTTTACATGATATAAAGGGATACAGTCTAATTCCTACAGACTATAATGTGTGTCACATGTTAGAGTGTGCAGTGCTTTGATGTCCATGTTATTATCTGTTTGATGGGAAAGTGCAGGGAAGTGTCCCTATGCAAGGTTAGCCATGACCTTAAAAGCTCACCTGAGCAATGCTTCTGCAGTCGAAGGATCTCCAGGTGCAGGTCATGCAGCAGCTCCATCTGTTCCTTCTTCAGGAAGGCGATGTGTCGCTGCACGCTCTGGATCTGATGCTCCAGGGACACAGTCTCCATCGCAACAAAATTAACAGTCCAAGCCTAGAGGGAGAAGATGGTTCATGATCAGACATTCAGCCATGTGCTGTACTTGTGAGTCAACAGCTGAGGTGAGGATTAGCCCTGCAGCCTTTGCAGGAGACAGTTACAGAGGAAGTCTAATGATGCTTGAGAAGGACTGAGTTTCAGGTGCTCTTAATAATTTTTCTTTTTCACTCCATCTGTTGAATATACTTTAAATCCCTTTATCTTGATAGACCCCCCCCCAAGGCTCTACACTTGCAAGTAACATGGAGAAGACATAAATGTAGAATCAGAAAGTAAGTTATATATGTTTCAGCCTGATCTAGATGGGAAGGGCACAGACAAGTCACTTGAGGGGAGAGTGGATTGAGACAAAGGGCATGTCTACATGTGCATCAACATGTTTTAATTAATGCACATTAAATCTAGTACCTCCATTGTGAGGTACTAGGAAAATGCGCTTTAGCCTGTCATACTGTGGATTAAGTAAAGAGCACAGTTTTTAAGTGATGCTGAATGTGCATTAGCCTATTTTAATGTGCATGAACTAAATAGCACTGTTTTTTCAGTAACGCTTTAATGCGCATTAAAATAGGATAATGCACATTAAAGAGCATGTGTAGACATGTCCAGCCTGGGGGAAGGCTGACATTGGAGGCTGGCAAAGGATTCGGGGATAGTGGAAAGGAGCTTGGAAGTTGGGAGGAAGGCTGGGACTAAGGGATTGAAAAGTTGGAACTCGCTGGGGAGGGAAACCAGGAGTCAGGGAGGGAAGGGAGTAGAAGCTAATTGATGCAAGGAGACAGAGTGAGCAGATTGGGACTGGCTGAGCTGCGGGGCTGAGTGGGATGGGAGGGACATGAATGTGACAAAAAGCCAGGGAACGGGAGAGACTGGAACTAGCAAGGTTAAGGGAGATTGAGACAGAGCAAGGAGGGGACACAGAGACTGGCTAAAGAGCCTAGGAAGGGAAACTGGGACTGGAGCCAGTGCATCTGGGGAACTGTGTCTGAAGGGTGTGGTGAGAAGCAGGATGGACTTCATGGGCAAAGATGCTGGGACATAAGAAGATGGAACATATATATTAGTGGCAGAGACAGGTAATGGCTGCCCAAGGAGAGACAGCACAGAAAAGGCTGAGGGACTGGCATGAGGGTAGATGAAAGGGAGACTGGGACTGGAACTGGACATCAGAAAGGTGAGACATGCTGGGCAAAAAGACTGGAAGAGGATGAGAAGCTTGGGAAGTGGAGATTGGGAATGGGACAACGAGACATTGATAGTGAAGAGATAGGAGTGAAGTAGGAACTAGCTGGAGGAGACAGGGCAGAGAGGTCTGTAATGGGGTCATCTGGACTTTTAAGGGTCTCTAGTTGCTTAACAGAAAGCACCTAGGCTGGAGTTGAGAGGAGTGGGTGGTCCACAGGGTGCTCCCTTAAGAGAAGGAGAAGCAATTAAGCACTTTCCTGGAGTGGGAGCAAGTGTGAAAGCACTGGCAGCAAGGAACATGAGATCAGTGGATGGGGAGCAGTGGTGACAGCAGGCTGAGACAGATCAGAGTGGTGTTTCACATGACCAAGAGGGGAGAAAAGGCAGGTGTTGTCATATGATGCCAGAGATAGGATCTGACTCTTCCCCTGTCAAGGAGCGATGCAAGCCCAGGGAAACTTTGGGGGTTTGGTGTGTGTTTTTGGATGTGGCTTCAATGACTCTTCCCCCGAAGGCAGGGAGGTAGGTATGTGATCTGGCTGCACAACCAGGTTTAGACCATAGGAGCTCCATGGAAGAGACTGAAATGGGGAGAGTGCAATGTAAGGATGCTCAGGAGATGCTCCAGATTGCCGAGTCAACTACAAAACCAAGCTTATGCGTGTTTTGAGGGGTGCGGTTGGTGAAAGAGTCCATGCTGATTTGACCATAATACTCATCAGAGCTTGGCATGCAGTCCAGGGTTCGTACTTCACCTCCCCTCTGCAGGCAAAGTTAATGTATCAGCCACCTCCAGTGCTTGTCCCTCTTAGAGCAACAGTGAATACAAGTATTTTGATTGCGTGACCATTTCCTAAGTCTGGGGCTTAAGGGGAGGCAGCATTTATCAAGGTACAACAGTGGCAGGGGCTAAGATTGGGAAACAATCACCTGAGAGAGGCCAAGGTAACACTAGGGCTTGGGACATTTACAACTAGACTGGGCAGAGCACCTGAATCGGGACCCGACGCATGGGAAGACTAAAACCTTGGCAGAATGCGTGGGCAGCGCCCCTGCTCTTTCAGAAGCAACTGCGAGTTCTCTAATGACTCTGCATAGTTCGGACATTGCTTTTATTTGAAGAAAGACTTATCTGGAAATCCAATGGTGCCTCCTACCACAACAGGACATTGTTTCAGGGCTGACTGATTCTGAGGTCAAGTATCTCCTGAATAACCCTCATCATTTCATGCATTTCCCTTGGAGATATCCTGTCAGTCTACTGCTTTGCCCTTGGTTTGCTTAAGAGAACTCTGCGGGTCTTTTCTCAGCAAAAAATGCTGTCTTCCTCGTACATCTTTCAGCTGTGCTTGAAAGCAGACAGACATTCTGGGGCCACGTTCATTACTGAGTGGAATTACTTCTGGGAGAGATTAACTCCGGAGCGGATTTAAACCACAGATGAATTTGGCTGTTGTTTGGAAAGCTGCATAGTCTGAATCAGTAGCTGCAGCAAAAGATCTAATGCATGAAAAATACAATATGCTGAGTCTAACCCAGTCAGTGTTATATGGCAAGGAGATTTGTGTTGTCTTATAGAGGAAGAAACATCTTCGCTGGTAATTCACACAACAGACAAGTGGTGATGTCAGTCCTGCTTCATGGAGGCTGAGTCCCTTGAGGTTATAGAGTTCATCACTACATGTTAATTGGTTCTGTAATGCAGCTGCATTAGCTCGCCTACCTGTGCTACTGCACAGCGGAGATAAAAATAAACCTTCGAAAGAATCCTTAATCCTGGGAAATACCATTTCTGACGGATGTGGCAACCATTATTATTCTATGCGTAGAACCCAGAGGGTGGGAGAAACAATATACTTTATCTGTGGCAAACCACTGGGATGGTTTGGAGGATTTTTGCTGGTGAGGATACGAAGGCTGTTGCTGCATCCTTCTGTCACTGAGAAGTTATTTCTATTTCCTTATTCATCTACATCTGCCTTTCTTTTTTTTTTTTTTTGCCATAATGATTTAAAAGTTAAACAAACGCCTGGGATCACTTACCGAATGAGAATGTCTTATTTTGTACATTTTAATCCAATTCCCCCTTCCTAAATCAAATACAAATGCATTTAAACTTGATTCCAAAGATTACTAGTAACATCAGAAAGCTTGGCAATTCCTCCCCCACCCCAGGCCTCCCATCAGTTTAATGCTTTCTTGCTGCTAATAAACGAACAACCTGTGAAAGTCCTAAAAAGAGGCCTTCCATGCTGTTAATATTTTACAGAGGAAAATCAGGCTCCAAAGCTAAATTAATGTACTTACCTGTAGAACTGTTATTATGATCATCAGCACAGTCACTGATGACTAGGTAGGCACTGGAGTGGACTTGTCTAGAACTAATAGTTTGCTGCTCCACAGCGCTTTCCCTCCAAGGATCTCATTGCACTTTACGTACTTCATTAATGCAGCTATGCAATACCCCACGAGATCAGCAAGTAATTCTATCTCCAGTTTACAGGAAACTCAGCCACAGGGAACTAAAGTGCATCTAAACTCATACAGCTGGGAAGAGAACCCAGAAGTCTTGAGAGCCAAACCTCTGCTCTAACCACTAGGTCATCTCAACCCAAATGCAGGACAGTTTACTTTATTAAGGTTTCCTTTTTTTTGGGGGGAGGGGGTGGGGGGAATGGCTGGGGCCTTACCAACCCTTTGTAAACCTATCCAGGCATTTGGATAGCATGATATATATTTGCAGATAGGCAAACAGACAGTGGAGAAGGTTGGTTTATCCTGGGAGAGGGTAATGGACACAGCTTCCTTGCATCCGCAAACTGTCTGGAGCTGAAGGATCCACAGAGGAAGGACTCTCTCTATCCATCTGGGCTCCAGGGTTCCCTTTGGCTTCTTTATGGGGATACCCCAGCAACAAGGCTCCTTCTGCTCTTTATCTGCTTGTCCTTTCCAGGGGTGCAGCATTCACGGTGCAAGCATGTCCTCTTTTGGAGAGTGGGCTGAGCTTTAGCTGTGATGACTGTCATCTTAGTTAATGCACTAGGGGTTAAACTAGGGACCTGCAGAAATAAGAGCATGAGCTGGTACAATTTGAACTAAATAGTCATGGCTTAGTATGTGGGAGCTGGACCAGGCTCATAGTCTCTAAGGCGCCCTGATGTACACACCCATGTTTGAGTTACCTGTGCTGCACAGAGAGGCTGGTTCCCTTCCTTTGAGATCTATCCTGTAGAATGGAGCAGGCCCAGGCACTGTGTTAATTTTGAGGGCCAGCTGGGGTTTTTTGGAAAGAGAAGGCCTCTTCTTTAGCACCAGTTTGTCTGTGGATCCCAGAGCATTTCTACTCCTTTTAACAATTTCTTCCCTCCAGGAGGGTCCCTGTATTAACTATTCAGCAGATTTACACCAGCTGGAATCTGCGTTGCCAGTAGGTTTATTAAAGACACTACCAAAATGCAGGCCATTTTAATGAACAGAACTGCCAAGAAGCCTTTCAAGCACTGAGGAGTGCAGTCTGAGATTGTCCAAATTACTTAGTATTGCTTAAGCCCTCTCACTGAAAAATTTCCCCTTGACTCCAGCAGGAACAGGCTTAGATACTAGTGCTGAGTGCTACTGAAAGTCAGAGCCTTTATCCATTATTATTTTGATGACTGGTGGAAGCTTGCATTGGTTTAGGAAGGACTGAAATGGGTAAGAGGGACTGAAATGAGTAGACCTAATTGGTGACATTGCAAATGTGTTGGCAAGTTGCTTAATGCCAGGAGCAGCAATTAGCCATCGTGTAAATAAATAAGTGCGTAAAGACATAATGTTCCCTCTGACTTCTGTCCTTCTTGAGGGATCAAACAGGAATTACTCACTGTTCTGGTTCAATAAGAGGAAAACTAGGCTTTCAGTTCTGATCACATTCATGCTATTTAAATACATAGGGTTATTCTAGATATAACTCCAGGCTGCTAAGATTAGAATCTAGCTTTGGGGCTGTGCAGGAATCTGGGTAAAGCCAAAAATAATGGGATGTGGATATCTCCGAATACAGATGACTATCTTGGCATTTGTGGTTGCTTTTCATTAGCTCCTGACATGCTCCTGGGAATCATTTATGGAAGCAAAATAAAAATTTAAGCTGTTTCTTCCATCTAAGAAATGAACTACTGTGAGCAGACCAGATTTGTGCACCCTGTAAACAGCTCAGAAATGCACTCAAACGCTGTGACATGTGTGACCATAAACTACCATGCTCCTTTTAATATAACCCATATTTTTAAAAACCTATTCATTAAAACATATTTTTAGGCATTTTGTCTAAGAATGGCCTATACCTGGAATTGCACGTAAGGAAGAAAAGGTAACAAAAGATCTGTGCAGCATAGAAGCTGTATCTTTGTAAGCAGGTCTTTATCGAATGCTTTGTTTTTTTCTTACACTCAAATTTCCCAACCCTCAGTTTATCTTAAATTCAAGGACATCTTATATTGGAAGGAATATGGTATGCAAAAGGCTTGATTCTCATTAAAGGTCACTTTAAACTGTTTTGAGAAGTATAGTTTACCCTCACATCTGGTCTAGGCCAGTATAAAGTGATTTTAGTGTAAATGAGATGCAGGCCTCAATAGTGCTTTGCCTATTTATCCGTGCATGTCTAGACCAAAGGTCCAGATGCTCCATGTAGAGGGGTCATGCCCTGGTGGTTAATACAGTCTTTTACATTCTGACAATTTTTAAACCTATAAGAAAAAATATCCAGCTCTGTATTCAGTTTCTCAGTCATTTCTATTTTAGTTCTCCTTATTCTCTCTACTGAAGTACCTCCCTTTTAGCATAGTCTAAAAAAAAAAGATCAGGTGTATTTTTGCCCCATTCAGCATTAGCACAGAGGCTAACAAATCACCAAGCTCTGACTTGTCTAATAATTTACTACTGACACATTAACGAAAAGAGTGAGCAAAGCTCAAAGCCCTATACAGTAATGACATGCAACAATTTCAGCTGAGCTGGCATTTCTCCTTTGTTTGCAACCTCAGAGATAGCATTCAGTAAGATTTTGTTAAAGAGGTGGGTATTTATGTGTGGTAGCTAAGAAAGCCATTGTTTTTTAGTGGTTTTGGGGATATAAAATTGGCTTGCCCATAAATTCCCAGAACTTTTTTATTGTCCAAGCAGGATGAGACACTGCAAAAACAAATCATGCTGCAGGAAAGAGCCAAAGTCGCTTCTCTATTTTGGTGTAAATTCAGACTAATTCCACTGCCTCTGGATTTATAGCAGTGCAACAAGAAGAGATGTATTAAGTTTTGGAACCCTTTTTCAAGCAAATCTGTGGGAACCATATCTCTGGACTCGTAAAAAACTAGGTGGAATAAAGCACTTCTACCCAAGTGTTGTTTTCAATCATATTGTTTTGTCCAATTGAAATGTCTGTAGAGTCTATCAGAATTGCTTGAAAACTTTCTATTGAGCCATGTTTGTGTATACACACGCGCGCGCGCGTGCACACACACACACACACACACACATTAAAAGAAAACTGTTGTTCTGCTTAATTTTTTTCTGAACATAATATTTTTACTTGATGAAAACAACTGAGAGAGCACATTTTCTAGTAGTTCAAACACTGATTTTTCTTTTCTAGTAAAAAAAATGCATCTAATGTTTCTCAGCAAAAATTAGAAGTGGGAGAGTAGAGGGGGCATGAAACATGCTATGGTTTCTTTCAAAAATTTTCATGGGACATACTGGTAGTTACCATTTTCTGACCACCTTTAGCTTCTTGCACCATGACTCCTACCATGTTCCTTGAGCAAGGGTCCCCTGGCCTGTATTGTGACTGGTTAGTGTGAGGCAGAGGTTTTGCTTTTAGTTCCGGATATGAGTGTCCATTCTCATCCTGCAAACTCCATTAACATGGGGAAGCAGCGTGGCCAAGTGGCTACAGCACTGGGCTGGTACGCAGACACGGGTTCTGTTTTTGACTTTGTTGACTTGCCCAACATCATCTTGCAGGGCAGCATTTCCCCTTCCAGTACCTCAGTTTCCTTCTCTGTAAATAGGTGTAATATGCTTTGAGATCTGATGCCAAGGGGTCCAAAGCCATAGACAAATTTTAAAAGATGCCTTGTGTTCCTTTGACTAGCACAAGGGCTGACATAGTTCATACCCTGAGTTGACAAGGCATTCTTCCAGCACAAACGAGATGCAAATGTCCAGCTCCTAACTGAGCATTTGAAAATCTCTTTCCTAAGTAAGTTGTTGACTTCACTGGGACTCACTTGCTTAAAGAGCTTTTCAGAACCCAGGCCCTAGATCTGGATGTTTTTCTTCACAGCTTTGTTCTAGAAGTTTTAGGTAGCTGCCGTGTCACCAAGGGACTTGAGAGTGATTTTTCCCATACACATTAATGAGAATGAGAGCAGCATGTCAGTGTAACAGGAGCTGAGCTCTGTTCACAGGGACACCACGGCACAGTTCTGTCTGCATCGAGACAGCAGCAGGACAGAAACGGGAGCTGGGAATGTTCTCTCAAGTCATCCTCCATGCTGGCTGGTAGGCAATGGCTCCTTCAGACTGCATGGGGATGCAGTGAATAGGGATAGGGGATACCAGCATTGTTATCATCAAGCTATCTGAAGGCTGCCAGTACACCACTTTGGCAAGCCCTAAATCCACTCTTACATTTTTTTCCAATAGGTTCCATTTTTAAGAACTAAATCTGTATTCTCTGTATTTATTAAGCGTCTATATATTATGGGTAACAATGCGAGGGCCAATAAAATTTACCAAGATTGGAATCGAGTTTTGACTTTCCAATAACATTCATAACCTATTCAAGTGTTTATTGTATTAGCAGAACCCTGTGACTGAATTACTGTCCATCCATTAACCTGCAGGGATTGCTAAAGAATTATAAATCCGATTCTCAGTGATTGATAATTGGTTAATTTCTTTCCTCTTTTCCTTTGATGTGAAGTATCAATTGCAATACTTCTTTGAGTGCTGGAGCAAAATGCATGCAAGTAAATGGTTGATTCACATATTGTTTAACTGCTGTGCCATGTTTGTGAGATGACTTGTGAAACACTGGGAGCTTTCTATAGGTTACCTTGAAATATTTTTGATGCAAAAACACTTTTTGTCAGTGCCTGACTAATGCTTATTGCTCTTGGTTGGTTGATAATGCTTTACAGTTCAAGCCAATGATCCCAACGGTCTTTGTCTTGGGGGTCTCAAAGTTCCTGTTTTAGAGATGGAGAGGCTGAGTCACAGAGGTCCAATATTGTGAGATGCTGAGCACAAGCACCGACTACAGTTGAGGCGGTGAATGCTTAGCAGCCACTGGTAATGAAAAATCATTGCAGTGCCCAGAAAACAGGCAGGTAGAGAGGAAGGTCTTCTGCTTTAGATACAGGATCCTTTTTCACAACCCCATTCTTAGTTTAAAGCAGTGGGGACCAATCTTTCTGGCAGACGTGCTACAGGATAAGCCCAATGCCCTCCCAAGTGCCACTCAGATCCCCTTCCCATGCCCCAGCTGTTACCCTGCTTTCTGCTCCCTGCTCTCTGTTGCTGTGTTCCCTGATTTCCTCTGCAGTCTGCCACATGCCACACAGAGGCTGTCAGTGCCACTTGTGGTGCATGTATGGTGGGTTGGCCGTCCCTGGTTTAAAGGATCAGAATCACTTAAGTCTATAAACTGAGGCTGGCTGGCTGTTTGAATACGCTCACTATTGGACTCAAATTGTTCATTCTTCCTGAGAGCATTAGATTCTTCTCAAAATCACACCTGGAAACACAACACATTTATGTTTTCCCTGTGTAAGTTATACCAGGATCCAGGACAGACAGGCCTGCTTGTAGCTGGCATTACAAGAACATTTCACAGATAAGTGGAGAAGGACCAAGTAATAGCTTGTTTGCCTATAGCAAACTGCTGCTCTGCAACACAATGGGCGTAGGGTCCTAACACCAGCATAGCTTTACTCCCAGATTTTCCTGGGGTAATTCTACATTGGATTCATGCTAACTGCACCTGAACAGTGGTTTACATTGTCTGTCTGCTCCTCATTTCCACTGATGCAACTGTCCAAGCCCATTACTATCAAAGCTACTTTCAATAAAGCAAGAAATGGAGGACTCTGAGGGAGCTACCTTTTGGCCATTTTCTTAGGTGCAGCTTCAAATGGATTCATATTTTTATTTAGTTTCCACTTACAAGTCTTTAACTCATTCAAGGCGAGAACCATCACAGTAGTGCATCAACTGTTGCTCAGGACAATAAAGTCCAAATGGAAATAAACAGAAACCTCAGGGAACTTTTACCTTTACAAACTGCTAGTCACAGTCTATGGGATATTACACCAGAATAAATACATTCACTTCTATGGAGATAAACTTCACTTTCTGCACAGTGGTACCTGTCTATCCCAGGTCTTTGGCAGACATTACCATAATATCTGTGTATCTTGCCATCTTTGATACAAAGTATTTATCCTCAAACACCTTGGTGAGGTAAGGAAACGGTATTGACTTCATTGGATAGAAGGGGAATTGAGGCACAGAGAGGTTAAATGACCTGCCTACGGACACAGAGCAAGTTTGTGGCTGAACGGAGAAAGGAATGCAACTGCTATGCCAGTGTCTTGATCACTGAAGACCATCTTTGCTGTGTCCTCTGCAAGCATACACTTTTCTGGCTTCAGCTCGTGTGCCAATTAAGATAATAGCACATTATAGTCGATCTCCCTACCTTCTGTGCCCTCTGCCTCATAATCACAGTTCTTTCTCCCTCTGCTCACACATCAGGGATAATGTGCATATTCTACTGGTCACATGGTTATCAAGCTATCTGTTTAATGAGAGCCCATTTGGTTTTCTGGGCTGCTTCTAACTGATTGACAGGATAGTTAAATCTGGGAAGTGAAAAGGACTGTCATGCTTTTCAGTTCCATGATGCCTATTGAGACTGCTAGTGTTTGTCCAGATGCAGGATAAATTAATCAAAATTTAGTTTGGGCTAAAGAAATCTGGTTAGATCATTATTGCAGCTGCAAATTCATCACCTCACTCGGAGCCTAAGTCCCTCCTACTAAGTAAGACCTTTCTATCTGAGTTCAGGGAGGTGCTGTTTAATATACCAAGAGTGGTAGACATGGAGTATGTCTACACAGTGAAATGAAGGTGTGACTGCAGCCCATGCTAACCCATCCCTGCTTGCTTAATCTTGCTAGCACAAAACTGTAGCATTGAAGGAGCCTTTAGAAATTGTTAGTGGCCAGAGTACATACCTTAAGGTCTCTGGAGGTCTGTACTCTGGTTGCTGGTTTGTACTAAAGCTGATGCCACCATGTTTTCACCAAGAGTGTACTGCTGGCACATAGTAAAATCATACTCTGATTGACATATTTCCTTTCACTCTGTTAGACATGTTGTTGGATCTTTGATGATTGGAAAAATGGTACTTTTAGTGTCTTTCTTCTGTTCCTATAACTCTTTCCTTTTCCTCCATGTTGCTCACATTTAGGAGATGGGTATCCAGAACCCATGTCCTAAAATATTTCAATAGTATAAGAGTGATGTTGTGTCTGTGATGGTCCAGAAGTTACATGAGAGCAAGGATTTCTTAGGGCGATAGATTTTATTGGACCAGCTATGTAGGTGGGATAGAGTTAGACAAGCAGATGAAGAATGACTTGCATTTGAAAACTTGTTTATCTCAAACCATAGTTGGTCCAAAAAAAGATATCACCTTAAGAAATCCTAAAGTATTTCAGGATCTCAAGATTCATATAGATTCATAGTGAGAGTTTCAGATACGCCTAGCTATATTAACAGTCCAATTTCTCTAGAAACCAGTGGGAGATGCCTAGACACCTCCAAGGGTTTTCCAAGGCACTGACCTGCATCATTAAATATGAATGCCCTGCTGTAAATCTGGTCCTCAAATCCCACAGAAAGTGAAGAGAAGTTGGGTGCCTCACCCCTTCAGACTCCTATAAAATTCTTCATCTTGCTATCTGAGTAGAAGCCAAAGTCATATGATAGATTTTTCAAGTACCATATTACCCTGAAATATCTGCACTCTCAGATAAGGAATGTGGAATGGGTTTCTGGAAACATATTGTACTGTGTTTGTTTTGTTTTTTTTAAGGAGAAAGTGAATTTCCATCCCTCTGTTGTCAGCTAAACAGTTCCTCATTTGTGAAATTCACCCCCAATTTGAAAGCTTAAGTGATGCCTGTGGTCAATGCTGGCTATTTCTTGTTAAGGAGCTTGAAGATTCTCTGTCTCTTCATTCTGTATTGACAAAGTCCAAGGTGTCCACTCTACCTGGTACCCAAACCCATACAACTGAACTCAGTGGGAATTTTGCATAGACTTCAATAGTCTCAAGACCAGGGCCTTACAACAGAGGTTTTACTCATCAACAAATTAAAAAATGGCCCTTTGCATACATGGACTCTTGTGCCCTTTCCCTTTTGTAACATTTACAGTCCTTCTGGTCTCAGGATGGTGGTTCAAACTTTCAGAAGACATTTAAACACTGAGGGAAAACCTTTCTGCTATCATAGATTCTGGGGTGCTGGTCTCAGATATCATTTCAAAACACATCTAACTAAGACACCCACGTACCATTTCTACAAATGACTCAGGCAGCCAGGTTCCTAAGTCCCACTGACTTTCAATGAAACTTGAACTCCTAAGTTACTGTTGAAAGAAGTCTTCCTAGGGGGTCCATATAGGGTGTGAGACTTGTGATTCATTCCCTAGCATCTCCCCTGGTTGAGTTTAGGCAAGGCACTTAGGGATAGACTTTAAAAGTATTTGGGGGCCTAAATATCTTTAAAAATATTTTGAAGCCCTCTTCTATAACATGGAGGTAGGCTTAACTGATAAAGTCCAAAATATATGCTGTAGCTTTGGGGGTGCTGAGCTCAAGTAGTTCATACTAGAATGTGTATGCGTGTATGTGCATATGCATGTGTGTGTGTGTATGTGTGTGTGTGTGTGTATGTATGCGTGTGTGCATGCACAACCCTCCTGACAATAAAACTGTGCACTTAGGTGCAAGAACACCAACCTCAGGCCCCTTGGCTTAAACATTTTGGTCCAAAGTTTCCATACTTTAATTGATCATTAGAGGGGGCTGCACTTTATCTTTGAGAACAGGTTCTTTGAAATGCCAGCTTCTTACCAGGTAAATAATAGATGAAGTGAAAGGTCACTGTCGTGTCTTTCGTATACACAGAAAGAGGAATGTGGGTCTCAGTGTATATTGATTGTACTGTAAGGGAAGAAAAGAAATCTGGAGCCACTGTGTGAACCTGTTCTGAGGAGCGGAGGGGCGCGGTAGCAAGAGGTGGAACCTCCCCCTTCAAATTGGATTGTGATCCATACTTAGCTCATCTGGGCAATAGTTAAATGCATTTGCTATAGCATGGCCTAAGCAAAATGACTTTGATCTCCATCCAGGTTCCACTGGACAAGTAAAGGCACTTTGTTATTAATCTAAGGCCCTTTGTTTCAATCTGGCAGCTTCAAAGGGGTTTTGAATGAATGTAATTCACTCCCAATTTAGAGCCCCCCTGTGCTTCCAGGGTAAGTACAAAGGAATGTGTGTCAGTGTGAATGTGGCTTGTAGTATCCGCATTACCAGTAATTAATACAGATATTAATAGGAAGCACTTTGCCATTTTCAAAGCTCCGAGCAGAAAGGTGTCTCGGCTGGCACTAATGACTGTTCCTGTTGGCAGGCTCAGCAGAGGGATTTGCTGGGCATGCAGGATGAGCACTGATCTTGGCTTGGAGCGGATCCTTCCTCGACAGCGCTGAGGGCCATTCTGAGAGGCTGAGAGGCACATGGAGGAAGTGTGCTACTTGCCTCCCCAACCTGGTTGCCTGCCCAGGGAGCTCTGCTCAGGGAGTGTGTTCCTTTGATCAGCAAGGGACTTCAGTCTGGCAGGTTCTACCTGCACTAAGAATCAAACCATTGTAATAAAAGCAAGGGGTGTCTTGGCCTGGGTTACAGCCCTCAACAGAGATGTTGGAGATCTGTAAACCCTGCCCTACCATACATTAACAACTGGTGCCTCCCGATACTGGGGGAGGGCAGCATAGTGGTGAGCGGGGACCACCCATAGCCACCGGCGTTGGTGTCGATGAGTGGGGAATGCCCACAGCTGCCAACATCGGTGTCGTTGTTGGTGAGCGGGGATCACCCGCAGCCACCGATGGTGGTGGCAGGGAGGGTGGGGGGTTGCGAGCAGTGACCGCCCGCAGAAGCTGGTGGCAGCTTCAGTGGTGGCCGATCTCGGGTGGGGGGCACGTGCCCCCCGTGCTTCCCCTACACATTGCCTATGCTACCATAGACTCCTTGGGTGCCCCTGGGCCATCATTTAATCTCTCTGTGCCTCGCTCCTCCGTCTGTAAAATGGAGGTAACCGTAACTCCTGTCTCTCCTTTCTCTCTCATGGGATTGGGACTGTCTTACTATATTAACATGGAGTACCAAGCACAATAGGGCCCTAGTCTCACTTATAACTAAATACAGCAGCACCTTGAAAGACCTAAATTGCCCCATTTAGTTTCACTTATTTTGATAAGTAATGTAATTTAACCAGTGTTTCAGAAGCAGATGGAATGATCGGGTCAGATTTTAATTAACAGATAAATGCTTTTCATTGCACAATCAGCTTGCCTAAGAATTTACTTCCATGATAGCATTGCCCTGAGGTGTGTGTGTGTGTGTGTATGTGTACACACACACAAACATACATATGTATAGCATACTGATATGAAAACCACACACACACAAACACGTATGTATAACATGCTAATATGAAAACCAGAATCTTGGCCTAAAAAAAGGGAACACTGCAATGTCTGATTACACATTTCAAAACACATGTATGATACATGCCTTGGCACTTGTCTGTGCATCCATGGGAACAAGAACATAAAACTGGAGCTCAATCCATCACTATTCATATATAAAGTTTCCTTATAAAAGCCAGGCTTACAAGCTAGTAGCCAGGGGAACTAGTCCAGTAATTAGGTTTGCAATACCAGGTCACTGATTTCTCCCACTGCAGTTCTCTAGCATGATCCAGAAAGAACTGCTGGCATAAACACAGATACCCCAAGGAATATTTTCCACTTGTAGATTTCCAAGCATAAATTAAATTGATGAAGCCTCACAATACTGATATAATGCATTCTGTCTGTTTTACATATCAGGGGGGAAACTAAGGCACAAAGAGGTTAAGGAACTTGCCCAAGGTCACAGAAACAGTGGCAAAGACAGGAACAGAAAGCAGAGATGAAACCTTGGCCCTGGTAAAGTCAACAGCAAAGTCTTCATTGATGCCAGTGGAACCAGAAGTTCACTCAAATCCATGCTGGCTGGTCTCATCATCTACTGAGATCAGTGCAAACAAATTTATAACCATGTTTCCTATACATTTTTTAAACATGTCCAGCTGAGTAACAGCCAAGCACTAATGCTTTTGCTTTTAATCCATTAGACTGAATATAAGACCCAAATTGCTGTTGCTGGCCTCGGTGGAGTTACTCTGGTATCACTGTTGCTGGGAGCAGAATTTGGCCCACAGTCAACTGTGCACAAATCATAATGTGTAGGATCCTTATGGCTTCGTTCTGCATTCTGTTCAATTTAAGCTGCTGGCTTCTGTGGGCTTTCTGTGGCAAAACTCTCACTGACTCCAGCAACCCCACCTTGTAACACGCTTAACTCTGTAATTACTGGTGGACATAGAAAGTGAGCTTCATTGCAATTTTGACTTGATTTACATCTGCATCAGTAGCTCCAGGGAGGAAGAACAAGTGCCAGCCTCTTTTCCTGGGGTGAGGGAACTTCTAGAACAGCAAGGAGGGCTTCCAGCACAGGAAAAGTTCCCCCTGCGTATAGGGGAGACCCCTTTCCTAGCACATAGGACAGAAATCTTACTGCAGCATATGCATCTCTGGATGGGTCCAGCTCTAAGGTGCAACTCTGCCCTGCCTTCTGCATTTCCCCTTAGGGAGGAGGCTACAACAACTGCTGACCCTGGATTCAAGCAGCTGCTCTGTGCCAGCTCTTGTCATTCTTCCAATACAGAATTACAGCTTGTAACTACTTTAAACCAATCTGTTCAATGGACAGACAGGAACAATGGACTACTCAAATTCAGGGTGGGAGGAAGCCCTTAGTACTGGTAGTTTTCAGAGGCTTTGATTAGTTTATAGCCTTTAATAACCTCAGATCAGCTGGGCACATTGCAGGCCCGTGGGATAGACCCCTCTTCCCCCTCCCCCATTCTTCTTTCCAGTCTAAGTGAAACATAGGTGCAGGGATTGGGGTGTTTGTTATTGTTGTTATGATCCCTGAGGAAGTTGTTGCCAGTGGCACTGGCCAGGATATGAACCAACGGGATTTTAGTTGGGAATTTTTCTCCCCCTACCTGGATTGAAGCCACTGACCTCTGCCGACGCCTGGCAGGACAGGGTGGGGGAGGCCCACATCAGGCAAAGTGACCCCGTCCTGTGTCCTGAGCATCCCAGTCCTTCAGCTGTCCCTGGCCCTCTGTCCCACTCAGCCCCCAGGAGTTTGCAGGCTGCCTGGTGCCCCCAGGGCAAAGCTTTCTGCCCAGAATCCCCCTTTCCCTGCATACAACAGGCTGGGTTTCTCTTACCTGGGGGGAAAGAGGAGGAACTTGCTGGCAGCTGCTGGGTGTCATCAACGGGGGTGTTGCATTGGCGCAGGACAAGGGCAAAGCCGGCGCACAGTGGGGCTCAGCCCCCTCTCCTCCCAGACACGGATCCGGATTGGGGTGGGGGGCAGAGGACCCCCCGCAGCCTCCTCTCCTCCGTCTCGCCTAGCTCCGGCTCCCAGCCTGGCACGCTGGGCTAGAGGGCACCTTTCCCAGCCGCCTCCAAACTTGCAGCCTCCATGGCAGCGCCGGCGGGGGGCAGGGAGCGCCAAGCCGCAGGCCTCCGGCTGCAGGGCCCCGGCTCCAGCCCACCCCGGCGCTACGGCGTAAACACACGGCAACGTGACCGGAACTGGGGAGCTCGGGCTGGGGCTCGCTACCCGGGCGGCGGCCGGAGAGAGGCGGGGGCGGCTCTCCTCGCAGCATCACGGGGATGAAATCATCCCCGGTGCCTCCCAGCCCGCGGGGGCTGCTGATCCGGCGCTGCCGCCCGGCCAGCACCGCACCGCACCGCAGCACCGAGCAGCGCGCCCGGGGCCCGGCCTGTCCCCCCGGGGCCGGCGGCCGCTGTCCGCGGTGCTGAACGCGCCCACGTGCGTCCCTCCCGGCACGACCCCATCCTCGCCCTCCGGCTGCTGCGGCAGTCCCCGCGCCGGCTGCCTTTCCCTTTTCTTTCCTCTTCCTCCTCCTCCTCCTTCTTTTTTCTTTTTCTTCTTCCTCTTCTTCCTCGTCGTCGTCTTTTTCTTTTTCTTCTTCCTCGTTTTCTTCTTCGTCTTAGTCTTTTTCTTCCTTTTCCTCCTCTTCTTTTTCTTCATCTTATTCCTTTTCTTCCTTTTCCTCCTCCTCCTCTTCTTCTTTTTCTTCTTCTTCTTCCTCTTTTTCTCCCTTTTCTTCCTTCTTTTCCTCTTCCTCCTCTTCTTCCTCTTCCTTGTCGTCTTTTTTCTTCTTCTTTCACATCTTTTTCATCCTCTTTTACTTCTTCTTCCTCTTCTTCTTCCTTGTCTTCTTTTTCTTCCTCTTCTTCTTCTTCCTCCTTTTCTCCCTTTTCTTCCTTTTTTCCTCTTCCTCCTCTTTTTCCTCATCTTCTCCTTTTTATTCTTCAAAGCTGCTCAGGACAAATATTGCTTTAATACTAGCTCCCAGTCCAGGGGATGTACAGACAGTGCATTGGTGACTCCAGCTGCTGAGCCACTGGAAGGTTTGAGTGCCCATATTTATGGCTCTGGAGCTACCTAGAGCAGCTGTTCTCAAACTCTTGACAGATTGTGTACCACCAATTTAACATGATACAACCTTGAGTACCACCAGCAGCAGATTTTTTATAGATTTCGTAGACATTAGGAGTTGAAAGGGACCTCATGAGATCATTGAATCCAGCCCCCTCTCCCGCCATATGCAGGAAGTCATCTGGGATCAAGTGTTGTTCATCAACAAGATGAATATATGCAGGAAGTCATCTGGGATCAAGTTGTTCATCAACAAGAAAAAGATGCAGATGTTTTTTGAAAGAGTCCAGAGCAGATGTTTGCACCACCTCTGCGGGGAGTCTTTTCCAGACCCTGGACACACACTGTAAATTTTTTTTTCCATATGTCTAGTCTAAATCGGCCTTCCTGGAGTTTGTGGCCATTAGACCTAGTTATCCTTTGAGGAGCTCTGGTGAACAGCTGTACTCCCAGGTCCTGGTGTACCCCTCTTATATACTTGTTGGCTGCTACCAAGTCACTCCTGAGCCTTCTCTTTTCCAGATTGAAGAGTCCCAAATCCCTCAGCCTCTCCTCATATAGCCTGCCCTTCAGGCAGTGGATCATATGAGTGGCTCTCCTCTGGACTCTCTCAAGCTTTTCCACATCCCTCCTGAAGTGGGGGGTCCCAAAACTAGATGTAGTACTCCAGCTGCGGCCTCACCAAGGCTGAATAAAGTGGGAGTATGATGTCCATGGTTTTGCTTGAGATACATCGGTAGATGCATGCCAGAGTTTGGTTTGCTTTGCCAGCCACAGCATCACATTGGTGGCTCATATTTATCTTGTGGTCAGTTGGGACCCCCAAGTCTCTTTTGGTCGTGGTGCTAGCATGCATAGCACTGCCAAGCTTGTAAGTGTGTTGAGGGTTCTTCCTACTGAGGTGGAGCACTTTACACTTCTCAACATTGAAGGCCATCCAGTTTTGGTCAGCCCACCTTGAGAGCGTGTCCAAGTCGGTCTGTATTCCCAGCCTGTCCTGCAGTGTGACCATCTTCCCCTATAATTTGGTGTCATCTGCAAACTTTTTTGGTTCAACGCTAAGTACCACTAGCAAATTTTTGTCATATAAAGTAATTATAATAAATCTGTTAGTGCGTACCACTGATAGGTTATCTGTGTACCACCAGTGGTAGCCGTGCCACAGACTGGGAACCGCTGAGCTAGAGAAATCAGAGGGGAAAGTAGCAGGGAAACTGCTGGGCAGGCCCATTGTAGTTACCCTTCCTCCCCTCTCCATTTTTGGGGGGGCACTGAGGTTGGGGGGAAAAAAAGAAGAGAAACCCAAATATTCAGTGCAAGCTGAGAGGAAATTCCAGATATTTCAGGGGGGAAACCATCCATGCCTCATTGTTTGTATCTCTTTTTGTGTGCCCATCTCTTTTTACATAAACAATATTGAACAGTCTTGGAACCACTCTGATTTGTTGGCTTTCTGGCTTAGCAGGCACTGTTACTGGTATTCATATAAAGTCAGGAAAAGGGTGGCAGTTGACATCCGATGACGATCAGGCATCCTGAGAATATATCTCTAGGAAAAAAATGTTCTGCAGTACCACAAGAAGACATGCAGAACTTTAGAAGTCTTGTTTCAGAGATGATACCTTTTATTAGACCAGCTAAAAAATTGCCAAAAAAAAAAATCTTTGCAATTTCTTAATTGGTCTAATAAAAGGTATCTTCTCTGAAACAAGACTTCTAGAGTTTTGCATTTTTTTTTGTCTCAGACCAACATGGCTACCAAATGCATCCCTGAAACACAGTACCATAGAAACTCAACCTCTGCCCATTACTTTCTTAAGGCAAAGGTCAGACCTTGCAGTGGGCTCCATAGCCAGTCCCTTCCAGATCTATTGGAGAACTAGCTGCCTCAGGTTTTAACGTGGACAGTGAAGTGTTCTTGCCATTCCTGGAGGGATTGCAAGGTCAATACATGACACTAAAAGTCATCATTGAATAATCACAGGATGGAAAGTGTCAGTGATGATGAGTTTCTTTGGAGGCGGAATCAGAAAGGCAGCCACCATCAGGTTGTCTATGCTAGACATTTTAAATATAAAAACTATGTATACTTCCCATTTTCTAGCATTTCACTCTTAGATCTCAACGGCATTCTAGAGATACTCAGCTGGATCAAACTGTCACTTTCATGTTTGAATGAATCATTGCTTCCCTGTGTATGTCCATCTAAAATGTCTTTCTTATCCTTAAATACCTAAGTTGCATGAATAACATTAATTCAGGCTTCTCATGTAAACTGGACAGATCAACATAGCTTAGTTTATCCAGTCTCCCAACAGGGTTTGTGGAAACATCATTATAAGGAACTGTTACATCTCGACTGAACAAAGCACTCCAAAATGTGTCACATAGGAAACAATCCTGCCTTGTCTCTAAGGGAATGAACTAGGTGCAATTTAGTAGGTTGGTTCCAATTTTATGTCTGTGATTTAGTGATGAGAGGGCCAGACTCCCCACTGATGCAAATCAGCAGGGTGCTATTTGGTGGGGCTATGCTAATTGACACCTGCTGAGGATGTGGCCCAGTGTCTGCAGTCAAAATTTCCTTCATGGAGCCAGTTTAATTTACACTAAACCAGAGACAGTCAAATAATGGAAAAGATGATTGGCGAATAATTACTGCATGCAAAAAAAAAAAAGAAGCCTATTATTTGCAATGAATTATTCAAGCAGCCCTCTTTAAGGCTCAGTCTCCGACAAATGTAATGGGGCGCTCCATCTCTTTCTTTCATACATATCCATTCACGCCTACTCCTGCTGGCTTCTCTCCAGCCAAGGTGCTCATAAAAAATGAGTTCCTTTTGGAATGCCAAATTGTTAGCAGGTGATGGATTTTGTAGATTAAAATGAGCACAATGAAGGTGATTGAGTTCATAGAAATGTTGCCTCATTATTACTGTGACCTGATTTGTAATAATCAAATCAACACTCACTAGAGCTTAATTTGTCTGTTGCTTTTCCAAATTTGCTGTGTATGGGCATTTATTTTTAATGTCTCATTTTATTTTCCCTTAACTCTTTTATTGTAACCTGGAAAACAAATGAGTTGAGTGGGGTAGGAGAGAGAATGTAAAGGGTGATTTCTGAATGCGTCGTGTTTCACAGGATTTGTACAATCTTCATTGATTTTTGACTGTATAAAAGGCAGGCCTGCAAAAGATCAAGGTCAGACATTCAGGGACAGACAGCTGCCTCCTAAATGAGGTCATTGCTCCAGGATAAAATCAGACTGAAGAGAGAGGTGGTAGTGGAATACAATACATCCTCTGTGCCCAGAATGAAGTGTGGATGAAGCATATTGCCTCTATAGTGATTGCATAGAGGCTTGGATTCAGCCACAATGCACACATGCTATTAACACATTGTCTCATCGTCTATCTCTAGCAGTAGATGGCGGGGAAAGTGAATTAACAGGCTGTTCTTAGTTCTCAGAGAGCCAAGTCTCCAACACCTTTGGTGCATGATATATCACAACCAAACAATGAATATAGTGACCCTTATTATTCCTTATTATTGTGTTAATCAAAATTCTCTTGACTAATAGGTTGTCACGGCTACTGGCACAAAGCATGCACACCATATAAGTCCAACTTACACCTTTGAAATAGGGGAACAAGGTGAATTTCAATTGATATCACCATGTGTAATTAAATATAAAAAATTCTTATACTGAAATATGTTGCGGTGAACATTGAGAAAACACTTCACTACTTGATACTTTTTCTCAACTTGAAAAGATGAGAAAAAAGTTCCCGGTGGTAGCTGAAGATGTCATTTCAATGCCAAAAATGAGTTTTGTTTTCACCCCAAACACCTGTTGGATAATGTGCCAGTACTTTGTATTTAACGCTTTTGGCAGCTCATTGGAGGGTCATCATTGCTCTACAGGCCTGGAGTGGAGCTCCCCTATAAGCAACTTATTGTAGGCCATATCAAGAGATGTTTGGTCACTGATGTCATTGGGATCTGGTTAAGGTCTATACAGAGGGGTATCTATACTCTGCCCGTATAAAGGTGGGCAATACGTGATGCACCCACTGGTACAAGTCACTCTATCCTGGGGTAATGTGAACCATCAGAGAGTCAGGTGTAATTTTTGTCAATGTATATATTGTGTGCTTGCTCCCCTAATCAATTTTTTGGAGCAGCCTTTTGCCCAATGCACACAGACTATTACTGGCTTCCTGTTACCACATGGAGAGGCACTGAAAGAATGCCTATTGGGTACTCAGGACACCACTGTGGCTTACATCAGTGTAAAAACTGATATGAATGTGCTCACTAGCAGCAGAATTGCCATCCACCCTCCAGGAGGGTCTGCAGAAACTGGGCAGAAAAGGCCCATTCCTGGGATCATGTGCGGGACTCTGTAGGCAGAGCCATGACCTTTGAATCAAACTGGATTTGCTTTATATCTGAGCTAAAGGCTGCTGATTTTGCAACCCATAGCCATCTTGTTTTTAATTTTAGAAGCAGTCTTATGAAAGTGCCATAGATATTTAAGAACTAAATAATTTAGAGAGCATTACACATACAGAAAATGCATCCACATTTCATGCTCTCTAGCACATTAGAAAGTTCCTTACCTGACACTGACCTCTTGTGGTATTAAAATAAAATGCAGTCACTACCCTGCTCATTCAAAGCTCATAAGAATTAAGCTCTGCAGCGTTACCTTTTCAGCCAGAAGCCCCAGTCCTGAGCAAGCTCCTGCACTTGTGTGGAGTCTCACTGAAGCCAGTGGGCTTTGTGTGGGTGCAGGGATCTCTCTGTGGACTTAATTCCAGGCCCAAATCATAAAAAAATTAATAACAACATGAGAAATGCACTTTTCTTGAGGCATAAGCTGAGATAAGGTGCCTGGATAGGATATTCTACTTTGATCATGACTAATGTATTATGGAGACAATTTTCAAAAAACCTTTAAGGAGTTTTAGGAGCCTAAATCTCATTTCCAAAGTGATTTGGATATCTAATTCCTGCTGGCTTTCTATATGGGTACTTTGGCTCTTGGAGATGAGTTTGTCTGTTATTCGGTCCAAACTGATGCATATGCTTAAAAGAGAGCTTTTTCAACGACACCTAACCCTATTGAGAGACAGTGGGTCCCTAACGGCTATGTGTGCCTTTGAAAATCTCCTCCTTACATTTTTGCACATTCAGGGTCATATATGCAAAACTGCCATTTGTCTTGAAAATAGATTTTCTTTATTAAGAAAAAAATTACACCGATTTTCAGTGGGGCTGAGCATATATGCAACCCTTGTTGACACCACTACAGTTACGAGTAGTTAGATTCTCTGGAGACATAGGTCTTTCACTTTTTTCAAACTAGAGAGCAACAAGACTGTTCCATAACTTACACAAGAAGCAATATGAGGCTGTTTTTGACCAATAAACATCCTTATGTAGTGTTTGTGAGCCAAACATAGCTGCAAAGTAAAACTACCTCATTGATTTCAGGCCCCCAAGTGACTATGAAGTGAAAATGAGCTCATGGATTTTTTTTACCCAACTGAGAGAAATGTGCACAGTAACCAATAAGGATCCTGGTTTTCTCTGATTTAAAAAAAAAATCCCAATTTTGGGGAACATATATGGAACACCACACACACACACACACACACACACACACACCATATATATGGTGTTTCATTTAAATCACAGGAAAATGTGGATTTGGGGTTACTTTATATATATATATACACATATATGTATATATACAGATACATATATACACCTACCATATATATATATATATATGGTGTTTCATTTAAATCACAGGAAAATGTGGATTTGGGGTTACTTTTTTTTAACTGAAAATTGGGGATTTTTTTAAATCGGAGAAAACCAGGATCCCCAGTAATCAAACAGCAAAAAATCCACTGTGTTAACACAATTCTCATGTGCTACCAGCATTATAGGTGAGGACGTATATACTGACAATATAGGGGTATGCACCAATGCCTGTTCCAACTCCCAGTGAAGTGAATGGAAGTCAATGGGGTTATTTTGCATAACTGTTTTCGGGCTCAGTCCTGGAAAAAAATACGATGAAAATAGCATTTTGTTCGCTTGGCAATTTCATTCTTATCTCTTCCCTAATAATGTTAAGGGTTTTATCTTCAAGATTCTTTCAAACTTCCCTTATTCCGTTTGTTCTTTTTGCCCTGCTTTGTATTATTGTCTCTCCAGTGCTCCAGTGGAGATCATTATTTCAATTGTAAGCTCTTTGAAGAAGGGAATCTTTTTGTTCAAGTCCAAGTATGATCCATGATGCATCCTGGTTCATGACTGGGTCTTCTAGATGCTACCCCTTCACCCACAGCCTATCCAATCTTCCTCCTGCCTAATGAGGCTCCAACCTCTCCTTTGTGTGAACCTTAGATCTAAATCAGCTTACCTGAGAGGGGGCTTAAGAGGTAGAGGGAGTTGGGGTTGTGAGAGTATGTAGAAATATGTTGACTTGTGGGTGAATGGGAAGGAAAGCATGCCTGATGTATGTGTGCACATGCCTGTGTGTATGTTCATGCATGTTATAAATGCTGTTACCCAAGGTGATGTAATTAGAGCTGTGTGAATAATTCTAATTAGATATTTTAATCCATGAATTTAGCCTCATCTTCTGCCTGTGAAATGTCTTTGAACAGGTCACTATTTCGTCACATTTATTCATCCTTTCCTATTTGTTCAGGGCTTTGCTATGGAAATATTTAAGTCACAGGCATTGTCTGGCAACATTTCTGTTCTTTAAAAGCAAATCTGGCCCAGAGGTCTGTTGGCTGTGCAGATGCTTATGTCCCCCAGTAGATTAAAGGTATTCTCTCCTCCTGGTGAAGCTGCAGCTGGAGGAAGTGCATTCCTTCCTGCAGCTACAGCTTGCCAGTCTGGTCATATACCTAGCTTAGAGAAGGAAGTCCAAGGCCAGATTCTGCTCTCACTAATTAGGTTGAGCAGCAGCTATCTCCCAGTGGGTTCACTGAAACCAAATAGGTCACTGAGAGTATAAATAAAGGCATTATAATCTGGCCCCCAGTTCTGTCCTGAAAGAAGCAGACCTTGTGAGGTGATCCAGCAAGGAGACTGTTGTGCTTTCCAGGGCAGCAAGCAGTTGAAAAATTGGTCTCTTGGGGCCCCGATTCAGCAGATCTCTTTACAAGATGCTGAATTTAGAGCACTGGAGAGTAGTCCTGTGGATAGAGTTGGACCGGCTTGGAGTTAAGCATAAGCATTTTTAAAACCTGTGCTTCACTTTAAGTTACCTTCTGATACATTGATTTTCAATTACATTTAGGCCTGGCCTATACTGGGTGCAGCTATACCTTCATTAATGCGCTGAAGTTACTGCGCATTAACTTTAGTACTTGGCTAACCAAGTACGTAATCAAGGCACAGTAACTGGCACTACTGCGCAGTAGTGCTGGCGTATAGGTTTTTACAAATGTTAACTGTAAATAGTTTAATACTACTGCACAGTAGCATATTAGCACAGGTTTTGCCTGGCACGCTACTGCACAGTGTTATTAAGCTACTGCACAGTTAGTGTCTCCACTGAAAAGTATTAGCTATATCATCATTTCAGGTAAGGACGCGATTTTTTTTTTTTAATCACACAATTATGCCAGCCAGAGTCCTAGCATTGATACTGTTCTGATGATATAAAGGTGACTTACCCTGATAGAGGGTAAGAAAGAAAAGAAGAAAGAAATAGCCATATTGGTGTAAAGCAGTTTCATACTGATAGAGCTGCATTCATCGTAGGGGATTGATATCACTTTGACTATATTGACCTAGTATAGACAAAACCCTGAGCAAAAAGGAATCTTAAAATAGGAGTGAGTTGCATTTAGTCTAAGAAACTCCTTGTAGTGATGTAACACCCACAGAGTCCCTACAACGGGGTGAAAACAGAATTAGGATGCCAGAGTGCATAGTTGTTTAGTCATGTAAAGGTACTGATAAGCGCTGACTGGGATTTTCAGAAGCATGCAGACACCTAGCTGCCACTGAAGTCAATGGAAATTAGGCACTTAAGCATTTCTGATATGCCCACTAGGTGCCTGCATGCATTCTGCATCTTTAAAAACCTGGCTCCAAGACTGCAAATGCTCTGCTCAATACAGGTGGACTTAACTGTGGGCTTAAATTAAGTGTGTGCTTAGAGCTTTGCTAGCTCATGCTTTAGCAAGTATTTAGGTCTCTGTATTCCCCCAGACTTCAATCCTTAGGGAAATTTCTGCTTCAGTTTAATCTAAAATTAAACTTGATGTTAACTTTGCATTAGATGTAGTATTATTTATCAGCCCAGTTGAGATGTACTGTGCGTATCTTCTGATTGCTTTTGAAGAACTTAATAAAACACTCCTTACAGTGATGCAGGACTAGAAGCTAGAGAGCTTTGATAAATTTAACATTAGCTTAATATTTCCATGGGGATTTAAAAATATCAGAGACTTTCAGGAATATTTGCTTGAGTTAAGTCATGCAATTTGTCATCCTTCAAAGAGATGCTTCTGCTCACACTCACAGAAGGACAGAAATGTTTAGCCTAAGCTGTGCACTTTAGTGGGCTAATGATTGTATCTTGAAATGCACCCAGCTTTGGAAAATAATAGGGCCAGATCCTGAAGTCCTTGTGAAAGCCCTGGTCCTGCAAGGAGAGCTAGATGAGCAAATCCTAGCAGTCATGCAGCCGCACTGAAATCAGCAGGGCTCTTTGCTGGTGCCAAGTCCCACCTGTTCAGCTCCAGCTACATTGCTCTGGGAGAACACAGGTGCCCTGTGTTCAAGTGTAATTCATGGCCATTTTGCTGTGCCTTGATTCTGCCAGGGCTGGTGTAAAGGGGCCTTGGTGTCTGTGAGAATCAGACCCTTTGCTTTCACTCCTGCCATGTTGAAGTAAAAGGCTTTCTTATTGTATCTATCTCAGATGCTTATAGGGCTCCTGTCACTGCAGCATCTAAGCTCCTCACAATCTATTAAGGAAATATCTTCACAGCGAACACCATTGTGATGCAGGGAAGTACTATGTTTCCAGATGAATGCTCAAGGGACAGGGAGACTAATTGACTTGTACAAGGTCACCTGGCAGGTCTGCTGTATAATGAGGAATGGGTCTCTGAACAGCTAGACAGAACTGCTGGCCTATTCTCTGTATTCCAGTTATTCATAAAAGGCCTTAGCAAGATCACATCTCCAGTGTGCAGGGCGCTGTATGTCTGAGGGCTTGCAAGAGACAGCACTCGTCACAGGAAGCTTAATAGTTCTCAGCTTCCGCAGATTTGTCACTGATTGGTGATAAAAGCATTTCTGTATTTTTTATTGCTTTATTTTTCAAGAGAATCTGGCGCAGAAAGCATCATCTTTCCACTTGGCAGTAGAGTCCTTGTTGGTGTTGGTTTGTGAATTCATAAGCCAATCACTCCTTTGGGATGGATAACTAGTGCAATGGGATCCTGACCATGGGCAATAATCTGTATGGCTAAAATAATTATTTTTATAGACATCGAGCAGCCAGAAAAAAATCTGAAAAGTAGGCTAATAATTTCTAATGCTCAGATATAAACAGAAGTAAGTGCCCAGGCCCTGGAAAATCTAAATAAATACCCGTATAGAAAACAGGAATGTGCACATTGAATTGGGTAAGAAACCCAACTTTAGAGGACCCATATCTCTAGGGGGTCTCTATATTCTTCCACAGAATTTGCCATTGGACCAGCCTTTGTTTCCAATTCCTGGTAGTTTTTACAGTGGTTTTTTAAAAATTAAGCTGTTATTTTTGTTTTTTCTTCTTTATAGGAACATGCCAAGCCTTCACAGCCTGCTAGATTTGATCCAGGTGAACTGTTGCACTGACCTCATTGACTAAGCGTGTGCATAATTGGAAGGCAATCTGAATCCAAAGCAGTGTTGTCTTCTTGAGTCTACAAACAACCTGCAGCAATGGCTTTGTCAGGTGAGAACTCGTTTAGAGCTGTGAATTCTGAAGCCTAATTATGATTATTTCAATGTCAGCAACTTCTTGCTCACTGTTTCATCCAACATATCTAGCTGATGTGCTTAGCACAATTATGTGTGGGGACCAGGTGAAATAAAATTGAAATAAATGTCACATGACAACCATCGCTGTATGACTGAGGAATTTATTTTTAAATTGACTTAATTCAAAGAGAAGGAGGTTGGTCTAGAAATGAAGGAGCTAATGCAGGATTTGCAAGACATGTGGTCAGTTGTCTGCTTTGCCACAGATTTCCTCTTGTGTGACCTCAGGAACATCCCTTAAGCTTTGATGCCCCATTTCTCCACTTCCTGTCACTGCTGTGTTGGTTTGGTAATTTTTTTCCCCCCGTGTACAACATGAAGAATAAGAACATGTGCTGTGGGCACAGGTATGGTGGAATATGTTCTAGCAGGGGAGTGCACTTTGAATTAAAAGACAGGTGCCCTTTCACAATATTGTCTATACTGAGGGTAGATTTTAAGATGTATATTTTGTATTGAGAGGTGCAAGCTGGCTTTCTTGTTTTTGTTTCTCTTCCAGTATAGTTGTTTTCAGCCAAACCCAGGTACTTTTGAATAGTTATTCTTGAGGATATGTCTGACTATACAGTATTCACTTTGTTTCCTAGGGTGCTCCAGAAGGAAAAAAATGTGTCTGGAATAGATTCGGTGAGCCTAATACCCATGCACCTCTCCTGGATTTTGACATGAACCTCAGGAATAAAGGGGTAGGTTTTAGCCTTGAATCTATAATAATAATCTATAGAAGATTAATTTTGACCTTGGCACTCACAGCCCCAGCAAATGGATAATGATTTTTGTTGCTTCTGAGACTGATGTAAATCAACAAAATCCAGCTTAGTCAGTGTTACAGTGTAAACTTTTTCCTTGCATGTAAAAATTTCAATTCATGCCCTGTGAGAGTCAATATCCATTGTTTGAAGAGCCCCATAGTAACAGAGGCAGAGAGAGCAAAGTTAATTACAGACCTGTTTTAAACAACTGCAGACTCTGCCCCATTGTTGGAATTTGACATCTAGTCCAACCTATGATTGTTCCCAGTGATACTTTACATTTTCTAGTGTTTTTGTTCAGACTTGTTTAAAATCAGTGAATGCTTACATAGACTGTACCCTGATCTAACAGCTCACCAGAGCTCTAACACAAGCATTTCCTTATGTTTAGCATGCACACACGTGTACATACACCTCATGTGCACAGAGCTCTGAAAAAATGGTTCTGAATCTCACATCAGGATGTGAATTATTTGCCCATCATCAGCTGCATGAAATCAACACCTACAAAAGTTAAAAAGCATCTGACTGCTCACAGAAACCTGTTCCCAGTTGTATCCCTCAGGAACAATGAAGGGTTGAGTAATATTGTGCACAGAGATTCTGAAAGTGTCAGTAAAATACCTGACCGCGGAAACATTAGTATTGACTTGCCTCTAATTATAGTTTTGCAGCATGTAGAGGCATAAATCATTATGCCAAAGATTATTTTGATGTGGGCTCTGTGGTTAGTGTTTGCAAGTCCGTAAGTAACAAATTATCTAATTAGGTGTATGTAAATAGCTGTATTCAAATGGATTAAGTCACACCAAAAAGGGGATGGTATGTCTTTCCCAAAGTACTGCCCTAAACGACATCAGTCATTCCAGCCATCCTACCTGAAGTTTTATAGCCTTGATTCAGGTACCAGTGGGCAGTCTTCCTCGCCACCACAAGTTTCACCATCTGTGGCAGCAGTTGGCACCCTTTAGGGCAGCTGAGCAGAGGAGCCAAGGAGGAAGCAGGCTCTGGAGACAAACCTATGTACCCACTTCTAGAGGCAGCCCTTTGAGATGGGGGTGCAGTGGCACTGAAGGTCCACCCTGCCCTTGCTGGGTGGGTAGATCACATCCATTGCCCAAGCCCTTGCACTGTTTCCTCTCCCTTCTTTTCTTTCCCATACACGTGTCAGGTAAGCGTGGTGCCGTTGCTCTGCCTATCTCTAGCACCTTTCTCCTGCCCACTCGGCTTGCAGGCTCCTCTGAGCAGGGACCCTGCTGCCCTGCACACGAGCCAGGGAGGCGGCAAGGTCCCTTCTTGGTGGCCAGGGACCTTGCAACAACCGTTGAGCCTGCTCCCAGCCCTCTCCCAGCACAAGGGAGCCCCACACCCGCTCCTCCCTCCAGCTCCCGGTGGAGCTGCCGGTCCTGCGGGGCAGCGGAGCCGCGGAAGGAGAGCGGCTCCCGCGGCCCTGGCCCCGGCCCCGAGCTGCTGCAGCTGCGGCCGCCGCGTCGTCCCGGCCGGGCAGGGGATAGAGGCGCCCGCCGAGGCGCATGGCAGCACGGGGGGAGCGGCGCTGGGAGCTGGTGCGATGGTGAGTGCGGCCGGGGGGAGGCCGGGGCCCGGCAGCTGCCCGAGGAGGGGCTTCAGGACTGGGCTGAGGTCCCAGCTGCTGCCCGGGGGGATTCCAGATGTTGCCCTGGGCGGAGGTTCCAGTTGCTGGTGGGGAGCTCCAGATGTTGCACTAGGCGGAGGTTCCGGCTGCTGTCTGAAGTGGGGAGACTGCAGATGTTGCACAGGGAGGAAGCCCCAGCTGCTGCCCTTATGCCCTTTGGGGGTTCCAGATGTTGCCCTAGGAGGAAGCCCCAACTGCTGCCCTTGGGGGGGATTCCAGATGTCCTATTGGGCAGAGGTCCCAGCTGCTGCCAGAGGCTGGGGGTGGGGATCCCCAGCAGGTGCCCTGGTTACAGGGAAAGGGGAAGCGCCTCAGCCTCCTGGCTGCTCAGTGGCACTCTTTGGGGGAGGTGTGTGTTTGGGGGGGGGTGGCTCCCAGCTGCTGCGGGGCAAAAGGGGCTGCTTTTGGGGAGACATGCTTCAGGGAGGTCCTGCATTGATGCTCGGTCTGGGGCAGAGGAGCCTCCCCAAGGCTGCTGGGCTTGGAGGGGGTGGTTCCGGGACTGTCTCATCTGCTTCCTAAGGCATCTCCATGTGTCACAGGAGCGTCTCCGCAGAGGGTGTCCCCTCAGCTGCTGCAGCGGGGAGGCGGGTGCGGAGTGGCCTATCAGCTGCAGAGGGAGCTTGGTGCTGCTGCTACAGGAAGGACTCGGGGAGATGCTCGCCTGGCAGGGATTGAGGGCTGCAAGTGTCTGGCTGGGATATCCCAGTTGCTTCTTAAGGGGGGTCTTGGGATGGGGCTGTTCTGGAAGTGGTCCCTACAGTGGGGTCTGGTTGCCTTGTCATCATTGTACTGCTGCACGTGGGACCAGCTGAGGGCAGCCTCTTTTGCCCTGGATTCTAGCCTGGGAGCAGGTGCTTTTCCTCTTGCTGGCTTCTTTTTTCCATTATTTAATATTTATGACTCCAAAACTTCCCCCCCTCCCACCATCTTGAGTGGGATGCTGAAATGCTGAGTGAATGACTTTCTGGGCTACAGCCCTGGAAAACTTACGTAATATCTTGAGGCAGCCGAGGTGAGGAGCCAGGTCACAGCGCTGGGGGTGGGAGCCTGCAGTGGGCAGCATTTGAGCTCTGCACTCAAGTGCTTGGGGGATGAGCTGTGTAGCAAGCCTCTAGCTGGGCAGTCCTGGCCCATTGGGGGGAAACCTTCTTCAGAAGGTTGTTCTGGGACCAGAGCTTGAAGCTTCCAGTGACTTCACTTCTGAAGGCCAGATGTTCTCTCTACAGCTCATGCTTTGTATCGTTAGATCTTGTGTGTTTAGACAGTACCCCACTGCCCTGCAGCCTGCTTACCACTGTTCGCGATGCCTGGGCTGCACAGGATCTGTAGGATGTGGATCATTAGTCAGACTTGCTTCTCAGGATGGCACTGTATTCATCAGTGTGTAAGCTCCCATATGCCCACTATGGAAGGAAAACCAATGACTCATTAGTTTGCAATAGTGCCTGGGCCCATTGTGCGTTGCACAAAGAGCTTGCGGGCTTGATTGTCATTACGTTGGTAGTGTTACGGTACTGCCTTGGGGCCTGGCCAGGGGCCAAGACTCTGTTGAGCTTGGCTGTATGTAGGTACATAATGCTCTATCAGGTCCCAGCCCTAAGGGCTCATGACCTATATATTTATCTCTCATTTACCTGGCTAGCAAATAAATGTCATTTCAAGAGCCACCTGCTCTATTTTTACCAATGCACCGTGAAAAGCAGAGGTCCTGATTTTCCCATGACTATGTTACTCAAGCTGTAAAGTCCTTCAAGGATATGTTGACAGTTCAGCAAGGTGCGCCAGAGCCAGGCGTGCTGTAATGCACTGCAGAGCAGCCTGGAAGTAGATGCCTTCAGCAGTGTCACAAACACAGCCAAACCGTGACAAGTCAAACTCGGTGAACTGCCTGATGTAGCCAGCCAGCGTCACAGTGACACTGCTGCCTACGTCTGGTTGGACTGCAAATGGAAGCCTGTGCTGCCAGGGACGAGTGTGCTGACTAACCAGAGTGGGGCGGACGTGCTGCCCTTGATTACTCTGGCTGTTGCTGTGCCTGTAAATGGATTTTGGCCTCATACCCAGCATAATGCAAGCATGAGGGCTTGCTCCATTAAATTAAAAAGGGGAGCATTCGTATGTGACAAAAAGAAATGGACATTTCCACAATGTGCTGTTCAAATGTGGGACTCACTGTCACAGGGAGGGCTGTGCTGCAGGGAGAATTACTGTGCAGGCAGTGAGGTGTGAGTTTACAGTGCGCTAGCTGCAGGCATGGCATCTGGTAAGGCATGGATGTGTGACATGGTGCAATCTGCCTTTGCCCCTATGCACATGTTGAACAGGCGCAGTTCATACAGTGGTGTAAGTTATCCCTGCTCTGGGGGAAGCCTGAAGCTTTTCCAGTTCATTCAGGGATAACGGTTTGCCCAAGGCAGTCTGTTACAAGCTCTCCGTACCACCCCTTGGCCATGTACTGTAATAGTGCCTACATGTACCTTAGAGAGTTGGTTGTCTGTCTCTTCTGGATAACTTTGTAACTAGTAGTACTAGTGTAAATGCTTGCTGGGTCTGCTCTCGTAGTTGGCACTGGATATCTATGGGGGGAACTAGTATGAAGTAACTAGGTGCACTGTCAATTGATACCCTGTCTTACTGCACACTCAATTCCCTGTGTAGACAAAGAAAGAATTCAACAAGATTCAATAAAGGACTTTTCTCATGGATAATGAGGATATCCAGGATTTATCAGAAGTAGCGATAACGATCAGTTCAGGAGGGATGTTCAGCTTCATGCACCAGCTCATAGATCAAGATGAGAAGTATTGTTGAGGACAGAATATCCTTCATCTGCCTACTGATGGGTTCTTGTACCTTCCTCTGAAGCATCTGATTCTAGCCCCTGTCAGAGAGAAACACTGCAGTAGATTGGCTTTGGGTCTGACTCTCTCCAGCAGTGGTTATATTTCTGGTTCTGCAGCCACTGCTTGTGTATAGGTTTATTTTTTGGGGAGGATGGAGGCCAAGGCACGATCCTAGGAAACTCGTTGGGAGTCTGATTGCAAACGCTGGTATCTCTAGTTTGGCTGGATATGCTGTGGGACGGAGCAATCCAGAGTGGAGAAGTTCCAGTGGACTTCTCATGCTTCCCATAATGGAAACCTAGGAATGGTGGGTGGAAATCAATTCCACTGTGAGAAATGAACACCTGAGATTTGTAAATTCTGCTGTGAAGGCAATACATGATGAGAACCAAGGTCATTTCCTCACAATTTGCTTCATCGTTCAGTTTCCTTTGGCTCCTCCCTGAATTCATGTGAGGATCACATGCAAATGCAAACACAGGACAGTTATTGCAGGGCCACGGCATAGTGGCTAATTACAGCCCGAACGCCTCACCCAAAGGTTCTTGCATCATCTGCTGTCTTTGCTGTAATACATGGTACCATTCATAGCTCTGAGCTATCCCTGGATAGTAGGGCTCAGAAAGAGCTATCAGGGCTTCAGGGAATCTCTCCTCTGGGAGAGGAGCTCTGAGCAGGGTTCATCAAACTCTTATTTGACTGAGGACTCTCCAGGCACAAAACCAGTGATTTGAATTTCTCCTTCTTGGCTCTGACCCTTGCACAGGCCCTGGCCAGAAAGCATGCACTCCCAGAGGCATGAACATGGCATGGTGGTGGGGTGGATGGTGACCTTGTTGCCCTGTTCTTTCTGTTTCTCCATCAGTCAGCAGAGCTGGCCAGCCCCAGAAATGATGCAGCACAAGCGCTTCCCTTTTGTTTCCTAAGTGGCCCAGTGGTTAGTCCAGGACCTGGGTTTAAATTCTTGCTCCACCACAGACTTTCTGTGTGACCTTGGGTGAGTCTCTTAACTTGGTTCTCTGGAGCTAAAATGAGGCTTATGATCCTTACTTTCTTTGGAAGGGCATTGTGAGTAGCTACGGTACTGTGGTACAAGCAGCAGAGATTGTCTGCACATCATGCAACAGAGGTCTTGAGGGGGAGTTTCTTTCCTCTCATCACAAGCACGTGCCTGCATTATGCAAACTGGCTCCAAGTCAGCACTTTCTTTTATTTCCCCAGAGCTCTGGCTAATGATTAAGTTGTTATCAGCTTCAGGGC
Organism: Caiman crocodilus; assembly: GCA_030014935.1. Lineage (NCBI taxonomy): Eukaryota > Metazoa > Chordata > Crocodylia > Alligatoridae > Caiman > Caiman crocodilus. Next base: position 10,459,243 of record JAGPOW010002118.1, on the reverse strand, counting down.
TCCCATCCCACAGCTGCTGTATTCACAGGCAGAGTGTTCCTCACATGCACAAATGTTTTTTTTCAGGGGGGGAGGCACTTATTTGTCCCCAAAGAGGGAGCTTTGGCCTGTGTCACTCATATGGCAGCCTCCAGCTGAGCTTCAACTCCCTACTTGCAATGAAATGCATGTCATTTCTCCGGTTGCCTTTCCTTTTGATTTCCAAACAAATTAAAAAAAAAAATCTGGATGCTTTTAATAATTAATGACTTGCCAGGGAAATTTCTTATTCAAATGAGGGTGCATTCAGTGCAGCTGATTATCTGGATCCTGTTAGTGGACTACTGTTGAAAAACTGGGAACAATTGTAATTACAGCTATTTTACTTATGCATTTAAAGAACATGCGCATCTTTAATTGGAAGAATAACCCTTGATCCATCACTTGAACATGATTAAATAAGCTTCAGCATCTGACATGATGTCCTAATAACGTTACGATGACGTTAGCCTGGCCTTCAGGATAATAATAAAATTGAGAGCGGGGTTGATGTATGGCCCTGTCAGGGCAAAAATTAAGAGAAATGGAAACTCTATTATAAATAAATGATCATTTGTTACACTCAGCTCTTTGATCAATTCCTCTGCCTGGGAAGGAGACTGCAAACGTGGTGCCACAAAGGCAATTACCTGTTATAAGGTAGCACAGTGGGGACTCTGATAATTGACTTTGCAAAGAAAAGATTGGTTTCTTGCGTCTATTCTACAGAGATGGTGTGAAGAGAGCGCCCGTGTGGTGGAGAGCAGGGGAACAAATTTGGTCGGTCACTACTAGTTGAAATTTCGGGTTCCCTTCACAGCTTCCCACTGCCTTACTGTGATTACTGGCCTCGTGTTTTTTGAAAAGCAGTCAGTGGTATTGAGACATCTGTTTTGACCCATTAACTTAAATGAAAGCTGCATGTCTGGATCCCTTAGACGGCTTGAAAAATCTCTCTCTCCACTTCTCAGTGCCTTGGCTTACTAATGTATCAAGCTGGTTTAAAAGAATTAACTAGAAGGGCTTTTAAAGCCTTAAAGGCTGTAAAGAGGTTTTGAATGAAAGGGACTAGATTTGCAAAGTTTGTTTTAACCGGTAAGAGAACAATTCAGTATTCTTCCATATTAGAGGCAGGAAAAGTAAATTCACATTATGAATCCTATGCCTTTGGGCTTAGAATTGACTTTAGGTTTCTATTAGTGAACCAAATAGTCTTATTTTCTTGATTTGTTTCTGCATTTCCCATGTGTGTACACTTCTCATTAAAAAGACAGATTCTATGCTGTTATATGGGGGTAAATATGGAAGAAACTGGCCTAGATGACCGTGGAGTCATAGAAAGGCAGAACTGAAAGGGACCTTCAAAGGTCATCTAGTCCAATCCCCATCTTGGGCATTATGGAAAACTTGGAGCTCTGCTACTTTGCACCGGGGAACATTTTGGCACAGAGGGATGGATAATGTGGAGTCTTTCAGATCACACCCAGGTAACAAGTGGGCAGGATCTGGCCCTTTGGATGGAAGATTCCACTGTGCAAAGAACGTGCTCTCGGTCCCTTATCTGCATCTTTGCAGCAGTCAATTGGAAGGTGAGAACACTTTGTTCAGTGCATATATGCTACATGTAGTTAAATTTAGTCTATCATCTGCTGGAAAATTGGTGGCAAATTCCCTTGCATTGATCAGCTACAAGTCTAGCCAGTCACAGAGTTTCCACAGAGAGATTTTAAAATATGTTTGGATTATAATGGAAAACAGAACAAGATCGCATGAAGGTCAAATACATTTGAGCTCAGGAAACACACCTGAGGTTTGTTTTTATTCTTTCCAAGATGGACTTGGACGGAACCAAAGGAGCTTGATTCTGCTCCTACACACTAGTTTTAAGACTCCCAATTTTCATCGGTGTCAATGAGATTTAGAAGCAAACGCCAGATCCAATTATTTGATGGCTACTAATTAATACTTTCCCCTGTGCAAATGAGTTAATGGCTCATTGTGGTCTGATGCTTCAGAGTGGAGGTTGAATCTCTCAGTGGTGACAGATGACAAAACAAAGGAGAAATGTTTTAGAGTTGCAGCAAGGAAAGTTTTTAGGTTGGATATTAGGAATAACTTTATCGCAGGGAAGGTAGTAAAGCACTGGAACAGATTAACTGGAGAGGCTGTGAACTCTCCATCCTTAGAGGTTTTTAAGACCTGGGTAGACGAAGCCTTGGCTGGGTTGATGTAGCTGGGGCTGGTCCTGCTTTGAACAGGGAGTTGGACTACATGACCTCCTGATGTCCCTTCTAACCCTATTTTTCTATGATTCTGATCTTGCTTACATGGAAATAAGTCATGATTAACTCCTTTGAAATCAGTAGAGGTACATTACTGTACAATCCCTGTGATTGAGAACTAGATTGGGTACCTCTGCATGGCATGGCACTGTAGTGTGCTCCATAGACTTTTCCTGAATGACTTTGGACAAGTCGCTATAGCTGTTTTTGATACAGAGGTTATGAATTTGGCCTGGTAAAGATTGCCTGCTGGAAAAGAATGCTCTGTGACTTAATTAACATCTGTAAAATGCCTTGAGATCTGTGGATGAAAGTTCACTGTTTGCTGTGTCCTAGCACAGAATCTGTGCGCACTTTGGATACATGTATTTGTTAGATGCCTTAAGTATGCGCCAGTGTTTGGACACAGATAACTGGGTCTGGGTAAGAAAGGAAGCTAATGGAAAGAATAGCATCCTAAGAATGTACAGTACATGTATTTAAACATCTGGGAACACTTCTTTTGAAAGCTCAACTTGTCCAGGTTATAGATGCAAAGACATGAATTGAAGCCTGTTTAAAACCATAAGACTGGCTCTGCAGGTGATATTTATGCTGTTTTATATCACCTGAAGATCTACTACTTTAGCTAGAACTTGTATAGGCAGTCTGGACAGCAAAGAAACGAACCAGCAGGAATGTCAGGAAATTATTTTAATGGGCTACGAGGTGTCGTGTTATGAAAAGCGGCTCTCCAAAACCACACTGTTCATGGCAGTGAGGCTTTAAAGTTATGCTTCAGTGGTACTCAGAGCCTGACAGAGCTTGGTGTGATAGTGGATTTTGGAGTCTGACCCTGTGAGCATTGAGCCTGCCCTGCTTTCATTTACAACAGTGAAGATCAAGAGCAACTCTACTGAAATCAAGGGAATAGGGTCCTTCATATTCAGCATCAAAAACCAAAGCATTTGGGAGGTGGAGGGGAAAATGTAAGGACTAGACAATCCATTCATAATGACCCTCTCTCCATCCCTGCCCATGAAAAACCAAGTAGGTGACTCAGGGTTTTAATCCTGCATCCTCTCAAGTTGTGCCTCTTCCCCTGCCTTTCTACTTGGATTGTAATTAGTAAGCTCTTTGGGTCAGGAACTCTCAATTACTTCCTGTATGTACAGATTAGGAGCTTCTAAGTGCTTTTGTAATTCAGCTAATAAATTAGTACACCAATAAATTAGTGTACTGTTGGCTGTATCCCAGATGGAGTCAATAGAAAGTGTTGGTACCAAGCTCCTCTGAAAATCAGGCCTGTGGTGTTTAACCTACAATCAGCGAATGTCTTCAAACATGACTTAGGAGGGATAGTAGGACTGGAGTGTTGTTTAGCTGTGATGGTCCAGGAAACGTATGAGAGGCAACGCAATAAACGTGGTATCTGGTATTGGACCAGCAGTATAATTGATACTGAAATATTCCATGTGGATTACTGCATTTAGATAGAAATAGCTTAATTTATAAAGAAACTTCCCACTTCTATACTTCTGTCCTGAAGCACTTTACAGATCTTGTGCATTTGTGCCATCTTCATTGACAGAGACTATGAGTGCACAAAGCTTCTCAGGGTCTCTGGGTAAGGTAGTCACAGGAAACCTGATTCTTATTTACACTAATGCCTCCTTACAAGTGCAGACTTATAGCTATAGTGGGTGTTAAGGGCCCTCACAATAACTTGGGATCAGGCTTGGACTCATGAGCATGACCCAGAAGGCTCAAATGTAAGGGAAAGATCCTGGCTCTGCTGAAGTCCATGGCAAAACTCCTGCTAATTTTAGTGGGATTAGGTTCTCAGACTACTTCTGTCCTGACCCTCATCCTAGAAAGGGTTTCACTCTCATGCTTGGTTTCACGCGACTGCATCTTAGCAGTTGACACATCTTTAGTCAGGACTTCAGGATTTTATCTGCCAGTAAAGCCTCCAAATATCCCTTAATTCCCTCATGCCTCATTCCCCACTTCCTCCCTATGTACAAGAGAGGGAGAAATGCCTACCTGTCTCACAGCCATAAAGCTTAATTCTGTTGGTTAATTTTAACAGTGCCCTGAGACTGAGGGCATTATGGAAATGCAGAACATCCTACTTGTTTCCATCCTGGCTGAACCAGGGGTATGTTTTTCTGGCAGTGTGACGAAGCTTACTATTCTCCTGATGGTGTGGTGTTCGCCTGGATTGCACACACAGCGATGTAAACACAGCAGGGTGCCCTTGCAAATCTCTTTTAATCAAGAGGAAAAAGGCAATGGTGGGAGGGGGGCCGGCTGGGCTAATTCACACAGCTACTTTTGGATTTGGCCTCGCCAGTTTTAAGCTGCTTTCCTGAGCTGCTCATTCTTTCACTCTTGTATCTACCTCTCTTTTTTTGCTCCCAACAGCTCTGCTGTCATAGATAATTCTCCTTGTTGTTTCTAGGTATGTGAGAGAAGGCCACTTTCGAATCGAGGAGAGAACGCTGAATGCTTTCCACTGGTTGTACTCCCCTCACCAGCATCGCATAGTCAGTCGGGCGGATCTGGAAACCCCAAGCAGGTAAGCAATGGGCCCAGATAAAAAGAAGCAATTGCACAAGGCACCATGGATGAACTGGCTTTCTGTAGAGAAAGCTGTCCAGCTCTGCCCCCTCAGCAGGGTGCTGTGAGCTGGTCTTATAGGTGTTTGGGTCAGAAGGGACCTCAGCAAATCACTGAGTCCAACCCCCTGCCTGGGCAGGAAACAGTGTGGGAGTTAGATGACCCCAGCCAAGTGCATATCTAGCCTCCTCTTAAAGACCTCTCACTTGTATTAGAGCACGGTTGGGCAAAATCCAGCCCGCCAGACAATTTCATCCAGCTGGTGGAAGTGCACCAACTAATTGTACCCCGCCCAATCCACATGCCTTGCTCCCACCCTCGTGAGTGTAAGGGCTTGGTTCAGCCAGCATGCAGCTTCGGGGCAGAACTGCTGCTGCCAGTGCTGCAGCGGCCGGGGGACCTCCCAGCTTTCCTGGCATCCTGCTTGCTCTGGGCACCAAGTAGGGAAGTGGCAGAAGTGGGGGCAGCAGTGAGAGAGGGGAAACTGTAGCTGGGTGGGAGCATAGAGCGTGGGGCTGGGCTGGTGGCAGAGCAATCCCGCACCCAGAGGGTGACTGGAATGGGGAGCTCAGGGGGGTAGGGTGTGGGTATGAGGCAGTGTGGTGCACAGAAAGGAGGGTGGTGCAAACCCTCCAGGATGCACAGCCCCTGCCTGCAGAGGCAGCAGCAAGTGGCGGGTACTCAGGGTGCTCGTGACCTGCGCAGGCACTGCTGCTGCCTGGCAGCACATGGCTCCAGCCAGCGCTACATGAGGCGACAAGGAGCATAGCCTGGCTGGCCCACCTCTGTCTCATAAGGCTCTGTGTGGCACATGTGCAGCTCTGCACCACTGACTGGGGGAAACCCAGCACAATGGGAGCTGGCTGCTTTCCCCGACCCCTGCCATGCAGGTCCCGGGACTATGCTGGAAGTAGAGGGAAGGAATCTGCCCTCGAAAGGTCACCAAAACTCAATAAGCAACCCTCCAGCCAAATAAATGCCTACACCTGTATTAGAGGCTGTGCTGCTGCTGAAGGCTAGTTACATCCAGGGAGCTCCAGATTTAATGCATCAGCAGCTGCTGCTTGCCACTCCATGGATACCCCAAAACTTAGCTGGTTAATGGATGTGAAGAGCTGCAGTCTACCTTGTCATGCCCACCAGCAAGCACAACCACGTTGGCCCAGCCTATAATACATTGAGTTTAGGGTTTTGGTGGTTTTCAGTGCGAAAATCAAAATTTTCCATGACACGCCAAGGTTTGTTCCGCATGTGTTTTGTCAATTACTTCTCCATGACCCTCCCGCCCCCTCCATTTTCACTAGTAGTTTTGAGCTAGTCCAGTTCCTCTTTCTCTTAAGGAACTATATTCAATATTCAAAATTATCCATAAATATGATAAATTGACCCACTGACCATGTTTCTGTCTTCCCCCTCCCTTGCATTAGCTTTGCAATGGCCCTTTCTCTATCCTTCCGTACAGTCTGGTGGTTGTCAGTGTGAAAGCCATCTCCTCTGTGGTTCAAGCAATATGGCTCAGACTTCATGCATTTCACCATCTCAGTTCCCCATAAACTTTCACCTCTCATCTGAAACCAGCTGCCTGTTATACAGCCCAGTTCCTTACTCGCTTGCTATTATTTTTCATTTATCTCTGTATTTCTATAATTGAACTGTCAGAGACAAAATCCTGCCTGATGGTGGAGAAAGAAACGGGGAATATTTTCTCCTGACGCGTCAGGCCAGTGAGAGAGAGCTAGGAACACCGGCTTATTCAATATAGTCTTAATGAAGTATGGTTATAGGTAACTGGACGGAGGTACAGCCCCTGAAATGGGTGGCACTCTGCATTATCCAGGAAGCAGTTACTCAGAGATAAAAGGGTATGTCTACACGGGTATTTAGGGTGGATATAGGGGGTGGCCATCATCTACCCCAAGCCGTGTGAGTTACATCTCTGTGTCTTGAGGGTTCGTTATGCCTAACACCACACCTGTCCACCTTGCCCTTCCTGTTTCTTGAGTGGAGCCGTTCTAGGAAGGAGTCTGCAAACAACTTGGTTTTCTTTGCATGCCTGGTCCTAATTATTGGCAGTAGAGACAGAAAATGTGGTGCAGAAAGGTGTGAAGTGATGAACAGATTGGAATTGCTCTACCCAATTGCTTTTACTTTAGGTTCGGTGCGCTCGGGTGCATTTAAAACATGCTCCAGAGAGAGGAAGAAAAGAGATGGGGAGAGCAAAGCTGTGGGAGCTTGATATCAAACCTAGAAATTCAGCAGTGTCTGGACTGATGTCTACTGGAGAGGGCTGGTGGGTGCTAAGCTGACTGCAGCTTTAAAGATGCCATAGCCACAAGTGCAGACATAGCCAGAAATGATCTCTAGGCTGGCCTCTCATGGGGAACTTGGCCCAGACTGCCAAGAATCCTTTTGAGGAAGAGGCAGGGGCTCCAGGTCCGCAGGAGCTGTGTCAGACAGCAGGGCTCCTGCTATGGTTCATTGCAATGCCCAGGGAAGAAGAGAGCTCAAAGCCTTTTAGTTCATCCGATAAAAGCCACACAGTTTCAGGCAATACCATTTTATTTTGCATCTGTGGCTTCCACCTAAGGGGCACAATTAGAGACCCCCCACTTATAATCCCAATTCTCAGTCATGCTGAGGGTACTTGTACCCCTCTAACCATTTAAAGAGCTCTAAAAGTCAGTGCAAATGTGATTTACATCCCCTCTACACGCATCTCAGCGCCACCAGAATAAGGTAAATGAGTGCTAGTGTAGTGAGGATTGGGGCTTTTGTTGTACATCAGGACATGCTATAAAAAAAGCTAGAGCAGAAGAAACAGTGAAGGTGTAGCCCCAAGAAACCCCTCAGCTCTCCCAGATGGCTGTTGTAACATCCCTGCCCAGCAGTCTCACGCTCAGTAAATATGGTCGACACTTGCGCCTTGTCTTTGCAGCTGATTTCCGTCGGAGCCCATCTGTTGATGTGACCATTTTTTCTATGCTCGGGGAGGTCGGGTTCCAGTCGCAGGGTCGTATGCCAGTGCCAGGACGTGTTGCCTTGAGATTGGCAGTCTGCATGACTCAAAGAAAGCTTTGCAGCAGGAAGTCAAATCCTCTGTGGCAGCCAGGACATGCTGCTTTTCATAATTGCTTTCAGGAGGGCAGATGGGGATGTCGCAAGCTGTGGTTGTGCACAGTGAAAGAAAGGCAGACACAGCAGGCCTGGTGTCCTTGTCACTTGCACTTGCATAAATCAAGAGGGATGGTCTTGAACACCAGGATGTTGTAGTACTGGGGCAGGTCCTCCTTCCCCAGCATGCAGGGGTAGAAGTCTTGGAGGAAATTTGTTCTTTCAGCTAGAGTCCAGGAATTGCTCCATTTCTGTCTGCCACAGATTTTCTGTATAGCCACTGGCAATACACATGGGCCAAGCTGTTGAAAATGGCTTCTAAATTTGAGTATCTGGACTTATGAGCGTCCAATTTGAGATGCTTACAGTTTGACATTGAGGTGTTTAACCCCTCCAGAAACCAGGCCCTGGGATGTCTCTACTTGGGCTCCTCAAAACGGAAGCTCCCCAAATCAGAGCCCCATAAACACATTGCCTTTAGTGCCTGATCACTGTCTGCCTTGCACTTTGTGCCTTCATGTGTGCCTGGCAAAGTGGACATACGATACAGCTGTAGGTAATAATGCTCTCTTATCTTGCAGAAGAGGGTATATATTGTTGTTTGTAAACCACTCTGCTCTGGCTCCATCCCTCTAAGAGTCCTGTTATATCATGACTTTGGGAATTAAGATATGACTGGGCCCTGACTCTAGCTCACCCCAGATTCTGGCTTCAAAAGCAGAGCCAGGCACTAAGATTTCAATGACTAAACTTTGAGGGGTGGATTCTTAACTGGAGCAAATTGGTACAGCCATATGGACTCAGGCTTGAATTTTCAAAGGAGCCTGAAAGATTTAGGCACCCTGTAGGCTTCTTAAAAATCCAAATTTAATCAGTCTGTTGCAAGAAAAGAGGGCAAAATGACAACCCACTCTAATGAAGTCTGTTGGTGTTGAAGTCAATGCAGACATACTAACATACTGCTATTTATTATAAATGGGATTTTTGAAAGCATCTAAGTTCATGCTCTTCTGAAAGGAGATTTATGCTCCTCTGCCACGTAAGCCTTTTTTGTATGCAGTTGGTGCATCTACACGTGCACTTCTCAGAGACTGATTAGCTCCCCGGTAAAGCATCACTGTTTGTACATGCTCTGATATTAGGGCACAGTAAATTAATTAACTCTACTGTAAGACAGCACTGTCCCCAAAAGTGCTATCTTATGGCAGAGTAATTAAGTACAATGAAATGCATGTGTGCATAGTGACAGAGGCTGGCTGCGGCGCAAGGGTGCTAAAGTGTGGGAGCTGCCTGCCACGCGGCTCTACGCTTTAGCACTCTCATCCCTAGTCAGCCCCTCTGCTGCCCAACATCACCACCCGGAGCCCAGGGCTGAGCTTGCTGCCAGCCCCAGCAGCCTGGGGCTGCTCTGCCCTGGTTCAAACTGCTGCTATCCCTGGTGCATGTGTAGATGCTACTGACTCTGGCTCAAACTGCTCAGGAGTTTATTGCATCACAGTAATTTCACATGTAGATGTACCCAGTGAGTATCTCAGCCAGCCTTACTGCATACATACAGGTAGACTGTTGCTACCACTCACGATCTTGCTGTCAGACTCATGATATTTGATTTGTTTCATAAAGTCGCAGCTCCTGGAGTCATGTGAATTATGTGAACATCTCTACTTCCATTTTTTGCGAAAGGTAAGCTTCTAGTCCTAAGGTTTGCTGAGAGGACCCTAAAATTTCAAAAGCCAGACGTTGGGTATAAAGAACAGTGAAACGTATTATTTCTTAAGACTGTCATGAGCTGAAGAACCATCTGACCTGGTTCTTAATGTTCATATATTTAGAGCATATATTAAAAGCTGAAATGGAAGTGGCAAGCTGCATGGCTCACCTACTGAGCTGGTGAGCATAAATGAAATATTGGGAGAATATTTCTTTCAATACTGAGATTTCAGTTGGTGCTTAAATTCTTTCCTTCAAAGCTCACTGTAAACATACCACCAAACAACTCCTCTGACGGATGTTGTGGCTCACTTTCCTGATGCAGATTTATTGCTGTCATTTTAAATGGAGTGTTTTATGATAAAATGTCAATTAACATAAAAGTCCCCTGGGCCTCAAGTAACACATCGCTCAGGAACTATTTTCTTGCCTTGCGTAAACATCTCTGGATAGAGGCATGGCTAAAAGCTTTTCCTTCTTTATTTCAGAGCAGTTTTTCTACAAGTGCCCTTAAGAGTTGTGAAGCCTACTTGCAGTCCCACGTACCATAGTGAAGGTAGGGAAAGAGAGAGAGGAAGAGGGTACATACCCCAGCTGGGGGGGACAAACAGAGAAACACTTTTGTACTGGGAGAGGAGAGAACTGTTGCTACAGGTAGAATGGTTTTAATAAGTACTAGGGGTTCTAGGTTTCTCCTTGGATTTAAAGGAGCCCAGTGTTTCGGATCCCATGGAAATGGGGTACCTAGCTCCCGATATCCAAATATTTGGACCTTATCTAGGTAGAGGGAGCAAAGGCCAATGCAGAATAGGAGGAGACAAGGTGCCACAAGATGGCTTCACTCTTCAGTGCAGCCCCAGCTATTCTGCAGCAAAAGGCTTGTTGGGATCAAGAATTGAGGAACAGCCTCCGGTCCTCAGTAGTTTCTCATTATGTCCCAGTGGAACATCGTGATAGCATTCCTCCCCTTCACAGCTCCCTCTGCCTCTAACACGATGCGAGGATAAAAGGACTGTGTGTCTTGAGAGAGATGGGTAGATTCTCTCCCTAGACACTTGTGTACTGTATCATCAGTGTAGCATCCAAGCACGTGACAGTCTTTAATATATCTATGTTCACAACCCTGTGAGATAGCGAAGTGTGTGTATCCCCATTTTAGAGAGGGGGAACTGAGCATAGAGAGGTTAAACGACTCACACTTTTATCTCAGTGTAACATAAATGCCCCAAAGTTAACATCCTGTGTGTCTGCACCCGTAGCGCCTCAAATTTCACTGACTTTGTGGCCTAACCACCCTTTGTGCTGGTGAATATCTCTCCTACAAAATGCCCGATGCCCATGATTTTCCAAAGAGTTCAGCTCCCATTCATACAGCTAAATAAAGGACATTTTCAAATCAATACCCATCACCCTGGGCTCTCAGAAAATTCTGTCCTTAGTTCTAGCCACAAGGAGGCTGCTGTAGCATATCTGGTTTTCTGTATGCTATAAATCTTGTTTCCCTTGTTGTTTTTTATGATCAGACATGAATTGAAATACATGTCATGTGGCTGACAACTGTTTCCTTCAAATGGTGATTTCTCAGCAAGGCATCATTCAAAAGGGCCTTGTAATTGCCCCCATATGATCTTGCAATTGGCAAAGAGGGTCTTTTTTAAAAATTTAAATTACTGAGTTGTTTGTTAATTTTTGCAAATCATGGCCTTGGCTTGGATTATCCTCCATATGATCCTGCAGTTGTTGAATTGTGTCTTTTTTTGTATTTAAATTATGGAGCTGTTTGTTAATTTTAACTAATCTTTGCAAATTGCTACCCCAGCTTGCATTAGTTTTGCTACTGATGCATTGTTACCGTGCCCACTGCAGAATTTAAGTACAAGAAACATAATCCATAATTAATGTTAAGTACTGTTAGACTTAATTCCGCTGGGTTGATTTGATTTCCTGGTGGGTTGGGAAGTTATCTGGAAAATCTAATAAAATATGTAGAATTTCAGTGACCAAATGGAGTGGCTGCATGCATCACAGGACAAACCATTTTTGAAAGTGAAATGACTTGCCCTGTAAGATGTGGGGCATTAACATACAGGCAGCACTTAATGAGAGATAGTAGAGAGTGCAAAAGTCGATGCCTTCAAAGCCAAGGTCAAATCAGAATAAAAATCAGTAGTCTTCTTCCAGGCTCCGACCCCAAAATAAGCTCCTCTCTCTCAAGAAGCCAGTATGAAATGTTGCCCTTGGGATTGTCCAGATGTTCTGTCTGACCGTGGACACTCTGGATTCTGTGTTTTCTGTGGTGGGGCCCAAACCCTGTGTAGGTGTTTTCTGCTTGACGACTTTTTTACAGGGATAAATATAAGCATATGTTTCGTCCAGGTCTCCATATAGTAAAAAGCCATCATTTGGATTACATTGGGCACATCTGCAGCAGTCACTTACTGCGGAGTTGCCTGGTTATCTCTGCAGTAATGTGTACACATGCAGCACTATTAGGCTGGAGTAAACTAATTAACTCTGCTGTAGGTTAGTACTGCCAGATACAAGTGCTATCAGGCAATGGAGTTACTTTATGGCAGCACAGGTGTAGACACTGATGGGGCTGGCTGGGGCATGAGCATGCTTCAGTGCGGGGCTGCCTGCTGTCTAACCCCACACTGGAGCACCCTTGCACCCCAGACAGCCCCTCCGCAGCATGTTAGCAGGGTCGGAGCAGTCCCAAGCTGGGATGCTGCCCCAGATCAATATGCTGCAGTTCCAGATGCACATGTAAACACTGCACCTGGGAGCAATAAGCTCTGGCATGAACTGTGCCAGAGTTTGTGTTGCATTAATATTCATGTGTAGATGTACCCATTGTGTAGCTCTTTATAATACCATATTTTCTCTTCCTTCTTTCCCGTCTCATTGAGCAATGCAATAATGAACGTTGTTCTTTCCAACGTTATTGGCATCTGACCTAGCACCCTGCAACATTAATGGGGTACTCTTCCCCTCAGGCTGTGCGCATACTTAGGCATTTGTCATTGCATCATTTTTTCACAGTTTTCCTTGTAGCGGTGGCAGCTAGAGATGTACTTTTATTAGCTGAAAGCTGAAGCTCTGGGGTGTAAAAAGGTAGGTTGCAAGCAACTGTTGGTATATTGTAGCCAAACTTTTCTACCCCAGTTCAAACCTTACTGCAAAGTAGCACGTTATATCATGCATGCAGTGATGCTGGTCTTTTAATTTCCTGCCTGTAGTATTTCTTACAAGGAACTGACTCACTGTTTATTTTTGCTCCTTGCTGGTCTGTTTGTTAATGCACTGCTACGTGTCTGTGTCTAATTGCACCCACGGTGACAGAGAGCATATTTTGTCTTCATGTCTGCCTTGGGAGATGATTGATTCTTCTGAGGCAGTGCACTGGGCATTAGGGCACAGGGTGAGATGTCTGGGAAACCAGACTGTCATCCTGCTGGTGCCGCATTTACCCTCTATTAGCTGGTATAGGTCCAATCCTATGCAGGCCTCGATACTACAAAAGCCTTGTACATATATTGTATGTTGTTTGATTACAGTGAGAATTGTCTAAAAGACTGACTCATTCACATACAAAGTTGGGTTGTGAATGAAGAGTCGACTGTATAAAGGATGCAGTTCTCAGCCAATGGGTTGTGGCGCATGAAGGTTTGATGGGATCACATTTTAGAGCAGACAGAATTGCTGATGGAAGGGGCTGTATATGTAGATGCGTAAGCAGGATAGTCATTTGGATTTGTATAGTGGGAAAGAAGTCATGTCATGCTTCTTATAACTGTAGTTTAGACATCAACCCAATTCACAGGGTGTTGCATGTGTTCTCCTCCTCCATGGTGGACAACCACAATGAGGGATGCGTTCACTTTCCAAATTAGGATTCTGTCTGATAAACCCCCAAAGTGATTCACTTGTGACCCCATTCATTTAGAATAGCTTTGAAGTTGGCTGATGGGTGAGACAAGGTACAAGAGAAATGAGTTACTCTTTGCAAAAACTCCTCATTCATTATTGAACTGAGACCTTTTATGTGTAATGTAATGCAGGAGTTTTGTCTGAGTTTGTGCAAAGGGTGATGCTGTGTAAAATGCCTTGGAAGCCAATGATAGCAAATCCTTCTTTGGAAGGCTAAAATTTGGAGATGAAAAAGAAAGGAATAAGTTCCTATCTCGGACACTTGTGTAGCGTTGTTAAGGATAGGCTTATTTTCTGGTGCATTGTCTAGTTGGTTTCTTTTGGCTGCCCTCTTTTCCTCCTTGAAGTATAACATCGTAGGGAAAACAAGTGAATAGGAATAAGGCACAGGATAGTGGCACAAAGTGGGAAATAATGTGGCCTGTTTGTCAGAGTAAAAGTTAATCATTGGTGACAAATGAAACAGCAGTGGAACTGAGCCAAAAGCTGGCATCAGACAACTCTGAGTTATGGGGATGTTGTGAGCTGGATTGCAAATCTATGGCTTGGGCCTAGGGCAAGTTATTTAGTGTGGAAACTTCACCCTAAATGATTCTTCCTCTTGTGACTTACCTCATTGCAGTCGATGCATGGGGTCAAAGTATTTTTTGGGTGATGATCACTGCTACAGGTCCAATGAGATCTTTTTACCTTTGCTCCTAGCCACAGGGGAAGTGAACAGAGAAGGCTGTAGCCCCCATCCCAGAGATTCCATTTTTCAATTTGCTGATTTTTTTATTTCAGTGATTCCTGTCAATCTCCCTTTTTGTGGAGTGCATAATGTTTTCTGATAAGGGTGCAGATTATGTCATTCTGAATGATCTAAGTGACGGGATAGGTTTGCTGTGACAAGGTAATGGCCAGTTCTTAGATTCACTTTGGAGGTTTTTAATCTCGCTTCACAGCAAGTCCCTGCAATTTCTAGACACCATAGAGTCCCAACAGGACTCGACTTTTTCTGTGATGGAAAAAGCCATCACAAAGAGCATTTAGACCAACCCACCTTTGCACAATGGCACTTCTGCATAATGGAATTGTTGGTCACAGTGTGATGTTCACTGGGCCTCATTTAAAAAATACTTTAGTGCCTCAAGTGACTCCATGATCCCAAAGTATTATAAGGAGCTTCAGGATGCCACACTGCTCATTTATCGCACTTATAGAACCAGGACCTCTGTCTTTTTACCATTACCTTCTCTGCATAGTGATAGCTGACACAGAGAGTATGAAACAAGGGAGTGTGCAGTTTGGTGGAAGGATTAATAGCAGTTATATTGTGCATGTCCATCTATATTTCCTTAAGGGGTGTTCAAGGAAAAAGAAGCTGGGCTGTATTGTAACAAGAACATAGATGTTCTTGCCTATGGATTTCATGCAGTTGGGTATAGAAATGTCAAATTCTCCTGCTTCCACAAATATAGTGTTCTTTTTTGGAAATAGCAGGTTATATCCATAGCAGGAGTAAATGGGTACCACTCCATTGATTGTGGTGGATCTGCATGCATTTATATTGCCTGAGAATCTGGCCCATTGAATCTAGATGCAGTTCTCCTAGGAATTACATCATACTCGACTCATTCAGTGTAATGCGCTGCGTCTCTGTGTGTGGTGTTGGTAGAACAATGCAGTCTCCAGAGTTAAGATGGTGCCCACAGTATCTGAAAATAAGCTAATGGAAATGAAATCAATATATCACATCTCATTTTGCTTATGTAAAACTTCTATGAGCCCAGGAGGCTTTCAAAAGCAATTAGAGCCGGCAAACTCCCCATGTTTGCATTTCATGCACAGTGTGTATTTGTGTTATTTTGTTTGGACAGACTGGTCTTCAAAATAATCTCACTCCATATTTTGCAGCTAAGGTTGGACTGACAAGGGGAATAAACAGGACAAAATGCATTGCATTCATATATTGTAGCCTATGATGCTTGAAAGCAAAATTCAGGTAATCCCAATTTAAGTGGGCACTCAAAGATCAGCAAACACTAGTGCTTATTGGAATATCATGAAGTTTGAACCGGATTATAATAAAGGAATTGAGGATCCTACCGTGAGCTCTTAAAATAGACCGCTGCCCAATAAAATTGGTTTCTTGTGCAAGTTTCATTGTAGTCAGATTGGATGTAATTCTACTCTCAAAGGAACATAAATTAGGAGTACCTCTGTTTAAGATACTGGAGCTTCCCTAGGTGAAGCTGGCTCAGGACCAGAATCAGGCCTACTGGGAACATCTACGTGAGATGCTTTACTGCGTAATTGACTGACTGACTGAGTGGTAAAGTGTCACTGTCTACACGTGCATGCACTTACTGCACAGCACATTAGTCTACTTTAGGTAGTCTATATTAGGTACATTAGTTTACTATGCCTTAGTAACTAGCACACATGTAGGTGCCAACCAGAAGCAAATTTGCTCCCGGTCAGCTCTACCACCAGGGGTTCATCCTCGGCCTAGCTCCAGGGCCACAGGGCTTGGAGCTTCTTCAGCCCCAGGGCTGAGGTGGTTCTTTGCATACTCAAGCCTACCCTTTAAAATTCTGCAATGACCCTGGGGGCCTGTGCTGCCTGCTGCCTGTCTGTGGCCACCAGAGTCTGCAGCAGTGGCTCTGGGCCAGCTGTAGCACTTTGCCCGGACCTCAGCACTGGCCCCAGCCCAGCCCCACTGCCTGCCTGACTGTCCCATGCCATGCCCCTGAGCTGTGTGTGTGCTGCAAGCACCTGCCCAGGCTCAGACTCACCTGCAGCCCCTGAGCACTGGCAAGGGAGCCACGCTGGCACCATCCCCTTGCCATACACCATCTTCTAGGGATGTAACTGGTCCTGCAGTGGGATCAGCACTGTGCATGAGTCCTGCTGGCCCTGGGTGCTTGCTGGCTGCAGGAGAGGGAGCCAGCCATGCTGGCAGAGCAGCAGCCAACCTCACCCCCAGGTGAGCCCCCTGCCCGCTGACCATGCCACAGCGGGTGTACCTGTCATGGTGCAGCCAGAGGCTGGGGTGTTGGGCACCTATCTCTGGGCTCCACCATAGATGCTCCCACCCCACTGTCCCCCTCCCTGGGAGGGCACACAGAGCACTGTACATGGTCTGCATGCGGAAGAGGGTGCTTTATTGGTGGTAGGTGGGGTGGTTGGTGGTGGGGCTCTATGGGTTGGGGGAGAGTGGGGGGAGCTGCATGGAGGGAAAGGGATCTGTGTTTGTGAAGGGGAATAAAGTGCTTTACAGAACACTGTCCACAGTGAGCATGGTGCTGGGGGTATGCAGTGAGGCTGGGGTCTGTGGCCAGCCATCCGGCTGGCCTACAGTGGGTAGTGCAGGAGGAGGTGGTCCACCAGCACTCTTGCGCTCAGTGCCCTGGCCCTCACTGCTGGGTGTGTAGCTCACCTGGGGCCTCGGTTGGAGAGGGCCCATTGCTGTTACTGCCATCACAGCTGGTGCTCCCAGTGCCAGGCATCCTCCTCTTGCTGTGCCTCCTCCACCTATGCCTCACAGAAGAGCTCCCCTCGGGCCTCGCAGATGTTATGGAGCACATAGGCTGCAATGATGACTTTGGGCGATGCTGGCCTTCGTAGCCTTGAGGCAGAGGGTGATGGTGCATCAACATCCCTTCAGACACCCAAAAGTGCACTCCACCAGCATGCAGATCTGGCCTGCACACTGGTTGAAATGTGCCTGGCGGGGGTCCAGCTGGCCGGTGTAGGGCCGCCTGAGCTGGGAGAGAAGTGGGTAGGTGGGGTCCCCAATGAGGAGGTGCGAGACTGGAGACCTCCCATTTGGAGGTCCAGCACTGATGGCATGAAGTGTCTGCTTTCCACAAGGGCTGGCAGAGCAGAGTTTCGGAACGTGCAGATATTGTGGATGCTGCCAGCCCAGCTGGTGCTCATGTTGTTGAATGTGCTGCAGTGATTGACAACAGTGTACAGCATGATGGAGTGAAGCCCTGCTGGCTATAGAAGGGACGGTTGCTGTGGGATGGGCAGGTGATGGGGATTTGGGTCCTGTCCAGGGACCTGATGCCCAGAGGCAAGCCCAGGGCATGCAACCCTGCCACCACCTACAGGGGGTCGTGGACCCAGAGCACAGTTTGCCCCAGCATGTCCTGAAGGGTGCTGTTGACCTCCAGGACAGCTTCCTCAGTGATCACCTTGCCCACACTGAAGAGGTGGCTGATGTAGCACAGGCTGGCAGGCATGGCCAGCTTGAGCAGGGCAATGGCTAGCCAGGTCTCCATGGGGAGGGGCAGCCGCATGGTGGTGCTTTGTCACTTCAGGTGCAGTTGATCAAGGAGCTCCTGGAAGGTGGCCTGGGTCATCCAAAAGGACCCTAGCCTCTGCTCATCATCCCAAGTGCTCTGGATGATGTGCAGCCACCAGTCCTGGCTGGCTGGGCGGGCCCACAGGTGGTGGCTGCAGCCCCAGGAGCTCATGGATGGCATTGGTTGTGGCATTCACATGTGCATTATTGGCATCCTTGCTGGGGTGTGGGCAACAGCCCAGGGGCTGGGCAGCATCAGCATGGTGGCAGGGGGGCTCAGATGCACCTGGCCATGCAGTCACACAGCACCAGGGCACAGGGCCGAGACTAACCTGGGTTAGGTGGTGGTCACCATGGCAGTGAATTACAGCAAGCACAAACCTGAGGCAAGGGTCATCAGTCCCAGGGCCCAGGGTTGGAGCAGCCATGATGCGGTGGGCACAGGCTCTGGTGACAGAATTGCAGGGGGCTGTGCCAGCACACTGCTCCAGGCCAGAAACATAGGTGACCAGGGAGTACTGTGTAGGGCTTGCTCTTAAAGAGGGTCCCTGGCAGTGGTGTCTGGAGCCTCCAGCCAGTGGCTGGCTGCTGCAGCACAGGGCCAGAGTAGCCCAGGAGCAGGTTGCTGCCATGAGGTGCAAATCTGCTCCCAAATGGCCACATGTGTAGATGCCTGGTCATGGTGGGTTTACTGCACAGTAAGTTACAGCACAGTAAATCCATATAGCACTAATTGCACATGTAGATGTTCCCACTGTCTTTCTTTGCTGCTTTCAGTTGTATGTATAGTGTTCACCACTTGTGATATGTTCATGAGCCATATTTGCTGTAGTTGCTAAAGACCAGGCTGGTGGCATCAAGTGATTGCATGAGCATCACAAGAGTAGCACTGGGGCTACTAAATTCTTGTATCTCTTTGGGCCTGTTTTCACAAGTATATATATCGCAGGGTGCATGGCTGTGGAGAATCAGACTCTCACGTAGGGAAGAGTAACTAGAAATATACGTGTGTGTGTGCGCGCGCGCAGATTTAGAAGCAATTCTCCTTACCTTTCCAGCCAGACTAAGATTAAGCTTGGCTTTCCAGACCTTTCATTTTCAGATACACTCAGAGTTTCCATTTGCTGCTTGTTTGAAGGGCCTTTCTAGGTGTACTTTAATCCAGTGCTGCATAAACTCAGGTTGGTATTTTTTGAAAACATTGTCAAATCATTACTTTCCTTCCCTAGCTAATCTTTGTTTCTGTAACTTCTGCTGACTCTAGCTTTGCATGCAATAATCTCCAGCCATGCTGTGCCTTTGTGTGAAGATGCATAATGAATAGGAAGGCAATAAAAATAAAACTGCAGACACGATTGATGACATTGTGGTAGTTGCCATGTGATAATATAGTCTGAAATGTTTTATGTTCATATGCAGATCTATTCCATGGCTGTAAAGTGTTGAGGCTATTAATTCAATCCACCGTTTCATTTATATAGGCTTGACAATATATTGCATGCACAATAGAAGGGTCAAATTCACCTCTGCTTTGGACCCAGGAACTGGAAGTGAGATATGAAGGCTTCTGTCTAGTGCACACAGACTATATTTGTGCTGTGCTGGCAGCATGTTGGGTCACGCTTCTGCTGTTCATACGTGAAATCCAGAAATGAAGTGGCAAGGACATACCCACCTCATGGCTCTTAAGCCTTCCAGAACTCCAGGCCTTGAGCTTGGCTTGGTTGAGCATGGTTGATGTGCACATATGGTAAAAATTTTAGAAGTCCCTGAACAGGTTAGTAGCCAAAGTCCCAGTGGCTTTCAGTGCAACTTGGAGTACCAAGTACCTGAGTCACTTCCAGAAATGGGACTTGGATAATGTAGCCAACTTTCAGGGAGCAGAATCTGGGACTTCGCTTTCCAGAGGCCTGGGAAGCGCACTTCACTCATAACCTAGAAGCATTACAGCCATATTTCCATGGCACCAGGCAGCATTGTGTTGTGTCCTTGCAGCAAAGACACCAGGACCAGGGCTGAGTTTACTTCTTTGGGGCCCTGTGCAAAAGTTCAGGATTGGCTCACAGCCCTTTATTAGGCCACAATCCTAACACTAGCAGTTAGTTTCAGCATTGCCAGTGCAATGGACTCCTGGTCAGCTTGGCACCTCATGGATTTGGACAGTTTGCACTGCCTTGATGCTGTACAGCCCTTCTCTGGGACTAGGTTTTCAAACTGAGGACAAAAATCCCATTCCAGAGATTCCTAGGGGCACTAGGACACAGCCCTGAATTTCACAGCTGTCTTGGAAAATCCCAAATGGTTGGTTGTTTTGGACATTTGCTCCTTAATCACTTAGGCCTTTTGAAATCTTACCCATTGATCTCAGTTGTAGAACTCAGGTCCTTTCCTTTGGGATCTGCTGATATATCTTATTAAATTGTGTCTGGAGAATGGTGGATCCCATCTTTTTGGTTATGTGACACCACTTTCAAGTTTTGGCCCCATTTCCAGTAAGCTTGCAACCCCTCTGCCCATGCGAGCCTGACTCTTCAAGAGGAATTGTTCATGGGCTCAAAGCATACTTCTAAGTGCCCTGATCCTAGAGTACTGTGCGCAGTTCTGGGCTCCACATTTTAAAAAGAATGTGGAGAAGGAAGGGTCAAGGGTTGGGCACCAAAGATAATCAAGGACTTGGAAGGCAAGTCCTACTAGGAGGAGCTGAAGGAGTTTGATATGTTCAGTATGTGGAAAAGCTGCTTAAGAGGGGATATGATAGCAATCTTCAAATACTTGGAGCAAGAGCAAATAGGTGCTTGAAGGGCTGCTGTAAAGAAGAGGGAAAGCACCTTTTTTCTCTTGCTGCAGAGAGAAGGATGCAGACCATTGGCTTGAAGTAGCAGCAAAGTAAGTTTAGACTGGATATTTGGAAAAAAATGTCTTTACTGTCAGAACAGGGAGGCAGTGCAATAAACTGCCTACGGATGTTGTGGACTCTCCATCACTGGAGGAGTTCAAGAAGAGGTTGGACAGCCTTTGGTAAGAGATGATCCAGGTAAGGGATATAGCTATGCCTGTGTTCAGCTGTGGGTGGTATTTCCCTTATATCTGGGTGTTGCTGGTTGCCCCCACCTTCCCCTCCCCTTTCTGCTGTATGTCACTGTGTTTTGAAGCCCTCCTCAGAGGGTTTTAGTTACAGCCAAGGCTGAGAGATGGTGACTGGGATGTACCAATGCTCTTGTTGGGACTATAAAGCTGGAGGTTCCCTGCTAGAAGATCATGTCCCTCCACTCAGGGTCAGTCTGATGGCCATATTTGGGGTCAGGAAGGAGTTTTACCCCATGGTCAGATTGCTATGGACTATGGGGTTTTTTTGCTTTCCTCTGTGGCAGAGAGCAAGGCCCTCTACTTGGGATCTTGAGTATACATTGACAACATTTCATAGAAGCAGGACGCTGGCTGCTGTGGTTTCCCTGCTTCCCTTGTGGCAGGGTAGGGTGTTAGGTCTGTGTTGTGCCAGGATTGCTGGTAGTCTTATGTAAAGTTTAGATTATGGATTGTATATGATATTTTGGATGGGGATGATCATGTCTCAGGCTAGATGACCTCTGGAGGTCCCTTCCAGCCCTACTTCTCTGTGATACAATGACCCCATCTGAGATCACAATGCCCTGTTTGGAAACCACTGTCTAAGAAGACATGATTTCTAGGGTAATTTGTGATTGAACATAAGCTCAATGACTATTAGGCTTTCAGACTCTGGCCAGGAAGAATGCTGCACAATTCACGGGGTGCATTTCCATGTTGGCATTTTATTTTGTTCGCACAAGTTTTGCACTGGGGCAAGTCAGGGAACTGCACTCAACAGCCTGCTACTCGTGTGGAAACACTGTAATGTGCACAGAGCTTAAGAGAAAATTAAGGTATTAGGCACTTAGCATTTAAGAAGCAACTTGCAAGATGCTCTTTAACTGTGGTGATAAATGGAGTATAAACAAACAGATAGCTCCAAGCCAAATGTGCGCTGTTCATACACTCCAAAAAGTACCAGAAGGTTTTCTAGCTAGACATCCATCTGCTAGAGGGTAGGGCTTAATAATGCCCAAGAGGCCAGATTCTCAGCAGATGTAAATTAGTGTAGCTTTGGTAACTGAAGTGAGCTACTTTGGTATTTGCTACTACTATTGCTGGTTTGAGAGCAGCCACGCAAAGGACTTGTGCGAATTCAACCTAATCCTTGTAGAAGCCAGTTTTAATGACATCGGTGCAATTTGTGAATGTACCAGGCTTAACACTGGGTTGGTGTGAAAAATCATTAGCCCAGCTTTCCCAGCCTGATTCTGCCAGCTAAGGCAGGGGATACTGCTGCATTAAAAATACGGTGATCAGGAAGCATACGCCAAGTCTTGTCCCTCTTGGTGTCGTTTGCCTGCGATTCCAGTGGGATGAGACCTTGGTCCTAAAAGCTCTTATTTGGAATCTGGTCACGATCTGTTTCTATCTCTTAATTTCAATCATAAAGCCACATCCACTAAAGGGCATATGTGTGAGATGAGAGTCTGGTTTCAAAATTTAATCAGATTTCAAACAAAATGCTGGATCCTTTTTTGGAGAACAGAAAGAGTCAGTGAGCTGAAACCTTAGCTCTTGTCAACCTACATTGCTCCATTACTGTCACTGGAGTTGCACCAAATCGCACCAACAAGCCCAATAACTCAATGCTTATGGTTTCCCTATTTCTCCCCTCATCACCTCTAACGGCAGTCCCAGATTTCCAGCATGCTGCCCTATTTAAAACTGCCCTGTTCTTATTTTAGCATTGCATATTGTGAGCTCACGTGGATGCGTAGGGGAGTGATGCACAGATAGATGTATTTTTTACATCCAGCAACTGTGGCTGTGATGCAGTCAAAACACTTAAAAACAATTCTTTGTTTCTTTTAAGGAACACAGAAGGATTGCTGTGTGATACGGTATATGAGAGCTGTTAAAGCCCTCTTGTGGTCATGAATATCATTGGTATCTTGCCAAAAGCCCGTGGAGCATTAAAACAGCAGGTTAGCAAAGCCAGACACACATAATCTACTAAAATCAACAATGCAATAGCTGCAGCTCCACTTCAGGAGAACTGTGTGGCTGAAGAAATTGCATTTCTCTGCATTTCCCTCGCATTGATGTTTACAGTAAGCGTGTATTTTGCATAGAGAAAGCAGCAAGGATATCAAGGTAAGATACCATTTGAGTCTTGCTAAATCTGAACTGTAGTTGCAATATATAGCAGGATTTGAAGAGCATGTGGGGATCCCTATGTGAAATAGAAAATGTACACACGGGAGCTCTTGAATAGAAAATGTGTATACATGCTGCAGAAAGTACCTAATTCTCTTGGTTTCTGTACTGTGTATTTGCATGAATGTAAATGAAGGCATGTCTGGGAGAGCCATTGTTTCCACACTTTACAAAAATCCATTTGCGTAGTGGTGTTTAATATGTAATGACTACTTTGAGCAGTCAGGTTTTTCTATGCTGGATGGATGTGGACAGCAAGAGCAATCCCCTTGCCAATATAAATGTGTGATCTCTCTATCTGCTGCAGTTGTGTGAGACAATTCCTTGGAAAGGTGATTGATTCCAAGGCATTTGTTGAATTTTTGAAAATTCAAAAGAGGCAACTTCCTAAGGTCCCTTCAGCTCTTGGCTGGGATTTGTCACTGGGGAATTCTCGGTTGTTGGGGCTCGCTTTTATGGCTCGATACTAAAATAGTGGAAGGGGTCTGTTCTGCCTCCCAGAAAGGCACCTCAGCTGGTGACCTGCATCTCAAAGTGCTTTATGTTTGCACAGATTCAGTGTTGGAAAAGATCTTTTTCAACGAGTGCTTTTATTACCCTGGCAGATTGGTTTCAGGGAGACCACCCCCTCCCCTCCCTTTGTGCTTGGCTTATCCCTGACGGGGAAGACAGCATAATGTCTCCTTCTAAGGCATATACAGTGCACAGTATTTCTTGTTGTTATTCTTATCTCTGTGAGCTCAGTACAAGTGGTAAACCTAGTTTATGAGCTAGACCACAGCACTGATAAGGGATGGGAGAGCACGTCGTTGGAGTCCTGTGTGTGACAAGGAGATGAGATGAATCCTGCCGGGTTTTGTCTCATATTCTCATTTTTGTGCATTCCAGGTACTGCCTGTTTTATTTAAGACCCTTGCTATAGTATTGCAAGGGACATCGTATCTGTCCACATGGCACAATCTATTTGGGAGTGGAAACCAGCCAGTGAGTCTAAATTCAGACTCAACAAGAAGTGGGATCCAGACAGCATAACTCAGGCTTTGCATGTAGCAGATTTAACAAATATTTCTTTCTTCCCTTTACAGTCGACTCCTCTAAAAGGATAGCTTATGGTAACCATATGAATAAAGATGCTCTGCTTCCATCTGAGCTATTTGCTTCATCTCTCTTTGCTTGTTCTTTATTGCTAACTCTGTTTGCATGTAAACGGGAAGCTGTATTTTGTTTTGTTTTTTAAGAAGGTCCATCTGCTGCTGTTGCCTATTCCGCACCTGAAGTCAGCATGTTTATTACTACTGGCTGCGTTGGAAAGAGGAATGTGACTCCAAGAGTAAGATGGGGAGGAGATGCGTTCTAAAAGCTAGAGATGGGCCAAAAGCAGGACCACAAATCTGGACTTCTTCCAGTTTTGTAGTTTTGTGAAGGTGAATGGATCCAGGCTTGTGCCCTATAACTGGATTCAAGTTGGATTCTTATCCAGAGAGGGCTAAGCTCTGATGCTGGGTTTTGAGTAGTCTTGCAAAAAAAGTGGTGGAAAGCTATTGAGAAGAGCTGATCTCATAACATTTTTGGCACCATCATCTGAAATTTTGTGAGCACCGCTTATGAGATCTAGGTGTAACCCAATACAAACTCAAACAGTAGCTCTGATTTGGCCTTGAACTGGAACTCTGCATGCTGCCTATGTCTAATCCTGATCCTGAACAGGACTTCTCTGGGCTGCATGATCCAGTGGATATGGCATAAAATGAGGCTGGATCTAGGAGATTACAACTGACTAAGAAGAGAGACTATACATGCGTCAGGATGGGTTAAAAAGGCCAATTTGGCCTTCAACCCAAAGAAGATGCGCTGAAAAGCAATGGTGCAGGAGACCACTTCAATGGCTTAATGGAAGCGTGGGCAGATAGCAAATGGGAGGAGTCAGGATTAGCTCCTGTGCCTGCGGTTACCTTCACCCTCGCTATTCTGTATTCATGCATCACGAGTTAATGCTTCTCCCCAGGAAAGGATGGAATAGCACTGCTGTGTAGGTAGCCATGGTGATAGTATCAGGAAGAGTCGTGGAGTCATGCTGTGAATGGTCATGCAGGGACACCAGCCTGGCTGCCTGCACAGGAGTGGTGGTGTTGCACACTTGACCCTCAGAGAATGCACTGGGTATACGTTGGGCAAGAACTGCACTCCAGGCTTCTCTGCGCCCATGTTGTACACTGCTCGCCCTGGGGATATGCTGTGTGTGCGATATAAGGGACTTTCTTGTAATCCATTCAGGGTATGTGTGTATATGTACTGCTCCGTAGGCCTTCTCGGGAAGAGTCCTGCATGAGCTACATTTTGGACCTTCTGTGGGCTCACTGTTTGTGAGTCCACGCTGGACCAGTTGGGGAAGCACTCTGAGTTGCACGCTAGACTTCCTGTGGATGAACCAGAGGGTCTGTGCAATTTTGTTTCCATCACTTTTTAATATACTAGGTAAGACCCTTGCTTCTAAAGGGAGTTGAGCCATTGAATTACCAACATTTAAAGCTATAATCATGTGGTTTGTTTTGTATAAGGGATCTGGGGCAGCCAGCCATTTCTAACACTCTGCCCTTTAAAGAGCAGGCATGCTGGGAGGTGTAGTTCTTTGAAGAATTTGGGGACCTGCAGTGTCTGGAAGAGGGGGAATATCAGATTGCGGTCATTTGACCAGTCAGAGTAGATAAAAGAAGCTTTCTGGTGATTTGATGGCAGGAGAGAGGAGGTGTTTGCTGTTGCTGGTGAAGATTTAAATTGTGAGCAGTGCAGGGGGCAAGTATAATCTGGGGGGCAAGCCTGAGCTGGGAAGAGCTCTAGTCAAGGTATGAAAGGACTGGTGAGCCTTGAGAAGGGGTGAAAAGAGCAGATGAGCTCAAGGCACGTTTGTAATGGTTGGATAGATAGCAAGTTGCTATCTCTGCTGCTTCAGGTGCAATATGTACATCAGTGCTCCAGGCAAACCTACCATTACTGCATAGGTCTCTGGTAGATTCCTAGGCACTGCGAAGCCTTGGATTTGATGCTGCACATTTGGTTGAGCCAGGGCAGAGAGCTCTTGTACTCTGCTGCTCTAGGTATTCTTGATGAATTTTTCTGGAGAAAATGTTGTGATCTGTAGTGGAGGTGGGGTTAGTCCAGTTGATGCTCTCAAACCTGAGCAGTGACATAAATAGCCTGCCTTTCAAAGCACTTAACATCTGGAATGCTCCTTGGTTTGGGCAAGTGCTGGTTGTGGCTAAGCACCTATGCTTGAAATGTTGGTTAAAGGTCTCTGTGGGTTGTAGTGAATGAGAACAGTGTTAGCCCTGGGTACCTGACTTGCATGGTGACTTGGCTCCATTGTGTAAGTTAGCCTGGTTCAGCATGCAGGAATACGTCCTACCCACCCTGAGTGATGCACCGAATCTCCATATTTGAAGTGTGGGAAAAGCCGCCTCTGCATTGAATCTCCTGGAGATTTCTGAGGGCCAAGTTCTTCTGCAGAGGATGTCAGTGCAACTGGTACTGAAACTGGTGGGAGTTGCATTTACTGCATGGTGGGAAAGAAGAGCGTTAGATTTGCCCCTACAACTGCAAAACCTATTCAGTTCTTCCTTCATTCTTAAAACTCCTAGGCAACACTATGACTGATACTGACCTCTACTACAATCATCGCCCCTACCAAATGCAGGCTTTAAGCTGTTTTGTTTTGTCTTTGTATAACAATGAAACCAAGTGTTTTGTTTCTGCTGTTCTATAGAAGTTGCATGGTTTCTTAATTTGTTCTTTTTCCCTCCCCATCCTCTGCACCCTTCCTCTCAGATCAACAAAATCTTCCACGGCTATTGCATCATCATCCACGTATGTCAACACTTGATAGTCAGTAATCATGCTTCCAGATCCTCAGCTCTGAAAATGTTCATTGTTCCTATACTTGCAAACACAAAGTCAGCCATGCTGCAGTGAATCAGACCAGAGAATGATCAGATCTCTTTATCTGGTGGCTATTTAATTCAAAAGGGGGCTCAGCCTTATTTATAATGCAGGCAGCATTAACATTATAAGGGTGACACTTTTCCGGATGATACCTTGCTTCAGTTCATTTTACAAATGAAACGCCCCTCGTGTCCTAGTTGCAGCTACTCTCATTTACAGATCAATATATTTTGTTGATGTGCATCAAAAGCCTGCTGTGCCTATATCAGCACCCAATTCCATGCTATGGATCCATGCTATGGATCATTGATGAATCCATATCCATTAATGGGACTCTTTCCAGAAACGTATTGGAGGGAGAGATGCACGAGCTCAAGTCAAAACAGATGTTCGATCTGTTCTGACTAGGGGTTGTCTCTTTTTAAAATTATTTATTTATTACATTATTGTTTGAATAAATAACAGTAGAAGCTTCTAATGCTTCAGGACAAATCCATTTTTGTAATAAGCAAACAGCATTCCTCTAGCCACTGCTAATGATTCTCGACTAAATTCAGTGTAACCTTGGGTTTTGTTCTTCCCTGCTTTGTTCAAATGCATCTTGCTGAGTGACCTCAGCAAAAGGAAACATTTTGGTTTCTAACTCAATTTGGCTCTTTGAACAACCTCGTTGTCAGTTCCTTCAGCTCACATTAACTCTTCCATTTGAAATTTTATAAAGACCTGGATTAGTGAGGCTGAGAAGAGGCCACTTAGATGGGTGGTCAGGGCAGAAGATTAGGAACTTGGATGATAAAGTACATTGTGAGCTGTGTTCCTGACTTCACAGTGTGACTAGGCCAGTTGATGTCTCTGTCTCTGACAGCCCAGCTGAGATACTGGACAACAGGGAAAGACAAGGTTGTCATTACATACTTAATGCTGCAGCTGAGCTGCAGGTTTTCTTTTGAGCCAATATGCTGCAAAATGTGCAAGCGGAGAATCTTGTAGGAGTGGGAAGAAAGAACGTTCAGACCTTTGCAACCAGCATTATAACAGTGGGTGTCTTTTGTTTTAAATAGCAGTGGACGGACAATACAGACCCCTGAATCGCTTTAACTTCCCCCAGTCCAGAGTCAAATTACCATCAGGCTCTTCCCTCTGATTCATGAGTGTATGTTACACTGGTTTAAGTTTCATCTGTGTACTGCCAACTTGGGGTAGACCTTTGAATGCAAACCAGTATTTTCTGCTCCCCTGTCACCTAGCCATGAGGTGTTATTACAGCAGCTGTTACTCCAGGACAGTTTCAGAACTGTCTTTTGTTGTGCCTGCGTTGAACACCACACTTCGTGTTCAACTAGAGCTGACCACTGTGTTTGTGGTTCAACTAGAGCTGACCACTGTGTTTTCATAGCACGAAACTGATTGTTAAGTAGAACTTTTTCTTCCCTCTGACTTTCATTATTCCATTCTCATTCCTTTCATATCTGTATCTCCCCCATAAGTGGGACATGAACCCATTTATCAGTAGGGGAACGCAAAGTGATTGTGGCTTTCTGACATCTCTTGGGTTATGGTCCTGGTGTTGTACTCCCTTTCTTTAACATTCTTTATCGTGAAGATAATGGTGCCTTCTTTTGGTGTTTCTCAGGGTTGACTACTTTGGCATCATTAAGAACAAATCCCCCCTTATTCAGAGAGGAACCTCTGGCAGTTATCTATTGCAAACCCTCAAAAGCAAACCAGAGGGAATTTGAGATGGGGAACAGTGCATAACCTTGAGCATTGTGTTGCCCTTATGTCATAGGAAAGTGAAGCTTCTTGGCTCTTTTGTGCACTTCATCTTCCCTTGACAAGTAAATTTCCCTGACCTTCAACATGGCAGTGTACTTCCAGTGTATTAGGGAGCTGCTTTCACATTTATCATCTCCTCATGCCTGTTCTGCAACAAATTAGATCTATCCAGCAGGTCGTCTGTCTTCAGTTGCTTTGACTAAGTTATACTCCATTTTTCCTCCTAGCCTTACTTCTTTGTTATGGCCATTGGGTTTACTCTGTTGCACTGAGGTGGGAGTGCTGTGCATTTGACTGCTGAGAGATGGGTTCTTCATTCCTCACATGGAACATAGACAAGAGGGATCCTGGTTTTGTCTCCCACCTGAAGGATGGAGACACAACTTTAATTTTTTTGTTGCTCTTTACTTTGTGTCATCCTCCATACTTTGTGCTCATCTTCCAATGGTCTAGAAGACTGCAGTGGAGGATGGGTTTGCAGATCTAAGGGTGTGTCTACACATGCATTTAGATGTGCCTAAATTTAATGCGCATTAGCTTAATGCACGTTAAGGCGATTTAGGCTCACATCTACGCATGCATGTGTTAAAGCACAGTCGCACCGTTTGTGCGGACTGACATGGGACTAAAGTTAGTCTCATGTCAGTCCATACACAGTGTTAATGCGACTTAACACATCTACATGTGCGTTTGTGCTTTAGCTATTCACACCTAAATTTGATACCTGCTTTTGCAGGTATCAAATTTAGGTGTGAATAGCCTAAAATCACCATTTTAAAGGTGTATTAATGGTGCACATGTCATGTGCCTAAATGGGGCTACAGTGCCTTAAATCAGTACGTGTAGCTGTGCCCTTAGTGTCCTATCCTGCTTTCCATGCTAGGAGCTCACAGAGGGGAAGTTTATCAGGGACTCTGATGGGGAAAAAGGGCTAAGCAGGGACTATGGATTTAGTTCTACAAGTGTAGTACTTTTATCTCCAAATGTCTTTTACCCAACACTGGGAGTAGTATCTGTGTGAACATTTAACTTAGTATTATGCCTTATTAGTAAGAAGGTCTCTACTAACAATTTCTTTCATTTTAAAGCTCATACTATAGAAGACTGATGGATGTGCCAGACTTCTAAATTTCTGGTATTCATTAGTGAGGGATTTTCCTTGTGTGATATTCGAAGCCTAGTCCCCAACACATTGAAATCCTAAATCTGAGTCTGGGTTGTGACCAAAATCACAATCTAGTTTTGGGTCGCAAGGCAGAATTTATTAACGATTAACAATAGATATAATCTGGTATTTGAGAAATGCAGTAAGTACAGTGTGTGCTAGATATGCTCTGGGCAAGATGGCTATTTACTATATATATATATATATATATATATATAT
>JAGPOW010002118.1:10389416-10417426 GCA_030014935.1 Caiman crocodilus | reverse complement strand
GGTCATCTGACCCCGGTGCTCTTTCCTGCCAAGGCAGGGGGTCGGACTAGATGATCTGCCCAGGTCCCTTCCGACTCTAGACACTATGATACTACGATATGATACTATGATACTAAAGATACCCTTCTGTCATCTTTGGTCTGCTACAGGGTGCTTGTGCGCAAGTAGAGAAATGAGGGGTAGATCTGGGTTTTGGTCCAAAATGTACAAGATTCAACACTTGGTGATGGCCTATGGCTCGCTCCTATTTCTACTTCTGTGAGAGATTGTGTGCTCCTAGTCAAAACCCGTGTGACAAACATGCCTTTGTAACTGCCTGTGGCTGTCGCTCCTATTTCTATGGCCTGTGTGTGACATATTACACAGCTAGTCTCTTTCTTTCTTTCTTTTTTTTTTTTTGTAACTCAGCTCTTTGACTGTACTGGACACACATGACAGCTATACCTGTTCTTCCTGTCCCAGGGTTCAATACTGCTATAGCTTCAGCATCCAAGCACCTTTCATATGACATCAATAACAGCAGCAAATTTCCTTGCAGACTTTGGAATCTCTGGCATGTTGCCTTTTTAGGGATCAAATGCCCTGTCCAGTGTAGGCGTTTTAAAACTTCCTTTTTTTTCAATTTGGGAAGGGATCTTTGGTTAAAAGATAAATGCAAATATCTTTCATATGGTAGCAGTGTTGTTTTGAAGAGTCATTTGCTGCACTTTCAAAGGATGGTCAGAAGCTGGGTTCACTTGCTCTTCTCATTCCAGCTCAGTGGCCTTAACTGAGAGTCCCTTGTTCCCAAGCCTCATGTGTTTCTTTCTGGGCTTTGTAGTTTGGGGCTCATTTCTGCGTTGTTTGTGAATTCCACTCAGTTGTGTTGATGTAAAGCTAGTGCATCTCCAGAGCCAGTGACTGCTGAATGTTCACACTTGGTGCCACTGAGACCTGGAGCTGGCCCTTGCCACAGATTTAGGGTTTCATTAATCTCAGTGGCAGTTTTGCCTGAATATGCGTAAGGCTTAGGCCATGTTGATATTTAGTGTTAGGGATTTATATTAGCACAAATGGGAGGCCACTTCTTATTTAAAGGTAACTGGTAAAAAAACAACAACAAAAAAACCCCAACAACTCAGTACTCTACTGATCTGAGTGGGAATGTTCTGGATTCACATAATATCTGTACCTGAAAGCAGAATTTGACCACTAGCCTTTTCTTTGAGAAGGATGACTTGCCATAACTTATCCCAAACCTGTGATTTGAGAGAATCTTGTTAAATTATTGATGTGTGTGTGTGTGTGTGTGTGTGTGTGTAAAAATATATATATTACACACACACACACACACACAGACATACAGAACATGTCAACAATTTATATATATATATCTATATATATATATATATACATATGTATCTATATATCACATATATATTACATATGAGTATGCTCAGAGGTCCAGACCTCAACTGTGCAAATAGGTGCAGCTCTTCAGATTATGAGCATAGTGGGATTATGGCAAATTGTATAAGTTAAGGATTTGGCTTTATCTTTGCGACGTATGACTTTTGCTCTCAGCCTCTTATTGGAGACAGTGCTCTAGCACAGAGCCTTGTGGGGAAGGGGAAAGAAGAGCTCTTTATTTTCAGTTTTTTCTCCCTAGGTAGGAATATTATCATGTTTCTGACAATTCACCTGATTTGGACCTGGAGGCTGCTAGAATACTGATTAGTACAATGTATTCCTGCCATCCAAATATTTCCCTCCCTGTTGCAACAGGTGCACTTTTCAAGGTCAAAGCTCTGTAACGCAGCCCTGAATGGCAGAGCAGACAGCAGCATCTCAGAAGCACGTTTTTCAGTATGCTGTTGAGAGAAGGACCATAAAAAAAAAAGAAGCTGGAGTGAATGATGCTGGCTTTTATAGGATGAATATGGAGCAGGAGGACACAACCTTTTCCTGATGGGATGCCCTATTGTTCTGAACACTGAGCTTACTTCACAGCGTGGGCTGGAATGGATTCTGTTGTACCTTGCAGTGTGTCCCGAGAAGAGGGCAGTGGTGGGGAAATATTTGCTTAATATGTGTTATTTTTTTTTCACTATGGCAAGGAAGCAGGAACTAGAGAGAAAAGACCTATTAATGACTTACAACAGCTTAATGGACAGGTGCATTGTCTGGTCCAATGAGGGGGCTCAACCTCATGGTTTTGGAGTGGGATGTTGATGTTCTGTCCTTTAAAGCTGTTAGAAAATAACTTTGACCCTAGCATATGATGCAGGACCTGAAAGACTGACATACATGTGTGTTTTATGATGGTCTCTTGTTAGACTGCCCACAGCATCTTGAGCAGGCAAGAAAAGGAGAAGGATCCTGGATTATTTAACATTGTAGGGAAGGTGTATAAGAAAAGGGATTGGGGAAGGAAGATATGAGTTTTTAATCTTCTTGGTTGCTGTAAAGCCTACTCTAAAACCCACGGAAATCAATGATCATCTTTCCCCAATGGGAAATCAGGTCCTTAAAAAGCCCCATAGAATTTAATAGGGGTGAAATTAGTATGGTTCTGTTAAAACACGTATAGGGCCATGTTGTCAGCTGGTTAAAATCAATGGAGCTATAGTGATTGCCACCAGCTGGTGATCTGGTCCTGACTGATATCAGCTGTGAATCAGATCCTCTCTCTGGGGTGCTTTTCAACTCTTATCCTCCCCATGGTGTCCTTTGGAAAATGGAAACCTCTTAAATCGCATAGGATTGTTTAAAACCCATAGGAAGGGGACATTTCTAGGATGCTTCTAATGGAAGATTATTATCATTGGAGTGGCCATATTTGAATATTAAGCCACTGACTTTTGTGTTTTATACGAAGGACAAACTGGCATGAAATGTGTCATTCAGCTGATAGCAGGGTCACCTGTTGAACTGGGCTTTGCCTCAGGCTGCCCTCAAACCTTGTGCTTGAATACAAGAAGAAATACAGTGCAGAGGTGTTGAAAAGCCTGAGAAAAAGGAAACTGAAGTTTTCTATACTTTTCTTAGCGAGGCTAGCAAGCAGCAGCCAACCCAAAGGAAAGACCCCTCCTTAATCGGCACTCGCACAGTGTCTCAGCGCTGGGTACAGGATGTGGTAAGTGTGGCTTCCCCCCCCCTCGTCTCCCGCCCTGCTGCTCAAAAAAAGTCTCAGCACAGCTGAGGGCAGATCAGTTCATGCCTTGGCTGTGACTCCTCTCGGTGTGGTTCCCTCGACTGGCTACCGGTGGCGGCCCGGAGGTATCAGCACAGGGAGCACAACTAGCGACTTTGGGGAGAGAGGACCGCTGAGCAGCCGTGATGTTTCAGAGGAAGCGCAGCGTCTCCTTTGGAGGCTATGGATGGTGGGTGACCTACTCTCTGCTTGCTGGGGTTAAGAAGGGGGTGGGGAGGAAGTTGTTTCATGTTTAGTTTTCTTTGGAAAATCTTGACCACAAATGTCGGAGGGTTTCCTAGGGTCTACTTTGATGTAGACCCTGCAGAGGAAAGGGCTTTCCCCTGAGCGGTGTGGTTAGAAGGAAATGAGTGAATGCTTTTTAGGGTTTGTCTTTTTCCCCTTCCTTCTGATCGGTGAGGGGGGTAACCCCTTCTAGGTTTCAGTTTGGTGTTTTTACAGGACATTTCTCTTCTGGCCAAAACACTTGATTGTGTTGATGCCAACTGGTAAGGCTTACATTGGCTGTATATTCTGTAATAGCAGAGATGCATTGTGTCGTGCTGCAGTTAATCCAGTCACTTGACATCTTCCGCTTTTTAAACAGAGTTTTACAATGCACGTGGGAAAAGGCTGTTTTGTTTCCTACCAAGGGGTTACAGTTCAAATCTATCCAGAGGTCTTGTCTGATTTACTGCACATCCTTAGAGGCCAGGATGGATTGTCAGCCATTGATTGATTCATCACTGTACCATTTATCCTCCCTAGTTATTGCTAAGGTTGTCACCTGCTCCCTGATTTAAAAAGCATATTATTTTTGATGTGCCTTTTCCCAGAGACGTGTTGACTTACACAGGAAATATTTTGAGGAAATGATTTTATTTTCCCCTACCAGACAGAAATTTATTTTCTGCCTGTTCTAAGGGGTCTGGGAACTAGTGATGAGGTTACGATTGATGGGTGCACCAGCAATTTTTTTTTACTATAAAATAAGCTGATTTATCCATTGGGCACAGGTAAAGCATAGGGAGAAAGAGGTTCCCGCCATGGTACTCATCTAATATCTCACTCCCATTCAAACTTAAATGTATGGGAGGGTAGTTCACTGACCATTGTGCATTGGACTTGGTATTGAGCCTGAAAGGGACCTGCTTTATCCCAGTGTTGGTTGTGATTGTAGTTTTAAGTGTACAGATGTTTCTTTTGAAATATGCTGAGTTGACAATGCCAAAAAAACCCAAACCATTTTGACTTCAAGTTGACTGACGTTTTTGATGAAATTCTTCTGAGTGCCTCCCTGTGCTAAAGTGGAAGAACTTCCTTTGAGCAATCTTGTTTTGTCTTGTAGAAGTTAGGAAGATTGGAAGGAAGCACTTTTATGAGGCCAGTTAGAGTTCAGGAACCAGGTTTTAGTGTATTTGTTTTGTGAGAAAACTTCAAATTTTTGTTCCAATGTTGGAAACTCAGTATGTCAGAAATTCTGAGTCTGGACCAGCTCTCAGTTGAATGTAACCAAGCACTCATTCCTCAAGTCTTGCTTGGGATGCTGCCATACTTATTTGATGTAGGTTGCCACATGTCAACTTCAAATGCTGGTAAACTAGCTTAAAAAGACCCATAGGCCTGGATTTTTATCCCCTCATTGGAACCCCAGGAGGACCTTCCCAGAGGGGCTGATCTAGACTGGCCAGTATGGCAATGCCTGAATCACCTGTGCATGCAAACTGAAAGATGAAAAACAAACATGATTAAATAGGACTACTCTAATGACACCAATATATGTGAATGCAGTGAAGTGCCCACCTGCTCATTTGCTGACTGTGAAGCACCTGCTCATTTGCTGACTCCTTGGTGAGACCAGTATGAAGGAGGACCTCACTGCAGCAACGGAAAGAGCTATTGCTTGTACATAATTCTGGAAAAAAAATACCTAGTTTATGACAAGGACATGAGGAGAAGATGAAGAAGATCTACTTTTTGGTTGGCTGAATCATTCAGGTTGCATTGCTTTTTATATCTTGGGTGTGAGTAGATAAAATGCTAAACATAGAAATAGAAAACATGTAATCACTGTACTATATTGTTTTCTTTCATGGCAATGTGGAACAAAGGACAAAGCATCAAAGTTTCTTGCTTTTTGGCTTGCCATTTAAGCATAGATGAACCCTAGACTGTGTTTTTTAGGTGGGATCAATGCCTTCCTGACTCCAGTATCTTCTGATGTAGAGGAAAACCTAGGAACTTGTCTGGGTGGCCAATTCACATGGGATGTATGCAGAACTAGAGATAAATAGATGGACAAAATGCAGGTCATAGGGTGTGGAGTTAAGGGGAAAACACATATATTTTTGTGCTTCCAATGTGAAGACTTCCAAATAAAGTTGACTGGAGAAACACGATGATCATGCAGATTGTTTGGAGAGCCAGGACATTGCAAACAAAGTATGCTTTTGCTGCATAGATCACCTTTCCAATAACTTAAGCCTCACTGTTAATTTAGACCCAAGTGCAGTGTGTTGGCTCATTTGATTAATCTGGGCCCAGTTATAATGCTCTTACTCAGGTGGGATAGTGCTCAGTCCTGTCTCTTTGAAGTTCCTGGAGCCAGTGTGTATTTGTACTATTTAACATGCAGAATTCAGCCTCCGAATGTCATAAGCCAGTGATTCTCTACTTTTTTAGACTTGAAGCACCCCTGGATAGACTCAAGGCACCCCTCAGAAACCATCAGCTATTTGTTTTCACTCTTTTTTGGACTACAGGAAAACAATAGAGCAATTCTTCTGTTACGAACAAATCTTTAGAAAGACTACATCTGTGGATTTATATGTGAAATTTCTGGGTTTATCTTGTGAATTGTGCTTTTAGGCCTACCAGTGTGAAAATTGTGGCATCCTATGGCACCCTAGAAAGGATGTCAAGGAACCCCAGGGTGCCTTGGCACCCTTGTTGAGAATCACTGCCTTAAGGACATGAAATAACATATCAGTATAGCTGATGTGTCCTCCAAGGTGAAGGAGGGAAGTAATAGCAGATTCCAAGACTAAGGGGCTAGGATTCATAGATGTCTGAAACACAGGGGATTTTATGCTCACTCCAAAAAGGAATTGTTTATCACTGGAAATTTTGAAGACCATGAGACCCCAGGTTTACATGAAGAAAATATAGCTGTGTGATGTGCCTCCTGCTGTTTTTCCCTGATGGTAGTCTTGTTGATCTAGGGTGAGGCATTAGTAACCTTTTCTGTTTGTAATAAACTGAACAAAAAGCAGCAGCAGCAGAGTGGATAGAGTACCAGTCTGCTTGAATGCATTTAATGCACTGAATGCCATTCCTCTGCAGGAAACCATAGGGACCTTGGAGCAGAGGACTCAGTTTAGAAATCTCAACAGCAACCAATTAAAGAGCTCCAGGTGCCCAGACCATCTCTAAATCAGGCCAGTTTCCTATAGATGGATATATAAGATCAGTGAAACAGTGCCCTACTGGATCGTCCATCTGCCCTAGGATCAGAGCAGTGGGCAGAACCAGCTGCTGCAGAGGAAAAACCGTACAGAAGGCAATTATGAGATTCCTCCTACGCCTCAGTACTGAAGTCACTGCCTGCAAGTATAAATCATGAAGATTTATAACTCTTCCAAAAACACCTCTGCCACCTGCTGCTCATTAATCTAACTCCAGATGCCCTTGATGTCTACACCAGTGGCATGGTAGGGGCTGATACCCAGACTCAAAAATCTGGCTTTGCTTTTACCAGGGTAAGAAAAGCTTTTAGCCACTTCTGTAGCTAATAAGGGTCAGGACTGCAAGGCTTGGTCAGTGCACTAGGTGTGAGTTAGTGAGAAGTGATTTCCAATGGTGGTATTTTAGCTGAACGTTAAGTAAAACAAACAACAAAAAAAGCCATTTCTGTTTACCAGAAAGGAAGTGACCTGCTAACACACTTGGCACCTTGCATCTTTCCATCTCACCACAATTGAATAGAGGTGTGGCTGGCGGGTTGGTTTCAGACACACCCTTTCTGTGAGAACCCTGAGAATAGTGTTTGCAAGTCGCTGGACAAAGCTGCGCTCCTCTTCCTCCAGTACTTGCTAGTTTTCAGCCCTGGGCACATTGTAGACTAGTTTTGCTTTCCTGGCTGCATTTCTCTCTTGGCCAACTTGGGTGATGACACCCTTGCACAACAGTTCTCTGTTCTGTTTTTTGAAGAATGGGGAAGAGCTGAAGTGTGGCAGGAATCGTAACTAGAGTCAGTGGTGTGGGAGAAGGGGGATTATTACTATCCTGTTTTACAAGGGGATGTTTAAGCACAAAGAGGAGAAAGGGTAGGATGGTCTGAGATGGTTAGGAATAGCAGCATATTTTGCCTTGCTGGACAACATGACCCGTGAGGTCCCTCTGATTTTGGGACTCAGGCAGAATTATGCAGCAAGTTAACACTGGGGTCAAGAATTTCAGATCACAAGATCACAGTGATTAGATGTAAAATAAACTGCCTGCAGTGATAACCGCTGTCTAGTTACAGATCTGGTTCTGAAAAAGCCAAAAGCTCT
The DNA here is from genome assembly GCA_030014935.1 of Caiman crocodilus. Classification (NCBI taxonomy): domain Eukaryota; kingdom Metazoa; phylum Chordata; order Crocodylia; family Alligatoridae; genus Caiman; species Caiman crocodilus. Next base: position 10,409,701 of record JAGPOW010002118.1, on the reverse strand, counting down.
TACACTGGACTCCTTATACCATACTGCTTTCTACCCATGCCCTTTCCAAGAGCTGGCTCTAGGCAAAACTCTGTTTCTTTCAGGTCTTTGCAGCCTGAGGCCCATGGACATGTGCCTGGAAGTGGGTGACAGTTTATTGTCCCCTTTCCCCTCCCAGAATCTGTTATATCACACAAGTGCATGTGCTGCTCAGCCTCCAAGCGAGTGCTAGGACTGTGTATGTAAGCCATGGAGGCAGAATCAAAAGTAGCCTGGGAGCTGTGGGTGGCAGGCTGCGTGTGTGAGAATTTAGAGTTGTGAAGCAGGAAGACCTGCCTCATAGCAGGTGATGCCTGTGGTTTTCCTCCCTAAGGTGGGGTCATAGTAAGAGTGTGGAGACTCCTGATTAGAACAGGTCCTAATTATAGTCATCTCAACACTCTGGTTTCCTGAAGCAAGGCTGTTTTTCTGGGTAGCAGACCAACAGATTTCTCTCTGAGTTTGCATGGGCATGAAATCCATTTTCTTCAGCTCTGTCGTGTTGCCTATAAATATTTCAGCACAGATCTTCAAAGAGCAAATGGTATCATTTACCCACAATCCACTTAGTTCATTTGCAGTAGTTAAAAAGTTCAGGCAACAGGAATTTGCAGAAATATGCTTTTAGGTTCAGCTTGACTTACTGAGACCTGAGAACGGCTTTAGCACTTAGCAGCTAATGATGCTTTTCAATTGACCCTGCCTAGAGCTAATTTGGGAGTATAGCATAGCATATTTATTTTTAGGGGCAATAATGTGCTCAGTCTTTAGAAACTGAGAACATTAGCAGATGTTAAAGAGGGGCAGTGAAGTAAATTACTTTGGAGCCCAGTAAAGTCTAGGGGGAAATACTCATCCACTTCCATCCAGTGAGAGTCGGATTAGGGCTCTGAGCCTTCAAATGATGAGCTGTATCCTGCGAGCCCGACTCCTGAGGGTACCTCTTATTCACAGGAGTAGCAGCTTTGCTACTTTCTGTGGATTTTTTGACCCTGTTGGCTCCAATCCCTAGCATGGGGAACAAACTGTCCGAGTCTGCAGCAGTGGAGCTCTAGGGGAGGCTGAACGGGTGACCTGTTGTGTCCTTCATGGGCTCACCTTTTCCAGTGTTACTAAAGGTCTGGAGAGGGGAATACTGTTTCTTATTAAACCTTCCAAACAACGTACAGTGGAGGAGACAGCGCCTATGCTGTGCCACATCTCGTCCTGAACCATCACCCCAGATGAACCGGCGTGGGCAGATCAGGTCCTACTCCAGTCCCTGCTTGTGCATTACATAGCTATATGCCTGCAAGATGCTAGTGAACAGAGGCCCTCTACATATTTTCCCCTGGGCCATGATGGAGGGTGAGGGTACAGCATGGCTGAGTCAGACACCTCTGCGAGACATTTGAGAGAGGATCGCAAAAGCCTCTGTGTGCTGCAGGGAAATATAGTTTGTGAAGGGTGAACTGTTGAATGGCTTTGTTGGGTTACTGAGAAGAGCCTGAGCTGGACTAATGACTATTTTGCCCTTCTATTGAAACTCTTCTCTGGGCTGTAAAAATATTACAAAGGTAGGTACAGATCACTGTCTCCTCTTTCATAGAGGGAATCTTGTGCTCAGAGAAGGTGATTGAGTTGCCTTTTCAGGGAGCTACTGTCTACAGAAGTGAAACCAAATCTACTGAGTCTTGTCATTTTTTGAGGTTTTGACCTTGAGAAGAAAGAAACTTAACATTTTGAGAGGAGCCAGCTATGCAGTCTTACTGCAAATATGGCTTCAGCAGGCCCAACCCAAATCTGCTGGAAGGTTTGCCACTGAATAAAATGACCCATCACCAGGCCCTGCCTGGCTGAGGGCGCCCGGTGTGTCCCAAGTTCCAGAAACAAAGAAATATGGGAATTATTAAGGGGTTAATGTAGATAGTAAATGGGATCAGAGCCAGCTTGCCCTATGGTTTTATTCTGCACTTGTGAAACATTTGCTGGAGGAAGGGAGGAAATACCTAGTGTATACAGGGGAGGTTAAGTTTAGCACAACTGGCAGGAGGACATTGCATAAGAGTTAACATGCGAGATGTGAATGCGGGCTAGACCTAGCTTTATGTCCAGCTCCCTTGTAAGGAGAGAACATGCTGTGTTTTCAACGAGAGGCTGATCTCTTGCACAAATGCCACTCTTAATATCACCATTTTCAATTAAGTTATTTTAAAGAGGCATTAATGTAAGTGACATCAGAATCTGGCCTGGTGTTGCCTAGCTAACCTGTGAGGCCTGCTCTTGATAGGGGAGTTTGCTCTTTGGAGTCAGCTCAGGTAAAGTTACTAATAGATGGGAAAGAATATTTCAAAGGCAGTAAATATTTCCTACGATTGCAAAAGCAGATTCTTTTGATGTATGGAATTAATTCCATGTGATAAATTGCATTTACGGTTGCTGCCAACAGACCCGGGTTTTACATTTTGAGATATTAATCCTATCTGTTTTAATTAATTTTGAGGTTGCCTTAAGTGCTTCTCTCACAACTATCATTTTTAAAAGTCTCAAATAAATAGACAATGACTTGGGATCGTAAGCTCCTAGGACTCGGATAACTTGATGCGTTGTTACATATTATGAGATGTCACCTTCAAATGTTAATTGCAGGTTCCATACAGCCACGCTGATGTAGGTAAAAGGCCATTGTACAGATGGGGATATAGAAGTACAGACGCATGAACAGCCGGGTGATAGCATAGCAGAGCCTGATAGTTTTATACATGGCTGAAGCCATGTTCCTTATCCATAAGAAAACACTGGTTTTAGCATAGCAGCAAATGAAGATTGTAGGATTTATTATAACATTCTTGGTGTATTTGATGTTGTCTGAACTCTTTCCAACCTATCAATCTTGTTAGACTGGGCTCATCTATAAGGTACAATTTCTGCCTTTCGTCTTTCAATTATAGCTCTGATTTAGTGCTTTAAATCCTCTGTGAATGATTTGTATCTGCGCAAGCATGCAGGCAAGCTCATGGCTCAGTGGGCATATCCCTGGTCTGGGGTCCATCGGCAGGTTTATGCTACCTTCAACTGTGCTAGGAAATGCTCCTATGCAAACAAGCCTTGCTGTCTTCAAGAAGTCTAGTATGATTGCTATGCACATTGTGTGCCCGACACTGCTCTTAAGTCTTGGGTGTGCTGATTGGCACGTGCCCGGAGCCACTCTAACAGTGACAGCAACTTCCAGCTCTTGTCACACGTGTAGCGGAAGTAGTGGGCAGGGGCTGTGCACCTGGAGAGAGGTTTAACTCTGCCCCAAGGGACATGGATGTCACTGTCTCAAGCCTTCCACGTGAAATGGTGCAAATCACTTCAGCCCTGTGTCCACACACAAAACTATACTTTTGGAGGAACAAAAAAGCCTTTGTGACAGGCTTACAGATACAGTGAGCTTGTTTTAATCCTGTTGCTGCCAAGATGGATCTTCTTAAGGGGAGAGTAGGGGTTGGGGAGAGGAACCTGAAGGTATTTTCACCAGGTAAGCATTTTTGTCTGTCTGCTCATCTATCACTTGGCATAATGGTGCCCTGAATATAAGTATAGGGCTGTCCGATCTGCCAAGACTATTGTTTTATTGTGCGGTTTAGATCACTAAGCCAAAATGCTACACAAACCTCTCCCCGAAGCTGCTTGTGAATTGACACTTTCATTTAGGGAGAAGGTATGCCTTAATATATTGAGTTACAGCAAAGGGTTCAAGAAACCCTTTTTTCCTGGATTATCAACCAGGGCAGAGTGAGTTGGGACGTAAAGATGCTCTGAATACAAAGATCCCTTCCATGTAGGAGTTATGCCTTACCAGAAGCTTGAATAAAGATGCGTGCAAAACCTACAAAGGTCCCATTGATTGCAATGGGAGTTAGGTGCCTAAATACCTTTGTGGATCTGGATCTGACTGATGTAGAGCTGACTGGATTATTTCTGATTGGCCGTGGAATGATATCCTGTGACAAGCTAGGAGCTTCCACTCTGGGGAATAGCTTCACAATAAAACCTCATTGTCCGTAGTAGCATAGAAAAGACCATTTTAGTAGTCAGTGTGGGCAGCTGGCTGTTTCTGATCTAAGTTTTGCTGCCAATGGTTGTTTGCTTCCTGTACATCTCTGGAGCTTTAAATGATCCAGCAGGATCTTTTTAATTGGTTACCAACTATATACAATTCATGAGTTATCTTGTTGCTTACTTTCTGGTGTGGTCAAGTAGAACATGCTATTTCATGGTTGAGCTTTTTGCATTGATGAAAGTCACTCCATTTGAATATATTAAACTTCAGAAGGAGAAAGCCAGTTTAGTCCATCTTGTCAGCAACCCAGAGGCCGCACAATGCATGCAGGAGAAAAAGGACTGGGAATGTCTAGAAGATCCAAACACCAGTGGATATTTGGTAATTCTTTTCTTTTCCTTTTCCCCAGGATTGACAAGACCATGCTTGCCAGCCTGAAGATGAAGTAAGTAATTGATTGGATTTTTCTCTTATATTATGCTACCTTTGTATCAGGCTTTTAAATAGGTAACTACAGAGGATCTGATCAACTAGTTTGGCTTTTGGGCTTATCAGTGTGTTTAGTTGTGTACTGTGGTGTGACTTCTGAGCAATTTTATCTTTAGTCAAGGTAAGTTGTGGGCCAAGAGCATATCCACAAGGTGGACCAGCAGGGTTTCCAGCTTGAGCACTTTTACTGATATCCACTATGACACTATGGTTTGTGAGCAAGGTGGTATCTGGGGAGCTCCTCGGCTTCACTTAAATCGGTGGGGACCAACCTTTTTTGGCAGGTGTGCTACAAATAAGCCCTGCACCCTCCCTGAGTGCCATTCTGATCCCCTTCCCCTGCCCATGCTGTGGCACTGCTTTCTTCCCTGTCCTCCCTGCTTAATCTGCCTCTCTGCTTTCTGCCACTGGGCTCCCTGCTCCCTCCCCTGCCTGCTGCATGCCACATATAGGGACTGCTTGTGCCACAGCGGAGTGGGCCATCCCCGATGTAAACCAACATCATTGTTTTGCCCTGTTAATAGAAAACTAATTCTTTCTTAATTTGGGATCAATTTACTTCGCTGCAGAGGGCCCCCAGCCCAAGATAGAAGCATGACTTAAAATCCGCCTTAAACTCTCAACACAGGACTTGAATGGTGTCAAGCCTAAGTCCCCCTCTAGGTCATTTGGGATAGAAAGGTCTCCTGAGGAAAGAGGTGGTAGCCCCATTAATTTAATAAATGCAATCTTGGAGAATGAGGCTTCATTGGAGCCAGGATTTCACCTGGAGACTTTCAAGACAGTAGGGACCCTTACAAGAGTCCCTTCTGACTCCCATGTGCTGTGTGGCTGACAATGCATGGGTAAGATGAACAGTAAGCCTTCTACTTCTCTGTTTTTGATTATTTCCTCATTTCGTTAGTGGAGCTATTTTTAGGCACCTCACACTGCTTATTTTCCTCTGAAGTTCAAGGTGATTCATGTACTCAGCGATTACAATAAATACAATGACTGTCTTTTAAATGGGGCTAAGGCTGTATAATAAGACCATCTAATTTATAAGCTGTCAGCTTCCTTTGGGGAACTCAGTGGCATTGGCCATCTCTCACCTTTATGACACAGATCACCAGGACCTCTGCTTCTTTGGGTGTTATATCTTGTACTACTGGAAAAGATGGGTCTGCTTTTAAATCAAGGGGTTTCTCCATGGGATTATGCTGTAGTTGGGCTGTGTTGCTTTTCCACTGCTCCCTTTACCTATTGCTAGGCACAAATTCGTCATGTTAAATACATTATGTATGGCATTTTCAAAGAAGCCTTAGGGAGTCCAGTATCAAACCTCATTAAAATTCACCTAAGGCTTCTTGGGAAAAATCTCAGGTGAGGCTGAATGTGGCTTAAAAATGAGGACGTGCCTAACAACCCTTTCATCCTTTTGCACTGCATGGAGGCAGCTGGGTTAATTATACATGGCAGAACAGGAACGTCTACTGGAGTGTCCTATATCCCTGACAAACAACTCACCCACTAGCTTATTGACCATCCTGGGGGTGTTTGGGTGGGGAGGCATTGGTTTTGGAGACAGGGAGATTAGCAAGGATTTGGTTTTGTCATGCACAGGAATGGAAATCAGTTGTGAGATGTCAGTGGTCTGGGTAGTGTGGTTGTTACTTGCCAGCCAGGCGAAGGCAGAGTGTCATGTGAATACAGCTATACTGCTGCCAGGCCCTAAATTGCATGGTACTGTGTCAACATACCCTTTCTACTAGACCTGCTCCTAGCACATTTAAAGAGGATGTTTAACTCACTGATGCCTAGTCTAGACTAGTAGTCCAAATGTGGTTACTGCCACAGCAATGTTGGGAGGTCTCTGGGTATATCCATACAGCAAAACAGTGATGCAGCATAAAGGAGCTTAATCTGGTGGAGGTGGCAGTGTAGCTTAATCAAGCAAGGGAGGGAAACACATAATAGTGTGAATCGAGGTTTCAGACCCAGTGCCATTGCTACAAACGTCACAAAGCGCTTCATCGCCCTTTTCCATTTTTAGCAATTCCAGATCAGTATCGCATCTCCAGCATCTTGCACGATGCTTTCTCAAGGTAAACATCATCCTGAGCTCACTGTCTTGACAGACTGTCAAATCTCCCTTGTTAAGCTGACAGACGCAGCGGCTTCCACCTGGCAAACTTCTGATGCCTTCCTGGATTTTCGTGTGTTATGGATTGGTTTCATCACTTCCTGGACAATTGCTATTTATGAGTCAATGAGCTAAGGCAATAATATTCCTAGCTCCAGGCGACTCCTGCTCATCTCAGCTCTTCTCAGAGTTTTTCGTCTTGTTCCCTGTAGCTTGAAGGTGAACCTGATTTCCACCCACCACCGCTGAAATATTTGCTCTGCTGTCTGTCATTGGGGGAGACCATTTGGGTAGAAGGTGCCCCAATTTCTTTGTCTGAGAACCTCGCTGAGTAATAGTGATGTCTGATGTCTGCCTTAGACTTGCCTGCTCTCATTCCTGTTTCAGCTCTGGCCCTATGTTCTAGCAGCTGCCATTTTTTTTTAATCTGTGCTCACAATTTAAGGTCTGAACCAAAGCCTATTGAAGACCCAGCAAAATTTCCCAATGTGCTTCTTATGTGGTCAAAGTAATGTTTGGTTCCCGCTTTGCCAGCATTGCAGTAAAGCTTTATTAGTTAAAGCAAATGATTGCCTTATTCCATGTCTGGGGACAGTTACAAGTTCTGCAAGTGTGGATCCTTTCATATCACTGAGACAACACAACCTTTTCATTTATAGAGACGCTCTCGAGGAAACTGTCCGAAGAAGGCCATTCTTTTCACTCAAAAGGAACACTCAAAAGCACAAGGACTGTAGCTGAAAATGGAGGGCTGGCACTGTCAGGGGCTGTGAAATAGGCTGAATCCTCTCAACACTTTTGGGGCACTCAGCCCCTTCCAGAATCCTGCCCCAAGTCAAACGCAGGCCCTACAAGGTGTCTGACTTATCTCTCTTAATCTTCAGAGTGAACTGAACCTGCCCTAGAGAGAGAGGCAAACATCAGCACCTCTCCTTTCAGCTGGGACCAGCCCAGAGGTGGGCATTGCTTTCACTACTCTGAAGTTCACGAGTTCCTGGTCTAAGCTCTGCCTCACTCCCTATAACTGAGAGTATTTTTCACATCTGCCATGACTGCTGATGACTCTTGCTGTCTTCGTGTTTCACAAAAGATGCTGGGCATGTTTGCAGAGAATGAAGAGCTAGTGCTACTGATGTGGCAGTAATGGCAACTGCGTCTCCAGGGCATGGACCATTTTGCTATGGGCTGTATCCCTAGGCTTTGTCCCCAGATCTTGCAAAACTATTTGCTACCATTGAAACCCAAGCAAGGAGCTCCTGACACAGAACTCAAGCTGTATGATTTATTCAGGTGAAGTCCAGTGGGTCAGGGGCTGGAGCTGGGTTCTGTCCCCAGGCCCATCCCTGACCAACTATGTGACTTTGGACAAGTCACATCCACACCGTTTCCCTTCCCACCCCTTATCTATCCAGTCTGTTTTCTTGTAAGCTGTTTGTGGCAGGAACTGTGTGCATGTGTGTGGCCCCAATCACAACTGATACATCCATGCTCTACTTCAAAGCAAACAGTAATCTTCTGGACTCACTCCTGTTGAGTTTGAGCTAATATGAATGAGTAATTGCTCATCTATTTTCCCTAAAAATCATTACTTGCATAAATTATTGTTTAGCTTTGAAAATGCAGAGAAATCCCTCTGGGTCGCTGCCGGATGAGTGAGCTGCATGCCCGTGGTAAATGGCATAAGAGAAATTTTCCTAATGAGCTCATTGTTGATGCTTTTACTGAATTAATGGGGACTTTAAATCAGGTTCCAGTTGTGGTGGCCGGGCGAGTGCTGGGGCCCTTGCTGGGAACCCAGAACGTTAGGTGGGTACTTCGACACGTGGAGTGGAATTAGGCACGGATGCGTATTGGTAACAAACAGATTGTTTACTTACGCCACTGATGTGTGTAGCGTAGGAAGAAGCTGGCTTTGGTTGCAGTTGCAAACGTAGCAAGGGCCCTTGAAGCGAGACGAGACGTTCCGTAAACAGCTTACCGAGCACTCAGGGAAGGGGGTACGTCAGGAAGGTCGGTGACGGGGAGTCTTTGGAGGGTGATCAGTCTGCCAAGTTTACTCCAAGGTGCGTCCGGAGTTCTCCAACGTGGGTGGAAACTGCTTTTACTTGTATATGGCTAGCAAGCCAATTGCTAGTTGCCAAGTGGGAATAATTTGTCACCGGCCAATGAGTGGCGCTCGTTTGAACGATGTGGCCGTTGGACTTGACGGGCTTTTCCACTGTGTTAGAATTTTCCACTGCACCAGGACTTTTACTGTGCTAATCATGAGGGCTTGGGGAAATTCCACTGTGCCATAGGCATTCAATTAATGGGTTCGGGCACCAGTGTTTGCCACTTTGGAAAAAAAAATCCCTGTGGAATTTTTCCCGTGGTGCTGAGACTGATTCAATTTTCTCCTGCATTGCCTTGGGCGGTGTTTTTTGTATTGCTAGGGGCTGTGTCAGTTGTTTGCTTGGTGTAGGCTTTGGTTTCTAGAAACAATTCAGCCACAAAAATGTGTGTTTAACCTGCTTGGTCCAGCACAGCATTCAGTCGCGCTTGGTCTACACCTCGTTGTGTTCAAAGTGCTGTGTCAGTGCTAACTACTACTGCTGACATTGCACCAGGCCCGGGTGGTAGGTGATTGAAAACACTGGGTTCATCCCAGTTAAGTGTTTTGAAACTGTAATGAGAACGTGGCAGCAGGGCAAGGGAAGGAAATGCACAAGTCATATACCTAAAATGGGAAGGGTCTGTCTTCAGTTTGACATAACAGTGACTGGAAGATAGGAAGTGTACCACAATTGAATGTGTGACTATAGCATGGGTTTAACTGTAGTCCAGACAGCTGGGTACTGGGAGTATTGGAGACATGACAGCATGGGCTACCCACCCAAGTAGATGGGCAGGTACAGTCTATGCTGAAGCTCAGACTGCTGTATCTTCACAACTACGGGTAGCTTAAGTCTAGCTTAGGTGCGCTCGTATGTTCTGCAGTCACACCTCTAAATTGCAGCGTGAATGGGGATGCCCTGGGGGAGGATGGAGAGATGTGCATCTGTGTGAAGAGTGCACAAGCTAGGGAGAGGAAGACTGGATGAAATTCATTAATGAAGTTAAGTTTTGAAATCATCCTGCACAGTGATTCTCTGATTCTCCCTGATGACAGGACTTGGGCATCTGGTTGGTTTTAAACACGTGAACTCGGTGGGCTTCTGCTCCATGTGCTGTGTTAGTTCAAAACCAGGATGTTCAACCCCTTATGAAGTGCAGCCTGTAGTGAAGTGCAGGAAGTCAGACTGGCAGGAACAATTAGACTGTGAAAATACTTTACAAATGAGTTTGGGAAGCCTCCTGGAGCAAGTTCCTTATGGTGAGAGAGACTGCACAGGACTTTATCAGCCCAGCCCTGGGTTTCTTTTCCACTGATCTAGCCTTTTCCTTTCAGAGTTTCTGGATTTTCAGAAAATGTCAGCCCCTCTGCCCACCTTTCAGTTAACATTGAGAAAGTGGGTTTGCACAAAAACAAACAAAAAGATGTAATCAAAAAGCCTCTTTCTGTAGGGAAAACTTGTGTGATGTAAAGGTCTCCTGTCACAAGTCTACTTCCACTTTTGGAGACTTTAAGATTTAGTTTCTCCCTCCCTATTTCCCACCCAAAGGAAAACATCATTACAGCTGTAAATATGGGCTGACTACAGAGTTGGCTCCCATCATGATTCAAATTGAAGGCCTAATCCAAAGCCAACTGAAATAAGAGGGATCCTTTTCCTTGCGTGCTGTCAGTGTTTGATGTTCTTAATAAACCAAGGACATTGAGTTCAGTTTTCCACACCAGTCGGTGCTGCTTTTGTTGGGGCAAGTGTGTTTGCGGTCATCTTTTTCCTTTTGTTTTTGCCTTTTTCCATGCCATCTCTCTGGGTTGACTGGCATGGGACTCTCACCTCCATGAGAGAGGAGTGAAATTCTTGCATTCTTTGTGCTCATAAGATTGAAGCTTGCTTGCATCTGTTCTGCAGGGCTGGTACGTTTAACAACCTCATTATATCCGTCCTGCGTCACTCATCAGCATCACAACGGCATACCAATTGCGACTGCTCTTCTTTGAAGAGGATTGTATTGCTTCTCTTCTCTCGCCAACTCTCCTCCAATGCATTCCTAATCCCAGCAAAATTCTTTGTTTGAACACGCACAAAAACATTCCTATGACACACGAGCCTAGACGTGAGCAAGCAGTCTCCCCCACCACTGCCTTTTGCACTTGAAATTAGAAGACTGTGCAGCTTTGCTTTTTTCTTGGTGTTATTAGCTTCAATTATGTCAGAAATCAAATTATCTGTCTGCTGTTGGCATGAATGAGAACGTTAGGTCAGCCATGTTTCTTTCCCCAAACAGCCTGCGGAGATGAATCTCGCAAGGAAATTGATTCTGTGCACCTACAAAGCCTATCAAGTCATGATAGCGAAATGAAAACTTACCTCACAGGCGGTAGCTAAGAAATGATATTTTAAACATTTATGAAATGTCACCTAAGGTTCACTGAATTATGACTTTCAGGAGGAGATCATCAGCTATTTAAGCGGGAGTGATTTTTCATTGCTCTCCATAAGCTACTTTCAGAAAACAAAGACTCTTTGTCCACTAAAACCCCCAAAGTTTTCCTCCAAGTTTTTGGCTTCTGTGTTGAAACGACCCATTTTTAGAGCCCCTTTCACTTTTCACTTCCACATTTCCTGGCCTATTTTAGCAGTATCAGTCTAATTATTGTTCCATAGTCTGAGTGCTGTATAAAGGTGCTTATACCAGCAGAGTTATTCCTGAATGGAAAGGAAGCAAGCCATGCTGCTATAAAATACAGCTTACACTAGGATAACTGCACCTGCACTAGCTCTGTCCGATAGCACGTCTCTACTCCTAGCAGTATAAAATCTGGGGGTTACCCAGGCCATTTCATATCTGAGAAAGGACGGGTTTGAAGAAACATTGTGCAGTTTACAACCATTGCTACAAACATTTGAGCATAGGTGGGTTTGGTTTAATCGCACAAAGGTCAACGATGGCACTCAAGTGGCCTGTTCTAGGCCTCTCAAATTAAGCTAATTTTCAGCCTGTGTTGAGGAAGGGGTTCACTTCCCCTTCTGTGTGAGGTCCTGGTGTCTTTACACATTTGTCAGCTCTTACACATAAAGGGAAGTGTGAGTTCTCACCAAAAAACCTGCCCCCAAACCCACCCAGAAGCCTGTTTTCTCCCCCATCTAATCTGTGTCACATCACATAGAATCAAGTCAATTCAAATGTTCAGAGCTGTGTTGTGTAACATCCAACTGACGTGACACGTTGTGACAAATTGTCAGATAAAGGACAAGGTGACTTGTCAGGTCACAGATGTATAAACAGAAGACCTTTCCTGGAGATATTATACATGTAAGACTTTTTTTTTTTCTCTTCTCTAAGCAAGAAGCCAGGATTAGTGGTGTTGGGACAGATCTCTGTATGTTCCCAGGACCAACGTTTGCACAAACCTATGCACAAACCTATCGCAGACCCTGTGAGCAGAAGCAGGTTTGGCTCACTGTGACTTGATGAGCAACTGGAAGAAGTTTGTTTAATGCCTGGTATTTACAGCTAATGAATTTCTTAAATCCATAATACTTCTGGTTCCAGGCAGATTGCCTTATTAAATGTGTCTCTCTATGCCCAGCTTGAGCCACAATCGATATTTGTATGAAGCTTTAAACACGCGTGTGCGCACACACACATGTACACGTGCGTGCTTATGCACGCACAGTTTTAAAAAGAAGGAAATGATTGTTGAAGCCCCTGGCTGTGATGCATTTTGCTGGGTTGAGGTGATTAAAAAAAAAAAAAATTCCTCCAACTCATGAATAAAATGATGAGCTGCTTTATGCAAGGCAGAGGTCACTTGGAGGGCATGTGACACTTTTGGGAGCATTTTTTTTTCACTCACCAAGTTACGGTAATGAATGAATATTCAGCACTTGCAAATTATGGCTCTTAATCTTCCAATTCCAATGGGGTTCCTGTTACTGGATCCAACTGGAAGGTTTGGGCCCTATGCTCTAAACTCTTTGGGTTGAGGGCTGTCTGCTCTGACTGGTCGTATCTCTCCTGACGGAGCAATTCATCAATTTTGATTGTGCTCTCTAGAGACTAAATTAGTATAAAAGTCTGTAGAATGGCAGGAAACTCATGCCATGTGCAGTTCCTCAGTTAAATGGGCAGGAATGAATGTTGATCCCAGCATTCATTTGTGCCCATGGCAGGGGGTTGGACTTGATGATCTGCTCAGGTCCCTTCTAACCCTAACAATGGTGAAATAGTCAAGGCCTAATCTCATAGGTGACTTGTAGTGGGGCATGGTGGGGCACATGCCCCCCCGAGATTGGTCGCTGCTACCACGGTTGCCAGCTTCTGCAGGTGGTCACTGCTTGCCTCGCCAACACTGCCACCCACAAATTGTGCCCCCCCAGTCTCAGGAGGCATTGGTCATTCATTCTTAATTCCCCTCATATTGAAGGGAGATTTTATGTTAATTTAAATGGGAGCAGATTTTGACCCTTTTTGGCCAAGATTCTGACCAATATAAAAGCATAGCTGCAAAAAAAAAAGAAAAAAAAAAGGCCTAATCCTATCAGTACTTGCCACCAAGCTGCAGTAGACTTGCTTATGCCTGTACACTAAACCATAAGGCCATATCCACAGTGGAATAGCAGTGGGAGTTAAGTGCCTAAATACCTTATAGTAGCGATTGTCAACCAGATGCCACCAGATTCTTTGAAGGGTGCTGTGAGGTGTGAGGAGATGAACAGAGAAATGTAGGCGCAGGCTTGTCTCTGTCTGCCTGGTCCCCTATCCCCACTGCCCCACCCCTCTGCAAGGTGGTAAGCACTGTGTGATATACATTAGTTTTTGAAATTTGGTGCCACTCAATTCACAAAAGTTATGGAGGGCAGCCTTGAGTCTAATGAGGGGGACCGCGAGTCCAAAAAGTTTGAGAACCAGTGCCTGAGAGGATCTGGGCGAAGGTATTTGCAGGATCTGGTTTTGGGGTAGGAAAGGATGTTTTAGACATGCATAAGTAGGGAATTACTTAGATGGTGCTTTCCCAGTGGAAACTGTGAAAAGTGACGGTATCCATGATCAGCAGGAAATATTCCACCAGCTGCGATTTCCTGCAAAACCAACACCCCCCACCCCCCAACACTCTCCCAGCGCGTTATTCATACAATACTCTGTTTTAAAATCTCCCAGTCCTTATCATGGTACTTAGCATGGCAATCCCTGTAGCCACGTTCATGTACTTGAGATTTAGTGTCTGTCTGGCGGGGTCTCTCCACCAATCTGCAGCAAGGGTCGGGCTACTGGGAAATGCCTGAAAAATTGGCCCTTCATATTGGTCCCTATGCCGGAGTCAGACTTCGTTCTGAAGGCTGCCACACCTGTTTTCTCATGCCAGTTTGTGCTCATGGTTAATAATCCCAGCCTAATACACTTGGTTCAGCAATGAACTGTGTGCAGGTGCAGTGCTATTACAAAGGTGTGATAATTGCCCATTTGTGTGGGCAGGATTCATATTCATTTTGCATTTAAAAAAAAAAAAAGGCTTAGTTATATAGTACACAGTCATAAAGTACAAGTTCTATAATGCAATGCTTTCATTGCACCACTAAGTTAATTAGCATGGGATCTGGAGGTCTAGACAGCTGCTGAGCTGCTGGTCTTACCTGCCAATATCAGTATTACCTGAGAGACCAGGGTAGGCTCTGAATTTTAGCTGATGCACAGAAGCACTGGATATTACTAACTTGAACGGTAACTGACAGTGTTCAGCATATCTTGGCTGATACCCTCTTAGGTTTGGATCCAGAGATATAAGAAAACAACTCTGGAAACCAGAAAGGGGCTGGCACATAAGCCATGCCAGTTCATCAAGGGAGGGTGGTGCTTAAAGGTCATATGCAATGATTGAAGTAATGGCACTTGGGTTGATATTGTTCTGAAACATTTGCTGTTGTTTCCTTAAGTTGCGTGCGTGTGTGTGTATGTGTATTTGTAGAATGGAGTAAGCTTCTAGGAAGTAAAACACGTAGTCCTTTCTTATCTCTGTTAAAGATTGTTGGGCCCATCACTTCACATGCCTTTATTGGAATAGCGCTGCTTTTCAAAACCTGATACATCTAGCAAGGGATGTTTAGGAGTCAGATGAGGTGGCATGTCTGCCTAATTCTTTACTGAATGACTAGGAATTCAGGAGCAAAATTAGTTCACTGAGACTGGTCATATCTCTTGTGGGTAAGCATTGAAAGTTTGCTCTTTAATTTCTCTGGCTGGCTGGCTGAGACTGCATTCATTCCCATTGCAGCATGCCTCATTTCTTTACTGATTCCTCTTGAACTGAGGGTAAATTAAACTCCCAATATACCCTACCCTCTTTCCTGGTGTCCCTAGCTGCAAGCCCTATACCCATTAAGTCAGTCTGGGGAGCTATAACTCAGAACTGCAGCATAAGTCTGGTGTTACGCGGGCTTCCTCAATCCTGCGTGAAGGGCTGGTTCGGACATCTTTCAGAGCAACTTGAAGGCTGTCCTAAGTTGTATCAACTGCCAGAGGGAGTCATTGCAGCATCTCAGCCGTGTTGGTGTTTTGCCAGCCCCATCCAATCCAGGCAGCAGGGGGTGGGTTGAGGTAGGGATCCCTGTGCAAGTGCCAACGCCAAACGATCGGACTTGGTTGGGGTTGTCCTCCCACATTCAGGTACACCAGGTCCATGGCTAAGATGATACAAGGTGCTTCCACTCGCTTGGAGGCCTTGGGTTCAAGAGCTAAAGCTTAGGACTGCCCAACTTGAACTCAAGGATTAAGCACTTGGCACTTATACAAATTAAGCCAAAATTTTGGGGTGACGAAATAGCCCTTTAGAGACACCCTCTTTTCAGAATGGGTGGATCCACACCTTTCTGAAAGTCAGGTCCCTTTAAGATATTCCAGACTGGGCACCCAAAATCTCTAGTCCCTTTGGAAACTGTCCCTTATCTACCAGTTAGGAGTAGACTCTTCTTATCTCTCGTTAGTCTCCCAGGAAGACCAGTAGCAGTGGATCATAGTTACACCGGACTGCCTGGTCTGATACTTGTAAGCAAAAATGAGACCATTTAGACTGGGTGCCATTCTAACCAGTGCTAACAACTCCATGTTACAATAGGGAAGTGTTTAAAAATGCAGCAACTGAGGAGTCTGCAGCCCGTAAGAGACTTGCACTGTCCTAGTCTGCTGTCCTGCCAGTTGTTTTGTTGGTTGAATTAATAAACCCTGATATACAGGTGGCACCAGGGGCTGAAAGCTGTGTGTGTGTGTGTGTGTGTGTGTGTGTGTCTTTTTATTTTTAATTTGGTTTTCATTAGTTCCTATGGTAACCGTGAATATGTCTGTTGAGGGATTTGAAATTAGAGAAAATGAGTAGACATTACGGAGCAGGAGCGTTGGAGAAGAGACAGATTGATAGCCTTGGCGTCTTAGTTAGCAATTTAGTTGGCCTAATTTTATTAAAGAAAGCCCAGGGACGTACCTTGAGTTGCGATTAACAAGCGAATACTCTGCGGGAAGACAAAGCGTCTTCTGGTCAGTGCTGCCTCCTGCCTGTACCCCAACCACTGATAACCTGCTGCATTCCCTGGGCAGCCTTCAAAATGCACAGGAGGCTCTGGTGAGTTGCTGGGGTTTCTCTGGGTATTGTATCTGCTGTGGCCCACTAGGGTTTTTGTTTCACAAGGGTGAGAATCTAAAGCTTTTCAAGTCTTAGAGTTGCTGAGTGCACTTTTCCCTTTCTTGCTTTGCTTTTTGATGGAGCCTTCACAGAGGCTAATGATCCTGTTGCACAGTTTGTTTTCAGTGTTAGTTTGTCATGGTCCTGGGATAGTGGGGAGACTCCTGTTCTGTGGGAAACTGGGGTGACTTTTCTGACCGTTTTTAGCTTTCTTCCCTTCTCTAGGTCTTGCTGCAACTTGTTCTCTAGGACAGTGCTGTGCAGTAGACAGAGCGCTACTCTGGAAAGAGGCTTGAGAGAAATTTTGCTCAGCATTATAGGAAATACTTACATTCCCTCTAAATCAGGCTCGGTGAGGATTTGCAGGCTAATCAGATGTACAGTGCAGAGGAGACTTTCCCTGTGGATTGCCGCAGCCTGCAGCACCTCTCATTATGGTTGGGGCCACCTGATGGCTCTGCCGAGGACCCCGTGAAAGGAGGTGGCTGGGGCTCTCTGCCCACTGTCCTGTGGGAAAGCATCCACATTGCAGCAGACTTTGCCAAAGATGACCCAAGTGCAATCCTGGGTGAGAAGCTGGGGAGCTGATAGAGCATGGAGCCTGGGTGGGTTGAATGAGGAGGCGTTGGCAGTGCAGACCCAATATTGCAGGTTGTGCTGTGGGACATGATCCAGCACTGTCCAGTTTATCTCTGAATTTACAGTTTACACTCTAAATGTTAAGAAAAGCACAAACATTGGCACGGGGGATCCTCCTAGAGAGCAAAGGTCTGGCATCATTAGTCTGCTTTTAAACTTGGGAGGTGACCATGGAGACTATGTTCTCCTATGGCAATCAGTTCACAATGATGTCTTTCGAGTGTGTGTGTATAGGTTCCTTTGTTTCAACTACAGATACAGCACAGCAAGCCTCTCAGTGTTGAGGGGAAACTCAGAAAGCTTTTTACCTGAGTGCTTTGCCTTCTCATCAAAGCAAGAGCCCAGACCTGTCATGCTTGCCTGTTGCAAAGCCAGAATTTATTTCTTTAAAGCTCTTCTCAGACTGAGGAACAAGTGGGGTTGGATATATTAGTGGCTATATTCCAATTTCCTTTATTGATGTTGTGATTTTTGCATCAAGGAGAGAGGCCCCCAGAGCCCTGGATGGGTGCCGATAGCTGCATTTTAACAATGCAAAGAAATAAATAAAAGATGCCGGGGACTTCTGTAGGGCAGTGCTGCTGGCAGCTTGGAGAGCTGCCAGAGCTAGACCCAATTTCATCCAAATCTGTTATGCAGGGATCCGTGATTCTTGGCGCTAGCCCCTTTCTACTGTGCATTTTGTTCTTCTGCTTTCGACTTGTGTTTTACATCCTCCACTTGAACCGTTTGCTCCAGAGGTTAATTGCTTCCACCCACATGCAGCAGCAGGGAGTGGTGAGCGGCTGGTCATAGGCTTCAAGAGCTATGTTGAGGCGAGGTGCGTATCCTGGGTAGAGCTACCAGCTGCCATTCACTAGCATGACCTGACAGTATAGTGTTTCTGAGAGTCCTGAGATTTTCAGATAGATGAAAGGCATGTTGGACTTCTCTGACCGTCTGTTAGCTGGTGTTAGCTGTTGCAGCTCCACTCAAGTCAGCGGCCCCATGCCATGTCGTACCAACTGAGGACCTGATTGTTTGTCTTCATAGATCCCTCTGCTAGCCCAGTGGAGGATTTCTCCATGTGGACGATGCAGATTGATTTCCCCATGTGGATCCCTCTCCTCTCAATGAGCAACCCTGACCGGTGACCAGCTGGAGCATAGAAGCCCAAGGAAGCAGGAGTTTAACCAACTCCTTGCCTGTTGACCCTGTCACAAGAAGAAATAATCAGCCTAGGGGGCTTACTGTTAGCATTTGGTGGGACATAATGAGAAACCACAACGTGTAGATTATAACCCACAAAGAGCCATTTTCTGCTTACAAAACAATGAAGAGCACAGTGTAAAAAGAGTCACGAAATGGTTGCGTCTCAGTGGAACAGAAAAACCCTATACCACCAATTACCCAGGGAAAGTGTCTATAAGTGTGAATGGTTGCTGGTAATGGGAAAAGAGAAATAATGAGGGATTTGTTTGACCTTTATAAAATGAAATGTGCCCAGACTTGGGGCTTTTTAATATTTGATGGGCAAGAGCAGAGTTAATGGCAGTTGAGTGGATAATTTAGCTTCTTATCAGGTTGTTCATTGATTATTGCCATCATCTTTCTCTGCTTATATCTATGTTCCTTGAAGGCAAAACTGGGTTGGGAGCCAGGGCTGCAGGACACGTTGGCGCTGGTCAAATCCGCCTTTTTTTATTACCACCTACTAAAATGGGGCACTGCCTGCAGATGCGTGTTTTGCATGTACACCTACCTAGGGAGAAGCTTGTGCCCTGCCAAAGAGGCCCACACATTAATGCTGAAATCAACACCATAAAATGACTGCAAAGCACCAGTCTTGACTGGCCAGAGCTGACTTGTTTTTTTTATATTCTGACATCGGGTTTTTGGCTGTCGAAGGTTGAATGACACTTCCCTGGGTAACTTCCCCCATCTCCTGCCCTTGTTAAGTCCCTATAATTCAGTACATTATTAAAGCTGTGGTGGAGGGAAAAGTGACTCCCTCCAGATTGTGAGTCTGAGCTGGGATCTTTTCCCCACGTGGGTGTGGGTGTGTGTGTGTGTGTGTGTGTGTGTGTGTGTGTGTGTGTGTGTGTGTGTGTGTGTGGAGAGCATATTAAAGGATGAACAGTTGCATAAAGCACTGGGGGAGGTGAATAGAAAGTTCTGTAGTTCTACAAATAGACTGATTGAACTGAAACTTTCTGAGACTTCACCCAAGTTAGATTTTGTTGGATGTATCTCAATTTTGCAGCTGCCCCCAGCCTGTTGGGCATCAAGTTAGAGCAGTGATCCTCAATCAGGGTGCCTCGAGATTCTTTTAAGGGTGTCACACAATGTTAGCACTGTTAGGTATGCAAGCACAAATCACAAGATCAGCTCAGAAGTTTTAAATAGGAATCCATAGAGTTAAACACTTTCTCGCCGGCTGTGGGCTATCTGAGTTCTTTGCAACAGAAGAATTGCTCTATTATTTTTTCTGTAGTCAAAAAAATGAGTAAAAATGTAGAAGCTGGTGGTTTCTGAGGGGTGCCTTGAGTTTAAAAAGGTTGAGCTAGAGACTCAGGCGCTGTAAAGGTGAATCTCTGCAGATTGAATTAATGAGCCAAATACAAACTCTGATCTGAGTTAGGCAGCTTTAGCACATCTCTAGTAAAAGTTATTTTTGTACTTGGGACTAGGGACATGTGAGATGCATTGGTTATGGT
Organism: Caiman crocodilus; assembly: GCA_030014935.1. NCBI lineage: Eukaryota > Metazoa > Chordata > Crocodylia > Alligatoridae > Caiman > Caiman crocodilus. Next base: position 10,389,947 of record JAGPOW010002118.1, on the reverse strand, counting down.
TTGCCAGAGGCTATGCAGATGGTTGTCTCTAGCTTTCCTTTAACCCATGAGTTTTCCTTCAGTTTTCTGGTGCCAAAGAGCCCTAAGCCATTCAAAGCAAAACTCACTCAGAACGCTGTAAGCTTCTGCAGTTGTTTCACTTCAGAACTGGAGGACCAGGGCTCAAGGCAGATAACGCTCCACCTGTTTTCCCCAGCTGAGGATCTACCCATAAGAAGTTTGCTGTGTCTCTGCACAGCCGTGAGCTGGCTTGGCATTTTCTTGTCATAGTATCATAGTATCTAGGGTCAGAAGGGGCCTAAAGCAGGTCATCTAGTCTGACCCCCCACCAGTGGCAGGAACGAGTGCCAGGGTCACAGGACCCCAGCCAAGTACCTATCTAATCTACTCTTGAAGGTGCCCAAGGTAGAAGCAAGAACAACTTCCTTAGGAAGCTGGTTCCACCTCCTAGCCACCCTAACTGTGAAGTAGAGTTTCCTAATGTCCAACCTAAACCTGCTCTCCAGTAACTTGTGACCATTGGTCCTAGTT
>JAGPOW010002118.1:10375006-10389316 GCA_030014935.1 Caiman crocodilus | reverse complement strand
TGTCCAGAGCTCCAAGAGCACTCGTATAACTGAGCCAAGGGCTCAACAATCACCCCTGCCAGCTCCCTCAACACCCTTGGGTGCTGGTCATCTGGACCTGCTGACTTAAAGACATCCAGCCCTTCCAAAAGCCCTTCCACCAGGTCTACCCTCACCCTTGGCCTAGCAGTGATTCCCGATGGGGAACACAGGCCTCCAGCAGGAGGGAAGTCCTGGTCCCCCCTCAGGAAGACCGAGGCAAAGAACCCATTGAAGATCTTAGCCTTCTCATCGGCCACGAGCACCAGGTTGCCCGACGAGTCCCTCAGGGGCCTGATGTTGCCTGGGGCTCTCTTTTTGCTCCCCACATATTTGAAAAAGGACTTCCTGTTGTCCTTGATCCTAGTCGCCAGGCGGAGCTCCACTTCCGCCTTGGCCTTCCTGCACTCCCGAGCACAAGAGGAGTACTCCTACTTGGAGACAACTCCTCTCTTCCAATGGTTGTATGCCTCCTGCTTAGCCCTCAGGGACCCTCGAATATCCCTATTAAGCCATGGGGGCTTCCGGGCACTTTTGCCAATCTTGCATCTGGGCAGGAACGGTCACCCCTTGGGCTTGGAGGATCGTCTCCTTAAGGTATATCCACCCTTTATGGACACCCATGTCCTCAACCCTACAGTCCTGCAGCGTCTTCTTAACCAGCCTCCTGAGCTTCCTGAAGTTGGCCCTTTTGAAATCTGGGACCCGTCCTTGCTTTGGTTTGCTTTCAGGGGTTGTGAGCCCACTGGCAAATCAGAGCTGTTCTTGCAGAATATTTATGTAACGGATTCCAAAACCAGATGAGCTCTTTGTGGTTTTGGGGTTTATCACAAATATCACATAGTTTCTCTTCCTCCTAGAAGAGCATCACACACACGTACACTGTGATTCACCTATTTGTTTTGTGTACAGACTGTCCTGTGCAGGGAAGCTCACCTGGAACAGGTGATGGTTTGTCTTAAGAGACCCCATTAAATCCTTCCCATGATTTCCCACTGTCATTTGACCTATATTTAAAGATCCACCACTCCCAGTTCTTTGCTTTCTGCTTTTCCCTTAGGCACTCTCTTAAAGCAGATTCTTCTGCATGCTAAATAGGGGAAGGAAGATTTATTATTCCTCTCTTCATATGGCAGGAGAGATCATAGGCTACCTTTTTTAATGCTGCCTTTTGCACCTAGATCCTCAGCTTATGTAACACAGCATTCTGTCTTTGCACTTAAGGAAGGCTTAGACCAGGCTTCAGGTATATCTCTGTTTTGTAGCTCAAAAATAACCAGACATAGACAGTGAGCTAGGAGGATTTAAAGAGAAAATCTGAGTTAAAGATAGGATTACAAGAACATTTGGTTATACCTGGCTATTGTACAGTAAGCTCAGCCTTTTCTTCCTAATGAGTAGGCCGTTGAATAATGAGAAGTTCTGCTCAACACAGATGTGGGGAAAAAAAATAAAAGAACTGTGACTCCTATCTGACTTCTGATTTTGGGCCCACTGGCCACACGTTAATCTCAGGGTCTGTAATTGGTGAGAATACTAGGGGCTTTATTACACAGTCCCACTGGCAATGGGTAGATGCAGTGGTATGGCATGTTAGGTAATGTGAGCGTTAAAGCTGTCATGGCAGTGCCCACAGGGCTAGGGTGATGAGCTGGAAGCTGGTGCTTGGCCGCAGGACACGTGTGAAATGTGTGAAGTGAAATTGGCAAGAAACTGACAAGCAAATCCCTGCTTTCACACTGAGTCAGTAAAACCACTGGCTCATCAGCTGTGTCTCAACCGCAGGGACGGAGGGCTCCACCCTGCTAGTTTAAAGGGCACCTTAGCAAACTAGTGTGATGCACTAAGCTCACTTCCTGATTTTGGCTTCCCAATGTGCCAGGTGGCTTTGGGACTTTGCAATGAGGCAGAGCCGATTTCCGAATCCCTGAGCGCCAACGTTCCTCTGTCTGTTCAGAAAAGGGATGTGTATTCTGAGCAGAGATGCCTTGTACCATAACCCAACGGGAGAAGTTTTTTCTTTGGACGATGGCTCAGTCACTGCTTTTAGCATGGTCACCTCCATGTGGTGCAATCTGCTGGTTATGCGTGTATTTGTGAGGGTACTGCTTTTTATTGTCAGACTTACCAAAAGGCTAGAGAACCTACTGCTCTTACTAACGGAAGGAAAACACACAGCTATTTACAGTCAAATACTGTTGTTTGAACGGTAGGGTTCCAGACATGCAAGTGGCTCAAGTTATCGAGGCGGTTAGAATGGGAAGTGGTGGTGGTGGTGGTGGTGTGAACTGTGAACAACTGTAGTACTCCTGAGGAAGCAGGAAGCCTTGGGTTGCTTTAATTTAACCCTTACATGGTCAAAATTGGATTTAGCATCTTTCTTGGAGATCTTCCAAACTGTTCCCCCACTCTCTCTCTCACCTGTTTCTACTCACATGGCTGCAATGTCCACAAGGTGGTGTGGGTGTCATCCTGTAGCTATACTGGAGTTCTGTGAAGAAAATCCATCAGCTTCCTGTGAGAATCCTACATGAGAACTGAATCACTTTGGCACCTAACCATCATTTTGCATGAGCATTGTGGGCTAGATTCGCAGCGCTATCATCTGTCCAACATGGGCACACATACCATGCATGCTAGTCCATCAGTCCCTTGTTCCTTGTATACTCCAGCCATGACGGTGAGGACCATCATGTAAATGCTGTGCTTGCTAACTCATTGTATAACCACACAGCAAACTGGTTTTCTGCTTGGAGATGCCTTTCAGCTTTGCCTATACCATGGTTTCCATAGCAACCGACATACTGTGTTTCAATCAGGAACTAGTGGATGGTGATTTAAAAAAAAAAAAAAAGGAGAAAACACGGACAGGTGGCTTGAACAAAACCTGCTATTTTTGGTAGGGTGATGTACCATTTAAATTGCCAGCTGTTTGGAAACATCCTGCATGAGTTCATCAGAATTGCTACTCCCTTAATAAAAAGTTAACCCAGACTGGAAGCAATAGAGGCAGCAAAAGTTCCTCCACTTTCACCTATTTGTCCTAGTTCTGTTAATTTCAGTAAAATCACAGAAAACATTGGTTAGGTCTGCATTTACCATTATGTTTCTGAAGGCTCCCAGTTCTCTCTTTGGATGTTACTTCATACTTAATGGTGTGTGCGTGTGTGTGAGAGAGAGAGAAAGTTTGGAAAGTTATGTGCAGTTCTAAGGACAGTGTACACACACGGACATTCATCTGCATTCACTGCAATTAGTTTGCAGAGAGGGCTCTTAGATGAAACCCAGGGCCTGTAAATGCAAAAATTTAGACTTTGTGATAGTGAGTGTATTGGCTAAGGACAAACTCTTCACAATTCAGGTCTTTTCAACTTGGACCATCTCTAATCATAGTTGATTCTGTGCAAAGCATTTTGTCCTGTGCTTGTGTTGGATTATTTCCAGGCCCATTTTTGCAAAGGGTGTGGTTAGGATAACCAATAAGCACTGGGCTATGAGGCTTAGCAAAGACTTGACAGTATGCCTTGTCAAAAAGAAGCCACCAGGATCAATTCATTATTTATTTAGACACTAAGTAGTTGTTTGTATCTTTACAAAGTGAATGTGAAATGTTTTAGTACCTGCTTTGCACTCTTTTAAATGATTGTTCAAGGGGGTGGAGAACCTCATTTATAATGGAAGAACTGCATCCTTCTCCAAAAGAGAGTTTAAACTGATTCAGATTCACTAATGCAACTTGTTAGTCTAGACTGTCATGGATTAACCTCCATTTACTCTGGTGTAAAGAACATGCACATGCAGCTGATGTGCTCTAAATCCTTGCTCCCTTTACTTCACAAATCAGGTATTTGTTTGTCCAGCTGCATCAATTTATGTGATTATAAATTGGTTGAGGTACCAGGGAGCAGGGCAGTGATTCTCAACCAGGGTGCTGTGAGATCCGTTCACGGGTGCTCTATACAATGTTAGCACTGTTAGGTGTGCAAATACGATTCACAAGATAAACCCAGAGACTTCAAATAGAAATCTATATAGCTGTGGTCTTTCTGAGGTCTTTGCAGCAGAAAAAAATGCTTTATTATTTTCTGCAGCCAAAAAATGTAAAAACTAAGAGCTAGCATTTTTCAAGGCGCACCTCAATTTTATTCAGGGGTGCTTTGAGTCTAAGATGGTTGAGAACCACTGGACCAGGTTTGTGCAGAAAGGTGACAAGTGATGTTAAACAGACTTGGCCAACCACGCTAAACAAGCCCTGCATATAAATACCACCTCCCCTCTGTTGCACCATTCTCCCGCCAACCCCTTGAAATGAATGAAGTATTGAGCCTGCTAATTCCAGCACAGCTTTCTTCAGGACTCTTGCTCTTCTGTTGCTGTGGTGTGTAGCAGTCTGAGGCCACCGTTTGTGTTTGGTGGGCGTTCTCACAGCACCTACACCTTACAAGCCAAATAAAATAGGTCCTTCTCACCCCCTGAATTTTCTACAGCAGCGTTAATCCTGAGTTGGCAGACGTGTTAAGGGAGACAGTGGTTTAATTTTTGTAAAACGTTTAATTGACCTGCTGCTTGGATATGAATCTTGAGACTCTCTTGCTGTCTGCACTTGGCAGAACTTATGAGCTGTGGAAGTAAAGCTCATTATCTAAACCCAGATGCAAAGTAGATTGAGTCGTGCGGTCTAATAAGCAAATACATCAATCAAAAATCAATATGTAAGAATACTTTGTGCCACTAGATGGAGCTCGAATCTTTCATGGGGCCCTGGCAGGAGTGCTGAGGGAAGCTTTAGCAGAGGTGGGAAGGCACTGGATGGACCTGCATAATATGGAGAGGGGGCTTGATTCTCTCACTGCTGACCTTTTCTTTACTCGTGTGACACCTGTTCTGTGCCAGGGTAAATCGGATGAGAAACAGGCTGTCAGGGAGAACAAGATGGTGCTGGGGCCTTGGCACAGTCCTGGGAAAGAGGAGTGCTGGGCTTGGTGGGTCCTGCCTTCTGCAACAGATTTCCGGTGTGCTCTTGGGCAAGCCGTGATCCTCTCTTTGCTCACTTCCTCATCTGTGTTGTGGGTGCAGCAGAGCTTCCTGACATCACTGCAGTGCTGTAAAGACAAAGCCATGTTCACAAGAGGCTCGGATGGCATGTAAGGGCAGAGGAAGGGTGGATCGGAGTCTGGTTCAATTCCTTGCTCTGCTACAGAATCCCTAAGTGACCCTGGTAGAGTCATTTAGCCCCTCTGTCGCCCTTTCTATCCCGCATCTATAAAATAGGGAAAAATTAGCACTTCTTTCCTGCAAAGGGGTGTTGTGAGAAGTGCATGGTGGTGGCCATATAATCATCTTTAGGCAAAACACCAGTGTCTGTCTTTTTGTGATGCCAAGCCATTGCTGAGCCAAGGGGAGCACCAGTTTAAACATCTCAGTATTTAAAAATAAGGGAGTCATATTGCCTGTAGCCTGGCTTGAGCTGGGACTTTTTTTGTTTTTGAAGATTGGACCTTTTTTTGCACAGAAGGATTTCATTTGTGACTGGTTGTACCAGGAACTGAATCAGTTTCCAGAGTCCCAGTGGCTGTATCACAAGACTGTCCTTTTTCTTTTGCACTGCTGCTGCATTATAGAGATTTGGAACCATACAAGTGCTTTAGGATGAGCCACAGCATATGGTTAAGTGGGAGATCATATTGGAGATTATTTTTCTTGCGGAGCTAGTGACCTGAATAAAAATTAGTGTCTGGGATTGAGGAGAAAAAAGAATATTTACTTGTAGAGAACTGTGAGATTCCAAATGAATGCTGTGCAGCTTCTTTACATTCACTTTGAATATCAGGGACAATTAATTGGACATCCAGCTAAGGCAGAGATGACGTAGATTAAATATTTTTCATCTTTTCTGCATGCTCTTCTCACCCTGAAGCTAAATGTCTCCATTTCTAATGCTCCTTTCATCACCAGTATTCATTTCTATTATGGCTGTGTGGCTCTTTTAATTACAGCAACATCCTCAGAGCTTTTTCATGGCTCTTTTTTCCCCCTGATCCCAGACTCTGATAGCTCCTGGGATTTTCGTAGTGTTTTTTCAGGTAACTGAAATGAGCTCTGCTTCAGGATCACACATGATCCATGTTTTCCCAGCAAGCTGTTTGGGTTAGCTCTTTGAATATATTTCCTGTAGCATAAGAGCACATGCTAAAATTAAGGAGCAGTAAGACCATGACATACTGGAGTGTTAGCTTGTTAACATATTTAACAGATGACCTCTACAACTACAGAGGCATGACTAGTTGTCGTTCAAGGCGCCAAGATGCATATCACTACAGAAGGATGCTTGACTACTGTGCCCTGATTGCATTTTAGTGAGGGTAGCTACATTTTGACCACCTGGATTTTACTTGGTTATGGCTTTCTTTGCTTCATAGCTCATCATGATCATTCTTAAACAGCTGTTCTCTCTAGCCAGAGGAATTGCCTTTCTGGGAGGGTTACACCGGGGGAGTGTGCTCTTTCACTGGGTAGTAACATCCTTTCACAGCAAAACCAGCACAAGGAACTTGTTTTCAGTCATTCCTATTTTTACTGGGAGGGACAACTGATTTTTGAGGGTCAAATTGATACCCCCATGTTCCACTCTTCTGCTTTAGAAGCACCCAGAGGGAGAAAAGCATCCCTTTGAAAGGCAGTGTGTGCATAAAACCTGTGTGTAACTGGTGCCTGTGGGTAGCAAGGCTAGCTCCTGGTTTCTGAGAACAGCATGTGTAGAACCCGGGTGGCAAGTTCAACATGACATTTTAAATGAAGGGGTTTATAACAACGTGGTTTTAATAAGAGAATGGAGTTGGATGTTTGAGCTCATTGGTACCTTTCCGCTAGCCGGGTGGATGCATTGACTGGGTTTTGTCACCTCAGTGAAAGCACCTGAATATACTGCATCTCATTAGAGTGCTTCACACCTTCCCACCTAATTATCTCTTTCTTTCTTCCACAATTAATTTCACAGTTCATGCATTTAGTTCAGGCTGTTTTGAAGTGACTCAGCTTTAGGTATGGGCCTCTATTTTATTGCAGTCTGTTAGACCCACTGCTTTGCAGACAAAGCCTCTGCAACATGCCAGAATAACTTGGCCCCTGGTGTCAGCTTGTAAGGATCCAACCCTGGCAAAACCAGCAGCTCCAATAGTCCAAATCCTCCCATCACGTTGAATTAGGGCAGCAGGCTGTGTTTGAAACTGCCAGAGCTCCAATAAAGACAACTGAGCTGTGCTGCTTTGCACCACCTAGGAGACTGGGTATCCCTGCTTGCAGCTAATACTCAGTTAGTTGGTCACTTAGTTTGCCATCTGTACCCTGTAAGTACCAGGACCCCTTCACCACAATGTCCTGGCTGGTGGGCTTCTCTTCTTCTGAGAGTCAGACCGTAAGTGCACCACTCGGCCTGGGAATCGGAAGTCTCTGAAAGCTAAATCTCCTGGGCTGTTCTGATCTCCAGGGTCGCTGAGCAGCCTTGCCTCTCCTGTTGTCTTCTTTGCCGTCTCTATTTGAGAGCCTGGATCTGCCAGCCTTTATACAACCCCCATTATACAGCTTGGGCAAGTCTGCCCTACCTGCATAGAGGGCTTAAGAGACCAAGTTAGGTAGCACTGCAACACTCATAGGGATGACCTCCGTATGCACTTGGGAATCTGGTTTGGAGAAATCAGTAAGAGTTGGGAGTTTCAAAGAGAACTAAGAATTGCCCAAATTCCTTAAAAGACATTAAGTGCCTGAATTATATACTTCCTCTAGAAAATGCACAACCTAATGTGGACGTAGGGTTTCTTTATGTCAATATGTTTATGAATAACTTTTTACTGACTTCACGGTGGCCAGGATCTCATTCACTGTAACCTGTGTTGAATGCATGGTGTTTTATTGCTACCCTGACAGTCCTTTAGTTAAATTCTGACCATTATGACACTTGGGATAACGATTTCAGCTCTTTGACCCTTTCAGTTTGCATCGGCGCTTGAGTCAAATGACATTTTAACTGCCCTTCGGCTTGCATGGAAATGATAGCGTGTCTCCGTCTTGGAACGTGATTTGGCCCTGTGGCTATGCCTTGCAGCGATGAAGCTGACAGAAATAAAACCACTGAGGCTTTCTTCACAGCATAGTTAATTGCTTGACCATGGAAGCAGCTTGGAAAAGGGATGTGAGAGCAGCTGGAAGAGTGGCACTTGGGAACTTGTTCATTCAGAAAGGCAAGTTATGGCCAGTGTCCATGTCATTGACTGTGATGAGTACAAATCCCAGATATCTAAAACGCCATGCAAGGCCTGTTTTCATACAGAGCTTTTTTGAAATGGCACTACCTGGGGAGTCCCCTAGCCTTGCTGTCTATGTCAATCAACCAAAATGACAGAAAGACCAGCTGAACCAAGGACTGATCAGGGAAAAAGTGTCCACAATAGTCAGATGATCATAGGTTTTAATTGTCAGTGAGAGAGGAGGACAGTGGGCTTCCAGGAAATGCGTAGATGGAGTCAGCTGGAGCCTGCATTCCTGCTGTGATCTCTTCAGGCACAGTGGAGATGCTGGATAGGAGAATTGCCAAATATACCAGAGAAGAGAGGTTGCTTCTCTTCTGAGCTGTTGTACTGATATCACAACAATGAGTCAAGTAGCAATGCTGGAAATGAGGTTGCTTTTATGATATTCAGAACAGAGTGTTACTGATCACACATAACAACTGAGGATATCGTAGTAAGGTCCAGATGTCTACATTCTGAATGAGGCATGTCCTTCGCTTATCATTTGGTGGCTTAGCTACCAATAAGTCTGCTAAGGGTGTGCAAATAACACCCACCTCCAGCCAGCATAGCTGTGCAAGAAAAAGCCCAGTGTAGATATCATTATACTGGGGGAAAAAGTCTGTTGGTCCAGATGGGTTTTTTCATTAGAAGACTTGTACCAGTATATTGGCAACCCCCCCCCCCGTTTTTTTGTTTTTTTTTTTAATGGCATTATCTGTGTTTGCACTACCATGATTTGCTGTTAGAGCAATACCACAAAACTTTCCTAAGACAGCCAACTCCTTGCTCCCTAATTCACTTCCTACAATGCTGGCAGGAGATTTTTCACTGCTGCTTGGGAGGATTTTCACTAGCTGCACTCTTTTGTTTTGCACTGTTTATAGACTGCTTTTCAGTGGATGACTCAAGGGATCCTTCACTGGAAAGTAGGATGTTTGGATAAAAGGCAATATTATAAATGGTAGCCAGTGTCATAATATGGGACCCAGAAAAGAGCTCCTGGGTGTATGATGCAAGGCAAGAAGGTTTCACTGAACTTTGTTCAAGAAGCTGAGAAGAAGGCTGTGAGGCCAGCAGAAAGTCCAAGAGGATGATGGACAAGGAAGGCCTCATGTTTCTGGCCATTTTGGTAAAGTGTCCAGTTTGTCCCTGTCTTAGCAAGGCAGAGCTTGGAGCAACATTTAGGGAAAATTGAACATCATCCAAATATTCTGCGTTGATGACTGATTTCAGTGACATTTTCCAAAGGAAGTGGTAGAGATTCTTGCACTCACACTCTCTGCCCTAGTGCTTATGGTCTTGGCCTGAGATGCAGGAGAGACTTGGATTCGAGTCTCCACTCTGCCTGATTCAGAGAAGTCCTGGGGTGATAAGCTGTACTCTGAATTAGTCAGAGTAAGAGCTCAAACCTGGGTTCTGCCATCGCATGCCAGTGTCATGCATGCACTTCTCCTCCTCAACCAAGAAGTTCAGGTTTGATGTGACCTAAGTATGCTTTTCTTTTTTTGGTGTGAATATTGATAAGCTTTGTTGATGATGCAGTGTGGAACATAGAAACACATCTGGAGACCTTGAAGTCCTCCAGTTAGTTCCCAGTAGAACCTATCCACATTTCTGCAGGCTTGTTTCCTAGCAATGCAAACAGACATTGTGGAAACATGAAACCATGGAGACATCTCTGGCTGTATATAAGGCAGGATGCTGTAGCTGGTGGAAAATGGAATGCAATTTGAGTGTCGTCTGTCCATGCTTACTCAGTGACAGCTATGCAGATGGCATTCTGCTTTGCAGGTGTGAGCACACGGGCATAAGGGAATGCAGACTACAGATTAGCTGGTGCAAATTCTTCAGGTTTGCTGTTTGCTGGCAGATAGTGGGTGCTACCATAAATAAGTAGGTATGATGATATCAGAGAATCTGGACTCATAGTTAAATAAATCTGTATGATTAATATCTAAGAAGCTAAAAGCAAATGCAGCACTTCAAAGTTTCTGTACATATTAGTGCCATTACATTCTAATAGTAAATTCAGCACAGGTCCTGGAAATGGACTAGTTAGTTTTACATTTCCCTGCCAATCACTTGACTCTGAGTGGCGCTGTGTAGCCAAGGATTGCAAATGCTGCTAGCAAGCAAATAAAAAAATACTGAAAATAAAAAAAAACACCCTCAAAACATTTAGATGGATTCAGGTTTGCAAAGCCGGGTTGACATTTATGGAATATACACTGTAGCCAGGAAAACACTGTGTTTTGAGGACACGCCACTTGGATCCTGAAGATGACCTTATAGAGCCGGGGGACAGTGACTTGCACTTGAAAGCAGTGCAGGGCACCTGTCTGTCCTATTTCAGTGGCATCTAGGTTAAATCTATTTTATTTAAGAAGGCTTTTTTTTCCCAAGGTATGCACAACCTGGGGCTTATAGTTCCAGCAATGCTCTCTTATTTCTGGTGCCACTCCAGTAAAGGGAACGGACAGGGGACATTTCAGTTGTCTGCTTCTTGTGTAACCATTTGTCATAAGACAAGCAACAAGCTGAACAGCAGAGCTTGTCATGGAGCCCAGCTCTTTGGGTAGTCATTAGGGGAAGGCTCAGGGGCACATCTTTTTGAGAGCATATGAGGGTGGTATTGGGTGTAGGTTGGTTTATTGGCTTATTAGACCAACTATTTATAAAGATATTACATTTACCCAAAAGAGCTGGAGGCAGGTTAATTTACCCTGCTTTTCAGCCCAGGGAGACAGCCAGCTCATTTAGACCTAGCCTGGGTAGGTTTCTAGGCACATACTCTACCTAGCTGCTTTCCCTGGGCCCTCACCCTTCTGCTGACATCTGGGGGATTTTTGCTGCTGGAAGGCTGTGGTTAGCAGGACCAGACTATTTTTAGGGCTGGCTTTGCAAGCTACTGAGCATGCCCAGCTCCTGGTTATTTTGCCTGAAGCACGTTAAGTTGGTACGGAAGTAAGGAATATCTCATGGGAGAGACAGGTCATAAACTACAGCATAAGGAAGAAAAGAGACAAAGGGACATAGCCAACCTTTAATCTTCTGTCACCTGTTTCAGAGTCTGAGTTCACCGACCATTTCAGACCTGCAGGGGTTGATTTATATCTGGACTTTTTCAAAAACTTCAGTGGACTCAAGTCTCAGAAGGATGAATCGGAGTGTATTTAAAGAGTATGCAGAGAAAATGTAGGAGCCCTATACACTAAACCACTTGTCAAACAGAAGTGACACACTTTCTTTGATCCACTGTGGCATTCCTATTGATGTTGATAAACCGTATTCTTAGAAGTCAAAGGCTCTTAATTTGCCGTTTCTTGACCATTAAAGCAGCAACGTACCGAGACTTTAGTATTGGGCCCTCCTTCACCAGAGATAATGATAATAATATTTATTATTTTTACCATTTTGGGCCCCTTTCTATCTGGTCCCTGAGTGGCCACCCAGTTCACCCATGCCTATGTCTGGCCCTGTACTAAAGGTAGTTTATGAGTTGCTGAGACCAGCTCCTACCCTAGAGTTAAGTATCAGTCAGAAATTTTTCTCATTTCTGTTGTATAAGGTGACAGTTCAGAGATGGGGAGGGAAAGCCACAGTGTTAACACCGTTTCTTCCCAGTCATTTATGTGATTCGGACTGGAGAAGGAAGGCGACTGGCTGCTCCAGGTGTTTTTGCTGAATAGCTAAACTGTTGTGAACCACAAGCATTGAGTTGGATTCACTCAAATCCCCCTAAGTTTTTAATACTAAGAAAAATTCACAAAATGCATTTGTTGCATCAGGGATGTGCAACTTTAGTATGTATGCAACGGGTTTTTAAAGGGGAGAGAATTAGTAACCATGTAATTAAGAGCAACTATTAGGCCAATTTCCGATCTGCATTATTCAGATGTTGTTACTTCAGGCTCATCTCATGTAACAGAGATTGAAGACTGAACTGTTCGAGCTAATGTTAGATTACGTGCACATTTGCTGTCAGGCAATGTGTAACTTCCCCTGGCTCGCACTGGTGAATGGTTACTCTGGCGAGTTCATGCTCTAGTTCCAGGAAGCTGCATTGCCATCCGGGCAGTCATGCTTGAGAGGGGTGAACTTTGGGCTGTCTCATTCAGTGTCAGTGAGCACCGAAAGGTCAAGATGTTCATTTGAACTTCCTGACTTCACAATATTGAGTTGGAAGTCTTATGACAGCATTTCTCCCTTGATATTTTTCCCCAGTACTTTATTTTTATTGTTCTTGACATCCCAAGAAAAATGCTTTCGGTTTTATGAGGCTTTTGGACCAGAAACTGCAAGAGAGAAAAGATCTCAGGCCAAGATCATAAAGACTGTTGAATGTGGTGTTGGAAACAGGTAAATATCAGAAAGCAGGATGATTTAATTGATCTTTTCTGGCTTTCTTTCAGCCTCTCTGTGACAGCTTTAGAATTTGATGCCTGGGCTTAAAGGGACATAAAGGATGGGTCTACACGAGAGCCCATTACTGCACAGTAAATGTCTGTGTCTATACATGCAGATGCTTACTATGCAGTCATTGGCTCTAATTGCAAGCAAATGCAAGTAGCCAATTTACTCATGACCGGTAACTGTGCAGTAATGCACATGTAGATGCCTGACCAGGAGGAAATGTGCTCCTGGTCAGCTGGGCTGCAGGGGGTGGGAGGTTGCTTTCGGCCCCAGGAACTGCCTGCTGCAAGGGTGGGCTCTGCCACCAGAGCCTGGACAGGGACAATGTCTCCCTGCCCAGGCAGCAGGGAGCTCTCAGCCCCCCCCGCTCCACAATTGCAGGGCTGGCACTGGGAAATACTTCTCTCTCAGCACCCACCCCATGACCATTGAGTCCTGCGACCACAGGACTTGAGCTGAGAGATGAGGTTCTCCCAGCCACAGCCCCACAATCATGGAGTGGGGGCTGGGAGCTCCCTGCTGCTGGGGCAGGGGGACATTGTAGCAGAGCCTGCCCTGGGAGCAGGCAGCTCCTAGGGACAGGGAATAATGTCCCAGCCCTTGCCAGCTGTTTCCGAGCTGTCTCCTGGCCTCTGGGCTAGCACGCAGAGGGAGCCTAGAGCTCCCCCTAGCTGCTGCATGGGCTGAATGCAGGGCCATAGGGAGTGGGAGCAGTCTGCTGCTAGGAGCAGCAAATCTGCTCCTGCATGTGTAGACATGTGCCTGGGAGAGCTTACTCCTGAGTAGTTTAGTTGAGAGGAAAGACTGCTCCTGGATTATTTGCACATGTAGACACCCCTAGAGTATAGCAGTACTCTTCATAGATGTGTGCAGTAGGCTCATAATGATCATTACTGGCTAATTATTTATTAAATGGGCCAATAGGCCAGAATCTCAGCTCTTTCTTTTTTGGAGTAGGTTGTACTGGATTTAATGGATCACATGGCTTTAAGTTTTGAAAATGTACCTAGAAATGTATTAGGCACCATGAAAAGTTTGGGCACTGGGAGTCAATCTTGTTACCTCCCCATGGGCTACATGCGCTGTAGCATACCCACTGCGGAGTCTCACCACTCTAGGAAGAATAATAAGTAGCATAGTTTCATTAGTTTTGAGGAGGGTAATAATTTTGTTGCAGATGAGGTGCTGAATGTGCCTTGAGCTTGAGAAAAATCCTGCATTGGCATTTGTGAATTAGAAACAGATGTCATACTCCCAAGATCTTGGTAGCCTGTGACCATTCTAACAAACAGTGAAGTGCACCTAAATTCGTTACTAGCCTAACAATGTTATCTGTTTTGGTCTTACGTGATTTTTCCAGCATTTGTGAATTTTTCTGCCAGTCTCCTTGTCAGGAGGCAAAGGAAGATGGCTTTCAGCTCTTCAGGGCACATTTCTTCTGCACAGCACAAGTTTTCATAGTATCATAGTATCATAGTACCTAGGGTCAGAAGGGCCTAGAGCAGGCCATCTAGTCTGACCCCCCGCCAATTGGCAGGAAACGAGTGCCAGGGTCACAGGACCCCAGCCAAGTACCTATCTAATCTACTCT